>OX031007.1:90432963-90590463 GCA_943735925.1 Pollenia amentaria | reverse complement strand
CTCCCGAACTTTCCTGTCCACTGCTGCTCCGGCAAATTGTCACAACACTGTTTCCGCAGTACCTGCAACACAGTGGCCCAACATTTCGGGAGCGTCGATCGGACAACATTATAAGGGTTTCAGCAGAGGAGATTATTGAAATCGTCAAGAGAGTAGGAGATTGCAAAGCCCCCGGACCGGACCTTATACCAAACCAGGCGCTGAAACTGGCGATACTCAATGCGACGGATAAATTTGCGGAAATTTTCAACCAGTGTCTTGAAGAGGGTATATTTCCGGATCCCTGGAAGACACAAAGGCTAGTACTGCTCCCTAAGCCCAATAAGCGCTTGGGAGATCCATCATCATATAGGCCCATTTGCCTACTGGATACAACGGGGAAAATACTGGAGAGGATCATATACAACAGATTGCTTCAAGCAGTAGAGGAGCGTCAGGGGTTATCGGATAGGCAGTTTGGCTTCCGTAAGGCAAGGTCCACAGTTGATGCAATTAGGCTAGTGACAACACTAGTAAGAGAGGCAGTAGAAGGTAAAGGCGCGGAAAGGAAGTATTGCGCACTTGTCACCCTGGATGTAAAAAATGCATTCAATTCGGCAAGATGGGACCGAATAATGGCCAAGTTGGAGGACCTAGGAGTTCCCTTCTACCTGTTGAATATTATCTCAAGCTACTTCTCGAACCGAAAGTTGCTATATAATACTGAAGAGGGCCAGAAAACATATAATGTTACAGCGGGGGTTCCACAAGGATCGGTACTGGGCCCATTGTTATGGAATATAATGTATAACGATGTTTTAACATTGGAGTTTTCCCCGGGGAGCAGGATAGTTGGGTTCGCCGACGACATCGCTGTTGTAGTAATGGCGCGCCATATCAATGAAGTAGAGTTGTATGCTAATGAGACAGTAGCCAAAATAAGGGGTTGGCTGGACGCAGCGGGACTCCAACTGGCGGAGCACAAAACGGAGGTCATTCGAGTAGGCCAACATGAAATTACCTCAAAGAGGCAAATTAAGTACCTAGGAGTAATGGTTGATGACAGGATAAATTTCGGAGCACACATAAAATATATAGCGGACAAAGCATCAAACGTTACCGCAGCTCTTTCCCGCATGATGCCAAATGTCGGAGGCCCCAAGCATGCTGTATGCAGCACCAGTATGGTCACAGAGCTTGGACGTACAAAGAATAAGAAAAAAGCTGGCATCGGTATATAGACTAGCGGCTATGAGAGTCTGTAGCGCCTACCGAACTATATCAGAGGACGCAGCGAACGTTATAGCTGGCATGGTACCGATGGACATACTTGCTGACGAAGCCCGACGGAGGTATTCAAGAGCAAGAAGCGACAACTCAGAAGGAGAAACGCGAATCGATGAAAAGGAGATAAGCATGCGAAGATGGCAAGCTCGCTGGGACGCCAGTCAAAATGGAAGATGGACATACAAGCTCATTCCAAATATAGGCAGCTGGATTGGTAGAAGGCACGGAGAAGTCAACTACTACCTTACACAGTTCCTGTCAGGCCACGGAGGATATAGGAGCTAATTATTTGAATATGGGCATGACGACTCTCCAATATGCCCAAGATGCCCAAACGTAATAGAGGATGTAGAGCACGCTCTGTTTCATTGCCCTAGGTTTGCATACGACAAGGCTCTACTGGAGCGAGAGGTTGGTCGGGATATACACCCACACAATGACAGAAAGCCATGATAACTGGAAGAGTATATGTAGCTATGTCAAAATAATTCTACTCAAGCTACGAGAAGAGGAGCAAGAAAGAAAGAACTCTAGAAACACGGATGAAATGACCAACTGAGTCTTTCCCCACCCTGCGACGTAATACCTGGAATGGCAGTCCCGTAGGGAGTGGCGGCGAAGAAGGGGGGTGGTTTTAGTCGGTAAGAATCCGACATATCCCAGGACAACGGGAATCTATGTAAGATTTCCACCTCCTTCCGCAAAAAAAAAAAAAAAAAAAAAAAAAAAAAAAAAAAAAACATACATACATACATATATACGTACATACATACATACATAAATGCATACATACATACATAAATGCATGCATACATACATACATACATACATACGTACATACATCGTCTGATGAAAGAATTATTCTTGCTTCAGCCGTCGTGAAAGTTAGAAATAGTTCTGGTGATTTTATATTAGCCAGACCTCTTTTAGATTCCGGTTCTCAACCAAACTTGATAACTGAGGAACTTGCACAGCTACTACGATTAAAACGAGAAGGAGGTAGATTGAATTTAAATGATATTAGCGAAACTAATTCATTTGCGAAATCATGCGTAAATTTAACTGTCACGTCGATGGTAAACTCAATTCACTTCAAAGTTTTGGGTATTGAGTTCTATTACAAATTTACAGCCTGATCATACAATTAGTACGACTAGCTTTAATATTCCAAGAAATATAGAATTAGCCGATCCTTGCCTTTATAAACCTCGAAAGATTGATCTTTAATTAGGTGCGGAAATATTTTTTGACTTAATTTGTATTGGACAAATAAGGTCTGGCCCTAGCCTGCCAATTCTTCAAAAAACTTCGCTTGGTTGGATTGTTACTGGAAAGTATAACCAATTAAAGGGCTCTAGCGGCAATAACAACGTTTTTCATTTAAGTACGACTATAGAAAACGAGAGCAATATAGATTCAATTATCAGAAAATTCTGGGAGTTAGAAGAACTTCCAAATGACGCAACAAAAATTTATTCGGATGAACAGCAACAATGTGAGGAAATGCTTAGAAATTCAGTACGACGCTTTCCGTCAGGACGATTTGAAGTCTCTTTGCCTTTCAAATCTGATACAAAAATACTTGGTTCATCTTTCGAAACTGCTAAAAGGCGGTTTCTTGCGCTAGAAAGGAGACTTTCTAGAGATTTAAATATGAAAACAATGTATCACGATTTTATGAAGGAGTATTTCGACCTTGGTCATATGTCATATGTTGACAAAATGCCAAATTTTCCTCAATATTTTATTCCACATCCATGTGTGTTGCGGCCTCAGAGTTCAACTACGAAACTTCGAGTAGTTTTTGATGCTTCGTGACGAACTTCTTCACATGCATCACTTAACGATTTGTTAATGCTTGGTCCAACAGTACAAGAAGAATTATATTCGACATTGATTCGTTTTCGATTTCATAAGTACGCAATCACTGCAGATATTGGGAAAATGTATCGTCAAGTATTGGTTGGCGAGAATGATTGAAACTTTCAACAAATCCTTTGGAGACAGAATCCATCTGAAGATTTAAAAATATTTCGGTTAAACACCGTTACTTATGGTACGGCTTCTGCGCCATTTTTAGCCATCAGATGTTTGATTCACTTAAGCGATTTATTCAAAGAGACTTTGCCTATTGGTTCAAAAGTGGTTCGCAGTGATTTCTATGTTGATAATTTGTTAACTGGGTCTAAAAGCTACCAAGACCTAAATATTATTCGTAACCAGGTTAATGAAATTTTGAGTTCAGCCGGTTTTAATCTTACAAAATGGGTTTCAAATCATCCCGAAATTTATAATTCAGTTCAAAAGGAGAAACTTTTACATGGTGACTCCGATTCGGCAAAAGCTCTAGGCATACATTAGGTACCGAAGAATGATTGATTTAAGTTTAATTTGGAAGACAATTTTCGTGATTTAAAGGCAACGAAAAGAAACATTTTGTCTGTTTCTTCTCGATTGTTCGACCCTCTCGGACTTTTATGCCCAATTGTTACAAAGTCCAAAATGTTATTGCAAGAACTTTGGATACAAAAGCTTGACTGGGATGAATCAATACCTATTTTCACAACATCGACAGCAAAAATTCAAATTCATGGATTTGCAGATGCTTCGATTCGTGCTTATGGTTGTTGCATATACATAAGAAGATCCGATTCAAATAAAATTGAATCGAGACTGTTAACGGCTAAGTCCAAAGTTGCTCCACTCAAGACAAAATCTCTTCCGAGGCTTAAGTTATGCGCTGCACTCCTATTAGCTAAGTTGTGGAGTCGAATTAAGTTAATGTTAAGCTTTGAAATTGAAAATGTTAATTTCTGGACAGACTCAGAAATTACATTACATTGGACAAAAACTCATCCATCCTCACTAGCAACATTTGTTTCGAACCGAGTTGCTGAAATTCAAGAATTGTAAGATCAGGTCTCCTTGCGCCATGTGCCAACTAAACAAAATCAAACTGACATTGTTTCAAGAGGATATGATGTCAAAGATTTAAAAAATTCAATTTGGTTTGAAGGACCTTCGGTTTTACAAATCGATAGTTGACATTGGCCTGTTAACGAACATTTACAGTTAACAGAGAATCAAAGGCTTTTAGAAGCAAGAAAAACAAATGTACTTCTGGCAGTGAAGGATTCACAAAATTGCTTGTTGGATCTGATAGAAAGATTTTCGTCATACAAGAAGTTACTAAGAGTAACTTCCTTTATTCTCAGATTTATTGACATCCTGAGAAAACGTAAAATAAATACCGACTTGTAGAGACTATCCAGAAATTAAATTTTTCTGAGGAAATTGCAAAAATGCACAAATCTGAAGTCTTGCCTTCAAACATTCAAAGATTGACGCCATTTATTCCTTCGATGCTTGCAGAAGTAGAGGCGGTGCTCAACAGTCGTCCCATCGCACCGCTCTTTCCAGACCCGAACAACGGAGAAGCCTTGACACCAGCTCACTTTCTTCTTGGAGAGGGTCTGCGTTCGCTGCCGCCAGAATCAGGAGAAGACGTGAACGTCAAAGAGGGGAAGTTATGGAAGAGCTGGCGAATGCTTTGCGGTCTCAAGAGGACATTCTGGCAGGCTTGGTCACGCGACTATATCCTGGGCCTTCAGGTCAGGTGGTCCTTATCCACGACGACAATTGCCCGCCCCAGCTGTGGTTGACCGGGACAGTCGTCAGGGTCGTAGAAGGCGAAGACGGCAAGGTCAGAGTGGCGGAGGTCAAGACTCGAACAGGCGTATTTAGGCGCCCAGTACACAAATTGGATCCACTGCCTAATAGTTGAAGACGTGCAGTCGTTCAATGGGGCCGGAATGTTGAGCCATATTGGAAATTAATAATAAAAATTTGAATTTTATGATAATAATAAACCAACAATAATAATAATAAAACTGAATTTTATAATACTTACCCGATAATACGTACTTACTTTTAATTACTTGTTAACCCTTAAGGTAGCATAATATGTTAAAAATAACTAAATATTTACTTGCAAAGTAAAAAGTTGAGATTCCAACCTAACAAATTGTGTTTCAGTTATCAAAGTTTTTTAAGTGCCCAAAAAATTAATAAAAGTACCTTTAAACATCTGAAAAACTATTTAGATTAAACATCTACATAAATGGATATATAGTGGCGTTTGTGCCAAAAAAATTTTTAATTTGTTTTCAAAAATCCCTGAAGATGGTCAACAATGTTGACCGAAATATTGGGAAAATAATATAATAAATTTAAAACAAAATATATTTATATTTTTATTTAAATTTGCTTAAAACTCATGACCTACTGCCGAACAAAATCAACAAACTAAAAATAAACACAGTGTAATTTTTTTAATGGAATTTGTATATAGCATGTACATTAGAGTGAGTCAATTTGTATGTATTAAAACAAATTTACCAAGCGGTTGTCAAAATCGTAATCTACGACGAATTCTAAGATGGTTTGCCAAAGAAACCAAGGGGGTTAAATCAAAATCGAGCTTCCAATTTTAAAGAGAAATTTTTCTTCTCATATATTAAATATATTCTTCTCATATCGTAAATCCTTTTTAATTCGGTCGTGCTCGATGAGAAAAGACGTGTTTCTTTTAACTCCGCATATGATTCTTTTTTTTTTAACATAGATTTGTTATTCTATTGTTCACTTTTATATTGAGCGTGCAAACAAATATTTATTCTTTTTTCTTTTATTATCTCGGTGTAAAAACAACATTATACATAATAAAAAGAGCACAGTCCACTACAAAATAAAAAACGGTGAAAAAACAAAAGCAACTCTATATGAGTAATAACAATGAAACAACAACAAAAATAAATGATATTCATGCTAGTGAAAGAAATGTGTAAATAAACATAACAACAGAAAACAATAGTAACTACCTAACGGCAAAACCTATGCCAGCAAGCGTTACCACTGACACCATAAACTAGAACATATACGCAATGGAAAACAATATAACAGTGGTTAAACTTAGTGGTTAGACTTAATTTGTATTGGACAAATAAGGTCTGGCCCTAGCCTGCCAATTCTTCAAAAAACTTCGCTTGGTTGGATTGTTACTGGAAAGTATAACCAATTAAAGGGCTCTAGCGGCAATAACAACGTTTTTCATTTAAGTACGACTATAGAAAACGAGAGCAATATAGATTCAATTATCAGAAAATTCTGGGAGTTAGAAGAACTTCCAAATGACGCAACAAAAATTTATTCGGATGAACAGCAACAATGTGAGGAAATGCTTAGAAATTCAGTACGACGCTTTCCGTCAGGACGATTTGAAGTCTCTTTGCCTTTCAAATCTGATACAAAAATACTTGGTTCATCTTTCGAAACTGCTAAAAGGCGGTTTCTTGCGCTAGAAAGGAGACTTTCTAGAGATTTAAATATGAAAACAATGTATCACGATTTTATGAAGGAGTATTTCGACCTTGGTCATATGTCATATGTTGACAAAATGCCAAATTTTCCTCAATATTTTATTCCACATCCATGTGTGTTGCGGCCTCAGAGTTCAACTACGAAACTTCGAGTAGTTTTTGATGCTTCGTGACGAACTTCTTCACATGCATCACTTAACGATTTGTTAATGCTTGGTCCAACAGTACAAGAAGAATTATATTCGACATTGATTCGTTTTCGATTTCATAAGTACGCAATCACTGCAGATATTGGAAAAATGTATCGTCAAGTATTGGTTGGCGAGAATGATTGAAACTTTCAACAAATCCTTTGGAGACAGAATCCATCTGAAGATTTAAAAATATTTCGGTTAAACACCGTTACTTATGGTACGGCTTCTGCGCCATTTTTAGCCATCAGATGTTTGATTCACTTAAGCGATTTATTCAAAGAGACTTTGCCTATTGGTTCAAAAGTGGTTCGCAGTGATTTCTATGTTGATAATTTGTTAACTGGGTCTAAAAGCTACCAAGACCTAAATATTATTCGTAACCAGGTTAATGAAATTTTGAGTTCAGCCGGTTTTAATCTTACAAAATGGGTTTCAAATCATCCCGAAATTTATAATTCAGTTCAAAAGGAGAAACTTTTACATGGTGACTCCGATTCGGCAAAAGCTCTAGGCATACATTAGGTACCGAAGAATGATTGATTTAAGTTTAATTTGGAAGACAATTTTCGTGATTTAAAGGCAACGAAAAGAAACATTTTGTCTGTTTCTTCTCGATTGTTCGACCCTCTCGGACTTTTATGCCCAATTGTTACAAAGTCCAAAATGTTATTGCAAGAACTTTGGATACAAAAGCTTGACTGGGATGAATCAATACCTATTTTCACAACATCGACAGCAAAAATTCAAATTCATGGATTTGCAGATGCTTCGATTCGTGCTTATGGTTGTTGCATATACATAAGAAGCTCCGATTCAAATAAAATTGAATCGAGACTGTTAACGGCTAAGTCCAAAGTTGCTCCACTCAAGACAAAATCTCTTCCGAGGCTTAAGTTATGCGCTGCACTCCTATTAGCTAAGTTGTGGAGTCGAATTAAGTTAATGTTAAGCTTTGAAATTGAAAATGTTAATTTCTGGACAGACTCAGAAATTACATTACATTGGACAAAAACTCATCCATCCTCACTAGCAACATTTGTTTCGAACCGAGTTGCTGAAATTCAAGAATTGTAAGATCAGGTCTCCTTGCGCCATGTGCCAACTAAACAAAATCAAACTGACATTGTTTCAAGAGGATATGATGTCAAAGATTTAAAAAATTCAATTTGGTTTGAAGGACCTTCGTTTTTACAAATCGATAGTTGACATTGGCCTGTTAACGAACATTTACAGTTAACAGAGAATCAAAGGCTTTTAGAAGCAAGAAAAACAAATGTACTTCTGGCAGTGAAGGATTCACAAAATTGCTTGTTGGATCTGATAGAAAGATTTTCGTCATACAAGAAGTTACTAAGAGTAACTTCCTTTATTCTCAGATTTATTGACATCCTGAGAAAACGTAAAATAAATACCGACTTGTAGAGACTATCCAGAAATTAAATTTTTCTGAGGAAATTGCAAAAATGCACAAATCTGAAGTCTTGCCTTCAAACATTCAAAGATTGACGCCATTTATTCCTTCGATGCTTGCAGAAGTAGAGGCGGTGCTCAACAG
Source organism: Pollenia amentaria (assembly GCA_943735925.1). NCBI lineage: Eukaryota > Metazoa > Arthropoda > Insecta > Diptera > Polleniidae > Pollenia > Pollenia amentaria. The sequence continues at coordinate 90,582,070 of OX031007.1, read as the reverse complement.
TCGTCCCATCGCACCGCTCTTTCCAGACCCGAACAACGGAGAAGCCTTGACACCAGCTCACTTTCTTCTCGGAGAGGGTCTGCGTTCGCTGCCGCCAGAATCAGGAGAAGACGTGAACGTCAAAGAGGGGAAGTTATGGAAGAGCTGGCGAATGCTTTGCGGTCTCAAGAGGACATTCTGGCAGGCTTGGTCACGCGACTATATCCTGGGCCTTCAGGTCAGGTGGTCCTTATCCACGACGACAATTGCCCGCCCCAGCTGTGGTTGACCGGGACAGTCGTCAGGGTCGTAGAAGGCGAAGACGGCAAGGTCAGAGTGGCGGAGGTCAAGACTCGAACAGGCGTATTTAGGCGCCCAGTACACAAATTGGATCCACTGCCTAATAGTTGAAGACGTGCAGTCGTTCAATGGGGCCGGAATGTTGAGCCATATTGGAAATTAATAATAAAAATTTGAATTTTATGATAATAATAAACCAACAATAATAATAATAAAACTGAATTTTATAATACTTACCCGATAATACGTACTTACTTTTAATTACTTGTTAACCCTTAAGGTAGCATAATATGTTAAAAATAACTAAATATTTACTTGCAAAGTAAAAAGTTGAGATTCCAACCTAACAAATTGTGTTTCAGTTATCAAAGTTTTTTAAGTGCCCAAAAAATTAATAAAAGTACCTTTAAACATCTGAAAAACTATTTAGATTAAACATCTACATAAATGGATATATAGTGGCGTTTGTGCCAAAAAAATTTTTAATTTGTTTTCAAAAATCCCTGAAGATGGTCAACAATGTTGACCGAAATATTGGGAAAATAATATAATAAATTTAAAACAAAATATATTTATATTTTTATTTAAATTTGCTTAAAACTCATGACCTACTGCCGAACAAAATCAACAAACTAAAAATAAACACAGTGTAATTTTTTTAATGGAATTTGTATATAGCATGTACATTAGAGTGAGTCAATTTGTATGTATTAAAACAAATTTACCAAGCGGTTGTCAAAATCGTAATCTACGACGAATTCTAAGATGGTTTGCCAAAGAAACCAAGGGGGTTAAATCAAAATCGAGCTTCCAATTTTAAAGAGAAATTTTTCTTCTCATATATTAAATATATTCTTCTCATATCTTAAATCCTTTTTAATTCGGTCGTGCTCGATGAGAAAAGACGTGTTTCTTTTAACTCCGCATATGATTCTTTTTTTTTTAACATAGATTTGTTATTCTATTGTTCACTTTTATATTGAGCGTGCAAACAAATATTTATTCTTTTTTCTTTTATTATCTCGGTGTAAAAACAACATTATACATAATAAAAAGAGCACAGTCCACTACAAAATAAAAAACGGTGAAAAAACAAAAGCAACTCTATATGAGTAATAACAATGAAACAACAACAAAAATAAATGATATTCATGCTAGTGAAAGAAATGTGTAAATAAACATAACAACAGAAAACAATAGTAACTACCTAACGGCAAAACCTATGCCAGCAAGCGTTACCACTGACACCATAAACTAGAACATATACGCAATGGAAAACAATATAACAGTGGTTAAACGTGGTCGCAGCCCTGCCTCTTCAAATGTAGCCTCGGCCTCGAAAGTTCCATATTTTGATAGAATAAATTCACAAAATCGTTTGCAATTCTGGAGGATGAATCTTCTGAAGCACCTAACGTCATAAAAACGTCAAAGCCACCCCCGATATATCTTAGCGAGCAAAGCTCAAGTGATCTAATAAAAAGTTTAATCTCGGTGATAGGTGAAAATTCGTTTTACGTAGCTGCAATCAAGCGTGGTAATATAAACGAAACAAAAATACAGATTAATCCGAGAATGATTTTCGTAAAATAATTAATAAGTTTGAAGCACTTAAAAAAGCTTCTATACATACCAACTGAAAAGCAGCAAAGGTCTTCAGGTTGTGATAAAGGGCATTGACTCATGCGTGGACCCATTTTTAGAAGAAAAGTGCTTCAAAATAAAAAATATTAAAAACAGAGGAAAACATCCCCAACCACTATTTCGGGTAGAGTTAGAGCCAGGCGATAAGCTAAAAAAAAAAATTAAGCGCATCCCATTTACAGTTTAAAATACATCCTGTACAGAAAAATAACGATATAGGAGCCGCACAAAAGAAATGGGCCCGTTCAGTGTTTAAACTGCCAAGAATTTGGTCATACAAGGGTATACTGCCATTTACTCCCTGTTTGCGTCGTATGTGGAGAATTACATGGTACCGTCCGGTGCGATAAGTCCAAAAATGACCCTAATGTAAAAAATGTAGCAACTGTGATGGTAATCACACTGCCAACTATAGAGGATGCCCGGAATATTCGATTGTCAAGCGTTCTGTTGGACATAAACTTAATCCCCCTCAAACGCAGGCAACTAATCAAGGAAACACGTACGGCGTCCAGATACCTCAGCCAAATAATAACAGAACCTCGTACGCTAATGTATTAAAATCTAATGCTATGCCACTGCAAGGTGATTTAGCAAATAATGACGAAATTCCCATTTCTAATTTAACTCGGCTAGAAAAAACTATGGAAACATTAGTGCAAACAGTTAACAATTTTTCTAGCACAATGGGTAACATGATGCAAGAAATGTTAAGAATGCAATCGATGTTATTGCAAGCTGTACTAAACAAGCCATGGACTGTTTAAAAATTTTCTTTTGGAACGCAAACGGCATCCGCCAACACAGAAATGAACTAGAATACTTCCTTAAAAATAAACATATTGATATTATGATGGTTTCTGAAACTCAGCTGACCTCAAGAAATACGTTTAAAATCAATGGTTATATATTATATGATACCAAGGACCCTTGAGACAGAGCATGTGGCGGTTCTGCCATTTTGATAAAGAACCGAGTGAAACACTACTTAGTGAGTGACCATCGTGAAGATTATCTCCAAGCAACGAACATTCACGTTGAGAAATTAAATCGAAACATAGTAATTTCATCACTATACTCCCCAACTAGATTTTCTATATCAGAAAGCCAATATAATAAATATTTCAAATCATTAGGACCCTGCTTCCTGGCTGCTGGCGATTATAACCACCAACATATTGGCCTACTGATCAGCAAAAAGTTCCAGATGTCATCGATTTTGGAGTGGTTAAAAACATCCCCGCATAAACGATTTATGTTGAAGCTTCCTTAGAATTATCTTCTGATCACACACCTACAATTCTTACTATAACAAATCCTAACAGAATTGTATCTCCGTCTGATAACTTAGTGACGTCAGCCTCTCAAATAAATTGGTTAAAATATAAAAAATATCTCAGTACCGACTGCACTGAAAATATTCCGCTTAGTACACCGGATATTTCTATTGTAAATTTTGACAGTTATCTGAAGCTAGCTGTTCAACATTCTAGTAAACCCTCAAAAAAAAACCAAAAATAGTAAAATATATTCTGCAGATGTTGAGCGTCTCTTGACTGAAAAAAGGAGAGCGCTAAGAGAATGGCAATTGCATAGATCCCCTCAACTTAAGAATTTACTAAAAGAGTGCACAAAAAGGATAAGAAAGATACTGCAGTCTCAGAAACGGCTGCCCTGGAAAAATATCTTAAGGAACTTGATGCAACTTCTCAATCAGACTACTCATTATGGCGTGCAGCTAGAAATCTTAATAGACCAGTTATCACTAAACCACCACTTAAATGGAAATTGGGCACGAAATGATGTAGAAAAAGGAAATCTTTTTGTTAATAATTTGAAAACCGTATTTACCCCGCATGCATTTCCCGATATTGCAGTCGAGTTGCCACCTGTTGCTGTTAGAGCTGCTGTTCCACTTAGATTTAAGATAAAAGAAATCGAAAAGGCTATTCATGATTTAAGCCCCAAGAAAGCCCCTGGTTTTGATAAGATCTGCAACAAAATGCTTTTAGAGCTACCCAGCATAGCAAAGACAATTATTCTCTTGATTTTAAATGCTTTTTCACGCTTTGAATACTACCCACAAGAATCCTTAGTTACAATGATACCTAAGCCAGGAAAGGATCCTACAAAAGTTGAGTCATATAGGCTTATAAGCTTATTGTCTAATATATCAAAGCTGTTTGAGAAGCTTTTAGTGTCAAAATTAGCCCCAATTTTAAATGTAAATAGATGTATTCCTAACCATCAATTCGGCTTTAGAAGAGAACATAGCACAATTGAACAAACCCATCGTATAGTTAACGCTATAAGAAAAGCCTTTGAAGAAAAAAAATATTGTTCCACCCTCTTCATCGATGTTTCTCAAGCTTTTGATAAAGTCTGGCATGAAGGCTTATTACATAAATTGAAGTTAAACTTACCAGTAAACATGGGCTGGCATTTGAAAATCCTTCCACTGAACCCTCCACGTGGGTGCCGGCTGGAACATCTCGGGGAACCCATTCCACAATTAGGAACAGGCCCAAGAGAAGCAAGGAAGGACTCAGAGCTCTTTCAGAATATAAACTGCGGTCCGGATACAGCATCGGCTTGGATCCCAATCCAACCTCTCCAACGAGGAGAAAGAGCGGATGAAGTGGGCAACGGATGCGATTGCAGAAGGCCGAGCTGCCAAAAATCAGGGTTTCCACAATTGCATTGAGGAAGCCGTGATTAAGAGCATGCAGGGTAAAAGACAGCGGTCAGTTGATGAGTCTCCATCTGCCGCAAATCCTAAGGAGACAAAAAAGCCAAAGAAAAACACCGAGGAGGTCATACCCTCGACATCAAAAGCTGCCACTGTACCGTTGCCAAAGGCTGCAAGAGTCAGTGAAGTGGCCAAACGTCCTTTGAGCGTGGCACTTCTCGACATGAGCAACCCTTTTGGTCAAATGGCCACAGACCGGTGGAAGATCGTGGAGTCTAAGATCTTCAATGAAATTGTCGCTAAGATGGAAGCCGAACCCGGAAGACCGCTGCCCTCATTTGATGGGGCTGGATGGTTCAACGGCGTAAAGCTCATCAGCTGTAAGGACGAAATGACGCTGGAATGGCTTAAAGGAGTCATTACGAAACTCAAGGGCCTGTGGACGGATGCACAACTCAAGATTGTGGATAGATCGCACATTCAGGCTGTACCGAAGGCGAAGGTGAACTTTCCGCGCATAGTAAAACCGGAAGTCGCTCTTCGTCTCCTACAAAATCAGAATCCTGACATTCCCACTAAAGAATGGAGGATTCTGCATGTACAAAAAGGCAACAAAGACGGACAGAATTACATACTCCAGATTACAAAAGAGGCAGAAGACCTTATGTATCCACGGTATGGAAAAATGTCTTGGGGAGTAGGAAGTGTGTTTCTCCGGTTGAAGAAACGACATCCACAAGACTCCAACCACAACATACTGGAGGTCGATGAAGTGGAGCGAGAGCTGGCGGCTGCCACTGCGGCCACTTCTGGACTGAGTCTGGGTGAGACGGCCAAGGATGATGGAGCCGATCCCGAGCGGGTGATCTTAGTCGATGACGCTAAAGATCCTGCAAGTCAACCTCCAGCACAGTAAGATGGCTTCGGTCGAACTCCTCCTCACGCTAGAGTATGGTTGCTACGACGTGGCTTTAATCCAGGAACCGTGGATCTCCACAGGAAATCGGGTATCTGGACTGAAGTCACGTAATTTTAACACGTACTTCCCAAAAGTGGTAGGTAGAATACGATGTGCAATACTTGTTAGGAAGATTCTTTATTCATACATTCTATATAATTACAGCACTGACGTTCTAACAGTAGTGGCCTTCGAAGATGGCAGAGATGACATAATAATATTTGCATCATCCTATATGCCACACGACAGAGATGCCCCCCAGTAGAACTCCAAAGACTAGTCGAAGAAGCTTGTAGAAGGAAGCAAAATCTGGTGGTGGGCACGGATGCTAACGCTCATCACACAATATGGGGCAGTAAAGACATCAACAATAGAGGTGAGGATCTTATTGCTTTTATATTACAGAATAATATACAAATTGCGAATCGAGGAGAGGTGGAATAAACAGCTGGACTGTGGAAGACCCGAAATTCGTGAGCTATTCAAACTGGCGAAAATTGTCGACCAGTCTGAATGCTGGGGGGAGTATAGGGACGCTCTTAGGGTGTATAAGCGCGACGTGCGAAGAGCCAAACGAACTTCGTGGAAGAGTTTCTGCGATAACATAGAAGAGACGGCTGAAACGGCAAGACTGCGGAGGTTGCTAGTGGGCAGTCCAGTAATGCCAAGTACATTTTGTACGGACAACGGAGAATGGACAAAGAGCAGCATGGAGACGCTGGATGTACTCGTTGATACACACTTTCCGGGCTGTTCTGAGGTTCCTCTTCCAACGGATGAAATTTCCTCTATATTAAATGGTGATAACGACAATATCTCTTACGAGGGGGTGGAATGGGCCATTGACTCGTTCCAGCCATACAAGTCGCCTGGTCTTGACGGAATCATCCCGGTGCAACTACAGCGGGGTAGACAACGGATAATACCATGGCTGGAAAAAATCTTTAAGGGATGTCTGAGGATAAACTATGTGCCGAAATCTTGGAGGATATCTAAGATTGTATTTCTACCGAAATCGGGTAAGAGCAATCACATGTACCCGAAAGATTTCAGACCTATTAGTCTCACATCATTCCTGTTGAAAACGTTGGAGAGAATTTTGGACTATCATGTCAAGGGTAACATGGGGCCGACTATTCTCTCTGTAAATCAGCACGCTTACACGAGGGGAAAATCAACTGAGACGGCGCTCCATTTAGTTGTCTCACTGATTGAGAAGACCCTGGGATACAAGGACTTCGCTATGGGCGTGTTCCTGGACATCGCGGGAGCTTTCAATAATGTGTCCACAGAGGCAATTTTGGCTAGCTTTTCGCGTACGGGGGCACACCCACACGCTAAAAACTGGATCGGTAACCTGCTAAGGTGCAGAACTATATCTGCGGCGTGGGGTAACGCCAGGACAACGAGGAGAGCACACCGGGGAACTCCCCAGGGAGGGGTGCTCTTACCAATGCTTTGGACGCTTGTCGTCAACGAACTTCTCTTTGGACTTCAGGACGGGGCAGCAAAGATAACTGCATACGCAGATGATGTGGCGGTAATAGTTGCTGGCAAGGATCTAAATACTATTAGTTCTGTAATGGAGGCTACATTGGCGTTGGTCAGCCAGTGGGCGGCCGGAGTAGGACTGGGAGTAAATCCCGAGAAGACGGACCTGATACTATTTACGAATAGGTACAAAATTGGCCCATGGAGGAAGCCTAAACTAGGGGGTACTAGCCTGGAACTTAAGCACCACACAAAGTACCTGGGAGTAATACTGGATAGCAAACTATCGTGGAGATTGAATGTGGAAGAAAGGGTGAAAAAGGCAACGAATGCGCTCTACGCATGTAAGAAAATGCTGGGCAAAACGTGGGGTCTAACCCCTGCTCTTACACATTGGGTCTACACGGCGGTAGCAAGACCAATCTTACACTACGGGATACTTGTGTGGTGGACGGGCTTGAGGAAGATATCGTACCGGAAGATGCTAATGGGCGTGCAGAGACTCGCCGAACTCAGCATCAACGGTGCTTTGCGTAGTACGCCAACTGCGGCACTGGATGTGTCTGCGATCCGCTTAAAGGCGACGGAAAAATTTGTATAATACTGGTCACGGCAGTATTATAAGGGGAATAGATTGTAGCAGTGACTACACCATTCCGAGGCTGTCACTTGGACGAAAACCGCGAGTTACCCTGGAGGAGGACGGCTGGTTGGCAGGGCTCCGATCTGGCCACAGGACCTTCAGTTTCTACACTGATGGATCCAAAATGGAAGGCGGAGTTGGAGCTGCAGTCTACTGCCGGGAACTTGGTATTCGGGAATCGTATAAGCTCCCCGATTACTCCAGCATTTTCCAGGCGGAGATATTTGCGGCCAAGATGGCTGCTGATTTGGCACGTAGCTCCAGTACAAGGAACTCACACATAAACTTTTTCATCGATAGTCAGGCGGCGATCAGGGCGATATCCGCCAAATTTTCATACTCTTCTATCGTCCAGGAGTGTAGGGACTCGATAGATAGACTCTGTACCAATAGGAGGATGCACATCTACTGGGTTCGCGGGCACCAGGGCATAGAGGGCAACGAGGAGGCGGACGAATTGGCGAAACGGGGGGTCCAGTTACCATTCGATAGGGTGATGGCCATCCCGGCTCCAATTCGGAATATTAGGAGAGATACGGACTCTGCTATACGGAGGAGATCAGAGGCAATTTGGGAAAACACCGAAACGTGCAGGGTTTCCAAGGTAATGTGGGGATCCTATGATTCGGAGTCGACGAAAATACTTCTGTCACTATCGAGAAGTGATTGTAGACTTCTGGTAGGTTTTATAACGGGTCACTGTTGGACTGCGGTATACGCCAAGAGGGCGGGGCGGCTGAATAGTGACAATTGTAGATTCTGTGGGGTACCAGGGGAAAAGGAGACAGTGGAGCATATACTCTGCTACTGTCCGGCACTCGTGCGCTCCAGGGCGAACTGTCTGGGAGATCATTACTTCCAAAATCTCGGGGAAATCCCTGGAATTGGGTTAATGAGACTCCTGGCTTTCGTCAAGAGAGTGTGGGGAACTCTGAGTACCATCACATCGGAATGACCTCTCTTATTTATAACGTTCTTTTGCGGGTTATCGTACAACGTGGTAACGCTAGGGACCTATTTGGTCTATGCGGGGTCTTTGCGACCGGCCACTCTAACGTAACCTAACCTAACCTATCAGTAAACACACACAAGCTGTTAGAAAGCTACTTATTCGGTCGAATGATTTTATAAGTTCTCCTCAGCCAATTGACGCTTGATTCCCTCAGGGGAGCATCATGGGCCCACTGTAATACCTTATATATACCTCCGACATGCAAACAACCACACCCTTATTTCAACATTTGCTGATGGTACAGATTTTTTAAGCGTCACGAAAACTGTTATGAAGCATCCCGTTACTTGCAGGATCATATATTTGAACTGGAAAATTGGTTAAAAAAATGGAAAATAAAGGTCAATGTGCAAAAATGCGAACATATAACATCCATTTTGCGTCGGGAGTCATTTCCCCCTGTTAAAATCAATAATCAATTAGTGCCTCAGCAATTGCATGTAAAATATCTCTGTATTCATCTAGATCGGCGATTAACATGGAAATGCCATATGGAAGCAAAACTAACACAAATGAAGCTAAAAGCAATTCAAATTTATTGGCTTATTGGAAGAAATTCGACTGCAAACTTCTACTTTACAACTCTATATTAAAGCCAATCTGGTGCTACGGTATTCAGCTATGGGGCACTGCCTCGGCCTCATATATCAAAAAAATTCAAAGGCGCCAAAATAAACTTGTTCGAATAATCACAGTCGCTCCCTGGTATGTTAAAAACTAGTAGATTTGAATAAGTGTGCGAAATAAAGTGGAAGGTGGGGTTGGCCATACATTTGACTCATCATACGCGCTGCAAGGGCCTAATTTAAGAATTTTAACCATACAAATATGGCCCTTGCAGCGCGTAGGTTACTCCTAGATGGGTCAAATGTATGGCCAACACCACTTAACTTTAAAAATATCCATCTCTTATTTCTAACAAACCTATCCGCTAGCTCCAGTCCTTAAGGAAGCTCCTATACAAAATTTTCAATACAGACTATTGCGTTTTAAGAAATTCTTAAATTGAATTAAAATTTTTTCGACTTTTGTGAAATATATTAAAAGTTGTAAGCAGATTTTTTTTTCCAAAAAAAAAAAAAAAAAAAAAATTAAATTAAGACCTTTCTTCATAAGCAAATAAATTTTTTTACATATAGTTAGAACATTTTCAATTTAAACTAGTCATTTCCGGTTTTACGCGGTTCAACAATGCCATAACATTAAGAAATTTGTATAACTTTTAAACTAATAGATGTCCCATAATAAAACTTTTACAATATAATAAGGACACTTTAGGCTTATTTCGGTTAAAAAAAAAACAGTATGAATAAAATTAGAAAAATTTTGCTTTAAATTGGTCTTGTAGATGAAAAACAATTTTTTTTTTCAAATTACTTTGTTTTCATTTGAATTTCAATCGATTTTTTTTTTAGGTTTGATTAGTTTTTAGTTCGAAAAAATAATTTAAAAAAACCTTTTTTTGAAAACGGCACGTAACTCGACAAATAAGCATCATAGAAAAAAAATGGAAAACTCGATTTTGATTAAACACCCATGTCTTCTTGGGCAAACCTTCATAGAATTAGTCGTTTTTTTACGATTTTGGCAACCGCTTGGTCGAGAATAAAACTGACCCACTTTAATGTACATATTTATTTTTCTTGTTAATAAATGCTTTAATTAAAATATTTACAAAATGTTAACAAAATATGTTACTGTTGCTTTTTTTTGGTTGTAGGGAAAAAGAAATTTTTTTATACACGTAGGGATTTTATAAAATATCTACTGGGCATCACTGCTTAAGACAAGACGACATAATTGTCTAACAGAATTGACGTATAATTATTGTAATTACATGTAATATATGAATTTTCAATAAATAAATACTAAAGGGCTGCAAGAATACATTCATTTGTTTATCACACACAAGCATCCCAATATTCATTCAAATATTTAAATAGTTAAAGAGTGGTTTACAGAGCTTAAGAGTTAAAATATAAAAGAGACTGTAGCCTGTGTTTTACTTTATCATAACAAGGGCACACATTATATTCACTCTTTTTCTTTACATATTTATTTACTTAATTTGCAAATGCAAACAAACACAAGTATATGGGAACAGTTATACTGTGTGCAAGAAATACTACATAGTAAAATTAGTACTTATGTATATTCTCATTACAAATATATCTCTATTAAACAGAATTTTGTAACAAAAATTATAAAAATTGGATTAAAAGTATATTAAAAAGGACTTTAAAATTCTTGCGTTTTACGTTTTCGATTTCCATAATAAAAGTTACTAGTAATAATATTAATATATTCATGTAAGGAGTTAACATTCAAATAATATTATATTCGAAACTTATACACATTTTATTATGTCTGTTTTATTTGAATGCGGTAGTATTTTTTCTGTTCAAATACAGTTGTTTTCTTTTCTCTTTCGCTTTGTGTGTTCATTCATTTGGTTTTTTAACACAAAATGTTAAGCACTGCGTACATAAATCGTGTGTTGTACTTCACTTTACGTACTTAAAAACCAAATGAATGTATTCATATGCCTTTTAAATGTAGTCATGCAGACCTTTAATAAATACTACACAAAAAAAAAATACCAACAGTTATAAGGAAGAATGGTATTAGCAATATACTTGGGAGTGGTATATGTATGGGAACTTGGTTTTTGGTCCAAATTTAGTCTCAAAACCATATATTAATGTGGTTTATGAGCTCAGAGGTTCTTATTGGGAAAGAAGTTTGTTTGGGAATCTTTGTGGGGTTATGGAGCATTCCACGACATTTTCAAAAACAGTTAATAGTTAGAACCAATGAACCAAATTTCATCAAGTTTTCTTTAAAATTGCGACCTCTACTTGCGCACAAAGTTTAATGGACAGCCAGTCAGACGGACGGCCGCACAACGGTAGATCGACACAGAAAGTGATTGAGTGATTAGTATGGTGGTGTGGGTATAAAAATGAAACCATAATTAACCATAGGGAAGGAACTGCAACAAATTATAAAACTAATGGTGTTTTCTTTTCTACAAAAATGTGACATTTTATTTAAAAAAAAATGCAATTTGGTGTTCGTTTCTTAAAAATGCTTCGCTATCTAAAAGGGTGGCTTGTTTTATTCTAAAAAATGCACCATTACTAATGACAAAAGGCAATGCACTTTACGCCCCGTATAAATCGACAGTGTCGATAATGCCCTGTAAAAAGATGGCATCTGTTTATATATAGGGTTACCAGACGAAGTTGGTAAAAAATCCCCTCTAATCAGGACAGTATAAATTTACAGCCGTATTCATAACAAAAAGTTAGCCACAGTTTGTACACTACGTACAACGAGCTGCTAACTAGAATGCCGATTAAGCTTAGCAGCTTGTTAGCATAGAGTTTATTAATAACAAATTTTATCCGTCTGCTAACTTTTAATAAATGAATTCTGAATATTACCACATTATGATACTTAAAAATGCAACACGTTTTGCATTAATCATCGCTGGTTTTGTCATTTCATATTATTTTATTTTCCCTTTTTATATAAAAATTTGAAATGTTTTTAAATTAAAATATATTTAAAAAAGGACTCTAAAATAAAAAAAAAAAATGGTGTATTAAAAAAAACAAACAAAATTATTCAACACAAAACGGCTGTTTATCACAAATTGGCAAACGTTTGGCAGCTTGTTGACAAGAGTTTAGCAAATCGTTAGCCAGAGTTTGGTAAGTGTATTATGAATAAGCTTTGTGCTAACTTCATGCCAAATTTTCGTTATTAATACGGCTGCTAAAATTTAAATAGTTATTTTTCTATTATTTAAAATTAAAAACGAGATTAGTTTGCACTCTCATTGAGTACACACGGACCGCGCGAAATTAAAAGAAAAAATATAAATACGTCACAAACTAAAAAAAAAAACAAAAACAAAAAAAAAATATATAAAGCAAAAACAAACACGCAAAGTTAATAAAATCAACTTGCTTTTCGTGAATTTTTTATAAAAAAAAAAAAAAAAAAAAAGGAAGAGGTTTATATCAAGTTTTGAGACAGATTTTTAACTCATCTCCCAGGATGGGAGGTCTCCTATTTGATAGGGACAAAAAGGTCTTGAACCCAGATTCAACTCACACTGTTTTTCTTTTAATGAGTAGATCAGGAGTGCACAGCGACAAAGGTTTAGTGGACGTTTCACCCTTCTTAATTCAACGATCTATTGATGCAGTAGGAGGTAAAGTTAAACTCTGCAAAAACTAAGATCAGGACAACTACTCATAGAATGGTTCAACGGAAAACAAGCTAATAAAATTATCAAAATGATAACATTATCATTGGACATTTTCGTTCAAGTGGAAGAACATAAAACGCTCAACAAACCTCGAGGAATTTTCTATTCGAACGATTTAAGAGGGTTGTCAGATACTGAACTTCTAAGAGAAATCCAGGAACAAAATCTAAATGTAACTGAAATTAAAAGACTTAAAAAACGTGACAGCGAAACAAAGCAATTGACAGACATTGATCTTGGTTTATACATTGTAACATTTAATATATACGATTTGCCGGAAAAAATACTTCTGGGATATTTATCAACCATAATTAGACCCTACATTCCTAATCCACTTCGATGCTTTACATGTTTCCAGTTTGGACATGTGTCGGAAAAGTGCTCATCTCAAGAAAAAGTCTGTCCACATTGAGGCAACCTTGAACACACAAAAATTGATAAAACCGGTCATCACGAAAAATGTGAAAAGCCACCAAAGTGTGCTAACTGTCAGCAAAAACATAACAGTTTCTCAAAAGAATGTGACGTCTATAAAAAGGAGTATGCAATTCAAGTAATTAAAATAACACAAAAGAAAACAATATATGAAGCAAGAAAAGAATATGAAAGAAAAAATCAACTTCCAACAACATATTCTAATGCTAATAATACAATGGAATTGCAACGGCTTTTTTAATCATTTAGACGAAATTAAACTCATTTTATCTAAATTTAATTGCCTTGCTATATGTATACAAGAATCTAGATTTAAATCAAACTATTATTATAAACTTAAAAACTATACTTGTTTTTATAAAAATATTTGTTCTTATACAAATGCTCATGGTGGTGTTTGTATATATCTTAACAATATGTTTGAGGGAGACGAAATACCTATTATTACAAATCTTCAAGCAATAGCTATAAAAGTAAGGTTCTCATTTAAATTTTTTTATTTGCTCCATATATCTTTAAGGATCCGAAAACCTTTCCAAAACTGATTTGAACTATTTAACTTCACAATTTGACTTACCCTATCTTATGCTAGGTGATTTTAACTCTCATAATCCCATTTGGGGTTCTAACAAAACAGATACAAGAGGAAATATAGTTGAAGCATTTATTGAAGATAATAATCTCAATATTTTAAATAATATAAACTATGCAACACATTTCAGTTTTGCGTACAAAACATTCAGCAATATTGATAATAGCTTAATCTCACCTAATATTCAACACCTTTTTGAGTGGAATATTAGTGATGAACTCTATTCAAGCGATCATTACCCCATCACTATTTCTATTGATGGACATCCACCTAACTTTGAACGTAGGGCTAGTTGGAATATAAAAAAAGCAAACTGGCAACTTTTCAATTGTAATTTTACAGAACCGGTTGAGAATTTTAGGGACATAAACGAAACTGAGGCATACATTAGCAGAACAATCATAAGAACAGCACAAGACGCAACACCAATTAGACGTACAAACTGCAATAGAAAAGAAGTTCCCTGGTGGAATGAGAGTATAAAATTGCTAACAAAGGAAAGAAGGAAATTACTTAAACTTTTCAAGAGAAACCCCAGCTCTGAAAACCTTGCTAAATTTCTAAGAGCTAAATCAGTGGCCCGTAGAGTTATACGTGAAAATAAGAAAAGAACATGGAATGAATTCTTTGAAACGATAAATTTAAGAACTTCTTCGACTGAAGTCTTTAAAAAAATCAGATCCCTTAATGGATCCTCCAACTATCACCAAGTTGTAGCTCTAGAAAACAACAATACGTTACTGACAGACAATGTAGATATCTGAAATTGTTTCGCACTTAGTTTTGCACAAAATTCGTCTTCTATGAATTACTCACCAAAATTTAGACTATATACTACAACAAATGACTTTGCTGTTAACTTATCAAACAACAGTGAGCCATATAACAACAAACTTACGTTATCTGAATTTAAATCTGCGCTTAAATCAAGTCATGGTACCTCACCTGGACCAGATAACATAAGATATGAAATGATAAAACATTTAGACGGAAAAGCTACACAATACCTACTAAATTTTTACAACAGGGTATGGACGGAATGTTGACTATTAACAAATATTAACAAATTTTTTTTTAAATTTTCACATTTCAATGGGCCCTAGCGCTTTTTTTTTAGCATTTTTGGAATTACATCTTTAGCATTTGGATATACATATCGTTGCAAAACAAGAACTAGAAAAAAATATTTGTATTTTTTCTGCAAACGATGTATTTTTGTTAACTCTATTGAACTGCATCCAAAACTTAATTTTTAAAAATTGTGGCATTAGCACATTTACGGCTGAAGGTACATATGTACGTATGTATGTGCAGCCAAAATTATTTTTGTCTTTCCATTGTTACAAGCTTTAAAATTCCTTTCTAAATAAAAATAATTTAAATAAAAAAATTAGCTGTAATCAACTTAAACCAGAATAATTATATATGTATCTTTAGAATAAAACCCAAACAGTGTGACTTAAATTCATAACTTAATTTTAAAATTAGTGAAGCATATTCCTTCTTCCAAAATGTTGTTAACAATTGCATATGTTTTTTTTTTTGGTCGAAAAATTGGTCAAACAATTTAGTATGATGTAGTCAAATAAATTGTTTCAAATAAAAAAAAAACATTAAAAATAAATAAAATTATTTTTTAGCCAAAACGTTATTTAAAATGATTAATTTATTTTAATTTATATTGAACTGATCTTATATTCTATTTTACCTTATTGTTGAGTTTTTTTTTAATATAATATAAACATATCGTTTTTAATAAACTTTTAAAAACAAATTTTTTACTTGTTTTGTACCATAAAAAATTTCCCCCCCCCCCTAAGGCTTAAGCTGGATCCGCGCCTGCAACCAATCATTAACAATATAATGCTTTCTTATGTTTTTACTTTTTATTTTTTATTTATTTAGTATTTAAAGGCCCCAACACTATAAGGTTATATAGGCCTAGTAGTTTTACAAATTCATCTTAAATGTTATTTGATATATAAGTTATTTTACAGATTTAAATTTTGTTATACATATTAATTTCTATTAAAAACTTTTTAATATTTTCAAATTTATGTTCTATTTGGAGTACTTTAATATTATGTACTTTATATTTTACGCGTGCTTCATGAAGATGCGTGCATTCATTAAAAATATGTTTAATACTCAGTAATTGTCCACAATTGCAGACCGGGGGAAGTGATTTTTCAACAATATGTTTATGAGAGAATAAACAATGACCTATTTTTTGCCTAGTTAGCTTAATGAGATCTGTTTTGAATATATTTGGTATAATCAATTTGTGTGGTATGTTTTATTGGATTTCAAACAATTTTGAATCATTATTATTTTTCCATGAGTCATTCCAGATATCAAAAATATATTTTCCAATGTATTGTCTATAATCGGAGTATTGATATTTATATTCTATTGAGATATTTTGGCTTAACGAACTTTTGGCTAATCCGTCAACTTGTTCATTTCAACGTATACTTAAGTGGCTGGGAACCCATAGAAAAGTTATATTTTGGTTAGGTTTAGAAGTTATTATTGTACGTATTTGTTGTATTATTATATTTTTAGAGAATGGGTCTTGTAGTCCTTCTAGTGAACTTTTACTGTCCGTTATGATTAGTGAGTCTTTAGCGATGTTTTCAATATTCTCTATGCATGTTTTAATTGCCAATAGTTCACTTGTATATATGGAAGAAAAATTTGTAATACGCTTAACAATAGTCAGATTTTTATTAAAAACAGCAAAACCAGCTTTATCTCCTACAACTGAGCCATCAGTAAAAAAGAGGTCATATAGTGAATATTTCGTATTAATTAGGTCCAAGAATTTCTGTTGGACTTCATAGGAGAACATATCACGTTTATTAATTTTTGCAAAGGAAAAATCCATGGTAATGTTTGAAAAGCACCATGGTTCTATACCAGACCAGGCGCGGATCCAGCTTGAGCCTTAGGGGAGGGGGGAATTTTTATGGTACAAAACAAGTAAAAAATTTGTTTTTAAAAGTTTATTAAAAACGATATGTTTATATTATATTAAAAAAAAACTCAACAATAAGGTAAAATAGAATATAAGATCAGTTCAATATAAATTAAAAGAAATTAATCATTTTAAATAACGTTTTGGCTAAAAAATAATTTTATTTATTTTTAATGTTTTTTTTTTATTTGAAACAATTTATTTGACTACATCATACTAAATTGTTTGACCAATTTGTCGACCAAAAAAAAAAAACATATGCAATTGTTAACAAAATTTTGGAAGAAGGAATATGCTTCACTAATTTTAAAATTAAGTTATGAATTTTAGTCGAACTGTTTGGGTTTTATTCTAAAGATACACATTTAATTATTCTGGTTTAAGTTGATTACATCTAATTTTTTTATTTAAATTATTTTTATTTAGAAAGGAGTTTTAAAGCTTGTAACAATGGAAAGACAAAAATAATTTTGGCTGCACATACATACGTACATATGTACCTTCAGCCGTAAATGTGCTAATGCCACAATTTTTGAAAATTAAGTTTTGGATGCAGTTCAATAGAGTTAACAAAAATACATCGTTTGCAGAAAAAAATACAAATATTTTTTTCTAGTTCTTGTTTTGCAACGATATGTATATCCAAATGCTAAAGATGTAATTCCAAAAATGCTAAAGAAAAAGCGCTAGGGCCCATTGAAATGTGAAAATTTAAAAAAAAATTTGTTAATATTTGTTAATAGTCAACATTGAAATAAATAAAATAATATTGGGAATTATTTCTTCTTCATAAGCAACTTTATCATATTCAAAATTTTTTTATTTTTCGAATTTATTCCATGAGTTAAATTTCAGTTATGTATTTTATAAAGCTTTTTGTAATAGCTCTATTCCTTAAATTTTTTTAGGAATGACTTTATACACTACCAGACTATTATATTGTATTTTCTTGTTACATTTTACCTTAGCTTTCCGTTGGATAGCAATGAAGTATATTTATGGTGTCTAATAATTGTAAATTTTTCTGTTCATAAATATACTTCATTGCTATCCAACGGAAAGCTAAGGTAAAATGTAACAAGAAAATACAAAATAATAGTCTGGTAATGTATAAAGTCATTCCTAAAAAAATTTAAGGAATAGAGCTATTAGAAAAAGCTTTATAAAATACGTAAATGAAATTTAACTCATAGAATAAATTCGAAAAATAAAAAAATTTTAAATAAAATAATTTTATAGTATATTTTATTTTTTGCAAATTGACATACTAAAATGTACATTAACTGCCGTATTCATAAAAAACTAAATTGGATATGAAATCTGTTTTAAGGAAAATTTGTATGGAAATTTAGTTTTAAAATACATTTGAAATCTATTTTATTTTTTATGAATACGGCAGTAAAAGTATAAAATATATAATAGAAAAGGTGATAAGTCACAAAAAGCTATGTAAAACATAAATGTATTATTTTTAGTTGGTTTGCAAGCCAATAAAGAGTCATCAATGAAGCAAAACTGGATTTACAGACTTCAAATATATTCAGAACTTAAGACCTTAGAAAATTTTTTCTCTCTCCTATAAAATTTATACATTGGACTACATCCTTTTCGACTAAAGGTAATGATATATACTTATATACATATGTACATTATATTAAAAAAAAAATTACGGACTCACCATTGTTTCACTCATTTCTATGTATTTTTGTATATCAAGGAACTTTTCTTATTAATGCACTTGAAATTTGACAGTTATATAATTCTTCTTTGGTGAACTGTTACTAGACCAATACATATATTCATATGTATATATGTGAAGGTAGAATGGCAATACATATAAAATTCCAATTCAAATCCTACTATTAGGAAAATATGATACGAAAAACGGTTATATTCAAATGTATATAATAAATAATTATCATAACACAAATAAAAATATTGCTTACTACCATTTAACCCGCTACTTCGTTAGCGCCCCTTTTTCTTATGTGGACATATTTTTACGCCAAAGTTTATGTTTCTAGGTTTAAACCCTCTACTTTGTAATGGAACGATTTGTACCTCTAAATGTTCGTATTTCGAAAATTTTTATTTGTATTTTTTAGATACGTTACGAATGTGATATTTTTTATTTCAATGTTTATTGGTTTAATAGATAGATGTAGTGGCAAAAAAGTTTAAAGATACAGGTTTACTCCCCAAAAGGGTCTAATATCAAAAAAGTACCAGACACCTAACCGCTTATTATTTTAATGAACATCAGGTTAGGGAATTTCCCGTTTTAACCTCTTTTACCCACTAACCATAACAATTTCCAAAACTCCCATCATAGGTAATCGATTTCGCGACAGGTCAACCTCCCGGGCAAATTTCAGCATTTTAGTTCAGGCGTTTAGGTCGTGCGATGATGAATCATGCAGTAACATTACAATTTTATATTATATAGGTAGATGAAGAAAAATGTTTTGAAAAAAATAACACAATTAGGTACGATTTTCACCCCTTAAACGTTCGAATTTCGAAACGTATCAAATTTGTACTTTTTAGATAAGCTACGAATGTGATATATTTTTTATTTTAATGTTTATTTGTTTAAAATATAGATGGTATAGCAAAAAAGTTTTAAAATTCATGTTTTACCCGTTTACTCCTTATTTCAAAAAAGTGGAAAACACCTGTCCGCTTATTTTTAATGAACAATAATAGGTTTAAATTTTTTGGTATCTCTTTTAGTTTAGCAGATATGAGGTTAGCGAATTTCCGTTTTCACCGCCTTTTTTTATTGAACCACAATAAGTATTAAATTTTTTTGTATCTCCTTTAGCTTAGCAGATATGAGGTCAGCGTGATCGATTTGGCGAGAGGCCTGCCTCAGGTCCAAATGTCAACTTTTTAGCTTCAGGCGTTTAGGTTGTGCAATGAAAATAAATAGATGAAGAAAAAATATCTTGGAAAAAGTAACAAAATTACGTACGATTTTTACCCCTTACACGTTCGAATTCAAAAAAAGAACAACATTTTCACTTGGCATATTTTAGATAAGTTACGAATTTTATATAATTTTTATTTCTATGTGCATTGATTTAAACGGTAGATGGGGGACAAAAGAGAACCAAAATTCAGGTTTTACACTTTTACTCCCTAAAAGAGCCGAATTTCGAAATAGTACCAGACACCTGTTCTCTTTTTTATTTAATGACTAACAATAAAAGCACAAAATAAAGTACAAAAAAGTACCAAAAATTGCCTCTTACAGATGCTCATTCAACGCTTTGCTTGTTTAATTTTATGTTTGTAGCTGCAATTCTAACAAAAATTTAATAAGTACCTGTTGGCAAATAATACAGTACGAAAAAGTACCAAAAAACCACTCTTACAGATTCTCATTCACTTGGGAACTTGCATGTTTAATTTTATGTTTATAGGTCCAATTTTAACGGAAATTCAAAAAGTAACAGGTAAATAACAAAAAGTACCAAAACGCCCCTCTTACAGATTCTCATTCACTCAGGACATTGCATTTTTAATTTTATGTTTGTAGATCCAATATAAACGAAAATGAAAAAGGTACCAGTTAAAAAACGAAAAAGTACCAAGAAGATCCCTCTTATAGGTTCTTGTCCACTCATGACATTTAATGTTGAATTTTATGATTTTAGGTCCAATACTAACGGAACTTCAAATAGTACCAGTTAAAGACCAAAAGGTACCAAGAAGCCCCTCTAACGAATTCTCATTCACTCAGGACCTTGTATGTTTGATTTTATGTCAATAGGTCTAATTTTAACGAAAATTCAAAAAGTACCAGTTAAAGAATGAAAAAGTACCAAAAAGATCCCTCTAACAAATTCTTATTCACTCAGGACTTTACAGGTTTAGTTTTATATTTCTAGGTCTAATACTAACGGAAATTAAAAAAGTACCAGTTAAAGATCAAAAAATACCAAATAGTACCCTCAGAGGTTCTTATCCATTTAGGACATTGCATGTTGAAGTTTATGTTTCTAGGTCCAATATTAACGATAATTAAAAAAATTGTCAGTTGTGGAACCAAAACCTAAAGTAAGAAATAAAATTTCCCGTATTTCCCCTTTGTGGTACTTTTTTCTCCCCAATGAAGCATAAAAAATTTCAATATTGTAGTAGGAGCCCATAATTTAATACGTATATGTCAACGAATAAAAAAAATGTTTTGTAAAAAAGTACCAAAAATAGTAACGGTTTTTACCCCATAAACGTCCGAATTTCGAAAAAGTACCAAATTTGTATTTGGATTTTTTAGATAAGTTTCAAATGTGATAAGGGCTATATTTCTATGTTTATTAGTTTAAAAGATAGATGGGGTGACAAAAAAGTACCAAAATACAGATTTTACCCGTTTACTCCGTATATCCCCTTTTTGGTACTTTTTTTTCTCCCCATTGAAGCATGAAAAATTTCAATATTGTAGTGGGAGCCCATAATTTAATACGTTTATGTCAATAAATAAAAAAAAATGTTTTATTAAAAAAGTACCAAAAATAGTAACGCTTTTTACCCCTTAAACGTCCGAATTTCGAAAAAGTACCAAATTTGTATTTGGATTTTTTAGATAAGTTTCAAATGTGATATAACCCTTATTTCTATGTTTATGGGTTTAAAAGATAGATGGGGTGACAAAAAAGTACCAAAATACAGGTTTTACCCGTTTACTCCGTTAAAGGGCTGAATTTACAAAAAGTGCCAGACACCTGTCCGCTTATTTTTCTAAAGAACAACGATAAGTATTACATTTTTTTTGTATCTCTTTTAGTTTTAGAGATATAAGGTTACCGAATTTACCCGTTTTTGCCCTTTTTTACCTCCTAAACATTCGAATTTCCAAAAATCCCGTCTTAGTGGATCGATTTGGGGAGAGACCAACCCTTGGTCCAAATTTCAAGTTTTTAGCTTCAGGCGTTTAGGCTGTGCGATGATGAATCAGTCAGTCAGTCAGTCAGTCAGTCAGTCAGTCAATCAGTCAGTCAGTAACGTTACAATTTTATATATATAGATAGGTAGATGAAGAAAAATGTTTTGAAAAAAATAACACAATTAGGTACGATTTTCACCCCTTAAACGTTCGAATTTCGAAACGTATCAAATTTGTATTTTTTAGATAAGTTACGAATGTGATATATTTTTTATTTTAATGTTTATTTGTTTAAAATATAGATGGTATAGCAAAAAAGTTTTAAAATTCATGTTTTACCCGTTTACTCCTTATTTCAAAAAAGTGAAAACACCTGTCCGCTTATTTTTAATAAACAATAATAGGTTTAAATTTTTTGGTATCTCTTTTAGTTTAGCAGATATGAGGTTAGCGAATTTCCGTTTTCACCGCCTTTTTTTATTGAACCACAATAAGTATTAAATTTTTTTGTATCTCCTTTAGCTTAGCAGATATGAGGTCAGCGTGATCGATTTCGCGAGAGGCCTGCCTCAGGTCCAAATGTCAACTTTTTAGCTTCAGGCGTTTAGGTTGTGCAATGAAAATAAATAGATGAAGAAAAAATATCTTGGAACAAGTAACAAAATTACGTACGATTTTTACCCCTTACACGTTCGAATTCAAAAAAAGAACAACATTTTCACTTGGCATATTTTAGATAAGTTACGAATTTTATATAATTTTTATTTCTATGTGCATTGATTTAAACGGTAGATGGGGGACAAAAGAGAACCAAAATTCAGGTTTTACACTTTTACTCCCTAAAAGAGCCGAATTTCGAAATAGTACCAGACACCTGTTCTCTTTTTTATTTAATGACTAACAATAAAAGCACAAAATAAAGTACAAAAAAGTACCAAAAATTGCCTCTTACAGATGCTCATTCAACGCTTTGCTTGTTTAATTTAATGTTTGTAGCTGCAATTCTAACAAAAATTTAATAAGTACCTGTTGGCAAATAATACAGTACGAAAAAGTACCAAAAAACCACTCTTACAAATTCTCATTCACTTGGGAACTTGCATGTTTAATTTTATGTTTATAGGTCCAATTTTAACGGAAATTCAAAAAGTAACAGGTAAATAACAAAAAGTACCAAAACGCCCCTCTTACAGATTCTCATTCACTCAGGACATTGCATTTTTAATTTTATGTTTGTAGATCCAATATTAACGAAAATGAAAAAGGTACCAGTTAAAAAACGAAAAAGTACCAAGAAGATCCCTCTTATAGGTTCTTGTCCACTCAGGAAATTTAATGTTGAATTTTATGATTTTATGTCCAATACTAACGGAACTTCAAATAGTACCAGTTAAAGACCAAAAGGTAAAAAGAAGCCCCTCTAACGAATTCTCATTCACTCAGGACCTTGTATGTTTGATTTTATGTCAATAGGTCTAATTTTAACGAAAATTAAAAAAGTACCAGTTAAAGAATGAAAAAGTACCAAAAAGATCCCTCTAACAAATTCTTATTCACTCAGGACTTTACATGTTTAGTTTTATATTTCTAGGTCTAATACTAACGGAAATTAAAAAAGTACCAGTTAAAGATCAAAAAATACCAAATAGTACCCTCAGAGGTTCTTATCCATTTAGGACATTGCATGTTGAAGTTTATGTTTCTAGGTCCAATATTAACGATAATTAAAAAAATTGTCAGTTGTGGAACCAAAACCTAAAGTAAGAAATAACATTTCCCGTATTTCCCCTTTTTGGTACTTTTTTCTCCCCAATGAAGCATAAAAAATTTCAATATTGTAGTAGGAGCCCATAATTTAATACGTATATGTCAACGAATAAAAAAAATGTTTTGTAAAAAAGTACCAAAAATAGTAACGGTTTTTACCCCCTAAACGTCCGAATTTCGAAAAAGTACCAAATTTGTATTTGGATTTTTTAGATAAGTTTCAAATAGGATAAGGGCTATATTTCTATGTTTATTAGTTTAAAAGATAGATGGGGTGACAAAAAAGTACCAAAATACAGATTTTACCCGTTTACTCCGTATATCCCCTTTTTGGTACTTTTTTTCTCCCCATTGAAGCATGAAAAATTTCAATATTGTAGTGGGAGCCCATAATTTAATACGTTTATGTCAATAAATAAAAAAAAATGTTTTATTAAAAAAGTACCAAAAATAGTAACGCTTTTTACCCCTTAAACGTCCGAATTTCGAAAAAGTACCAAATTTGTATTTGGATTTTTTAGATAAGTTTCAAATGTGATATAACCCTTATTTCTATGTTTATGGGTTTAAAAGATAGATGGGGTGACAAAAAAGTACCAAAATACAGGTTTTACCCGTTTACCCCGTAAAGGGCTGAATTTACAAAAAGTGCCAGACACCTGTCCGCTTATTTTTCTAAAGAACAACGATAAGTATTACATTTTTTTTGTATCTCTTTTAGTTTTAGAGATATAAGGTTACCGAATTTACCCGTTTTTGCCCTTTTTTAGCCCCTAAACATTCGAATTTCCAAAAATCCCGTCTTAGTGGATCGATTTGGGGAGAGACCAACCCCTGGTCCAAATTTCAAGTTTTTAGCTTCAGGCGTTTAGGCTGTGCGATGATGAATCAGTCAGTCAGTCAGTCAGTCAATCAGTCAGTCAGTAACGTTACAATTTTATATATATAGATAGGTAGATGAAGAAAAATGTTTTGAAAAAAATAACACAATTAGGTACGATTTTCACCCCTTAAACGTTCGAATTTCGAAACGTATCAAATTTGTATTTTTTAGATAAGTTACGAATGTGATATATTTTTTATTTTAATGTTTATTTGTTTAAAATATAGATGGTATAGCAAAAAAGTTTTAAAATTCATGTTTTACCCGTTTACTCCTTATTTCAAAAAAGTGGAAAACACCTGTCCGCTTATTTTTAATGAACAATAATAGGTTTAAATTTTTTGGTATCTCTTTTAGTTTAGCAGATATGAGGTTAGCGAATTTCCGTTTTCACCGCCTTTTTTTATTGAACCACAATAAGTATTAAATTTTTTTGTATCTCCTTTAGCTTAGCAGATATGAGGTCAGCGTGATCGATTTCGCGAGAGGCCTGCCTCAGGTCCAAATGTCAACTTTTTAGCTTCAGGCGTTTAGGTTGTGCAATGAAAATAAATAGATGAAGAAAAAATATCTTGGAACAAGTAACAAAATTACGTACGATTTTTACCCCTTACACGTTCGAATTCAAAAAAAGAACAACATTTTCACTTGGCATATTTTAGATAAGTTACGAATTTTATATAATTTTTATTTCTATGTGCATTGATTTAAACGGTAGATGGGGGACAAAAGAGAACCAAAATTCAGGTTTTACACTTTTACTCCCTAAAAGAGCCGAATTTCGAAATAGTACCAGACACCTGTTCTCTTTTTTATTTAATGACTAACAATAAAAGCACAAAATAAAGTACAAAAAAGTACCAAAAATTGCCTCTTACAGATGCTCATTCAACGCTTTGCTTGTTTAATTTAATGTTTGTAGCTGCAATTCTAACAAAAATTTAATAAGTACCTGTTGGCAAATAATACAGTACGAAAAAGTACCAAAAAACCACTCTTACAAATTCTCATTCACTTGGGAACTTGCATGTTTAATTTTATGTTTATAGGTCCAATTTTAACGGAAATTCAAAAAGTAACAGGTAAATAACAAAAAGTACCAAAACGCCCCTCTTACAGATTCTCATTCACTCAGGACATTGCATTTTTAATTTTATGTTTGTAGATCCAATATTAACGAAAATGAAAAAGGTACCAGTTAAAAAACGAAAAAGTACCAAGAAGATCCCTCTTATAGGTTCTTGTCCACTCAGGAAATTTAATGTTGAATTTTATGATTTTATGTCCAATACTAACGGAACTTCAAATAGTACCAGTTAAAGACCAAAAGGTAAAAAGAAGCCCCTCTAACGAATTCTCATTCACTCAGGACCTTGTATGTTTGATTTTATGTCAATAGGTCTAATTTTAACGAAAATTAAAAAAGTACCAGTTAAAGAATGAAAAAGTACCAAAAAGATCCCTCTAACAAATTCTTATTCACTCAGGACTTTACAGGTTTAGTTTTATATTTCTAGGTCTAATACTAACGGAAATTAAAAAAGTACCAGTTAAAGATCAAAAAATACCAAATAGTACCCTCAGAGGTTCTTATCCATTTAGGACATTGCATGTTGAAGTTTATGTTTCTAGGTCCAATATTAACGATAATTAAAAAAATTGTCAGTTGTGGAACCAAAACCTAAAGTAAGAAATAAAATTTCCCGTATTTCCCCTTTGTGGTACTTTTTTCTCCCCAATGAAGCATAAAAAATTTCAATATTGTAGTAGGAGCCCATAATTTAATACGTATATGTCAACGAATAAAAAAAATGTTTTGTAAAAAAGTACCAAAAATAGTAACGGTTTTTACCCCATAAACGTCCGAATTTCGAAAAAGTACCAAATTTGTATTTGGATTTTTTAGATAAGTTTCAAATGTGATAAGGGCTATATTTCTATGTTTATTAGTTTAAAAGATAGATGGGGTGACAAAAAAGTACCAAAATACAGATTTTACCCGTTTACTCCGTATATCCCCTTTTTGGTACTTTTTTTTCTCCCCATTGAAGCATGAAAAATTTCAATATTGTAGTGGGAGCCCATAATTTAATACGTTTATGTCAATAAATAAAAAAAAATGTTTTATTAAAAAAGTACCAAAAATAGTAACGCTTTTTACCCCTTAAACGTCCGAATTTCGAAAAAGTACCAAATTTGTATTTGGATTTTTTAGATAAGTTTCAAATGTGATATAACCCTTATTTCTATGTTTATGGGTTTAAAAGATAGATGGGGTGACAAAAAAGTACCAAAATACAGGTTTTACCCGTTTACTCCGTTAAAGGGCTGAATTTACAAAAAGTGCCAGACACCTGTCCGCTTATTTTTCTAAAGAACAACGATAAGTATTACATTTTTTTTGTATCTCTTTTAGTTTTAGAGATATAAGGTTACCGAATTTACCCGTTTTTGCCCTTTTTTACCTCCTAAACATTCGAATTTCCAAAAATCCCGTCTTAGTGGATCGATTTGGGGAGAGACCAACCCTTGGTCCAAATTTCAAGTTTTTAGCTTCAGGCGTTTAGGCTGTACGATGATGAATCAGTCAGTCAGTCAGTCAGTCAGTCAGTCAGTCAATCAGTCAGTCAGTAACGTTACAATTTTATATATATAGATAGGTAGATGAAGAAAAATGTTTTGAAAAAAATAACACAATTAGGTACGATTTTCACCCCTTAAACGTTCGAATTTCGAAACGTATCAAATTTGTATTTTTTAGATAAGTTACGAATGTGATATATTTTTTATTTTAATGTTTATTTGTTTAAAATATAGATGGTATAGCAAAAAAGTTTTAAAATTCATGTTTTACCCGTTTACTCCTTATTTCAAAAAAGTGAAAACACCTGTCCGCTTATTTTTAATGAACAATAATAGGTTTAAATTTTTTGGTATCTCTTTTAGTTTAGCAGATATGAGGTTAGCGAATTTCCGTTTTCACCGCCTTTTTTTATTGAACCACAATAAGTATTAAATTTTTTTGTATCTCCTTTAGCTTAGCAGATATGAGGTCAGCGTGATCGATTTCGCGAGAGGCCTGCCTCAGGTCCAAATGTCAACTTTTTAGCTTCAGGCGTTTAGGTTGTGCAATGAAAATAAATAGATGAAGAAAAAATATCTTGGAACAAGTAACAAAATTACGTACGATTTTTACCCCTTACACGTTCGAATTCAAAAAAAGAACAACATTTTCACTTGGCATATTTTAGATAAGTTACGAATTTTATATAATTTTTATTTCTATGTGCATTGATTTAAACGGTAGATGGGGGACAAAAGAGAACCAAAATTCAGGTTTTACACTTTTACTCCCTAAAAGAGCCGAATTTCGAAATAGTACCAGACACCTGTTCTCTTTTTTATTTAATGACTAACAATAAAAGCACAAAATAAAGTACAAAAAAGTACCAAAAATTGCCTCTTACAGATGCTCATTCAACGCTTTGCTTGTTTAATTTAATGTTTGTAGCTGCAATTCTAACAAAAATTTAATAAGTACCTGTTGGCAAATAATACAGTACGAAAAAGTACCAAAAAACCACTCTTACAAATTCTCATTCACTTGGGAACTTGCATGTTTAATTTTATGTTTATAGGTCCAATTTTAACGGAAATTCAAAAAGTAACAGGTAAATAACAAAAAGTACCAAAACGCCCCTCTTACAGATTCTCATTCACTCAGGACATTGCATTTTTAATTTTATGTTTGTAGATCCAATATTAACGAAAATGAAAGGTACCAGTTAAAAAACGAAAAAGTACCAAGAAGATCCCTCTTATAGGTTCTTGTCCACTCAGGAAATTTAATGTTGAATTTTATGATTTTATGTCCAATACTAACGGAACTTCAAATAGTACCAGTTAAAGACCAAAAGGTAAAAAGAAGCCCCTCTAACGAATTCTCATTCACTCAGGACCTTGTATGTTTGATTTTATGTCAATAGGTCTAATTTTAACGAAAATTAAAAAAGTACCAGTTAAAGAATGAAAAAGTACCAAAAAGATCCCTCTAACAAATTCTTATTCACTCAGGACTTTACATGTTTAGTTTTATATTTCTAGGTCTAATACTAACGGAAATTAAAAAAGTACCAGTTAAAGATCAAAAAATACCAAATAGTACCCTCAGAGGTTCTTATCCATTTAGGACATTGCATGTTGAAGTTTATGTTTCTAGGTCCAATATTAACGATAATTAAAAAAATTGTCAGTTGTGGAACCAAAACCTAAAGTAAGAAATAACATTTCCCGTATTTCCCCTTTTTGGTACTTTTTTCTCCCCAATGAAGCATAAAAAATTTCAATATTGTAGTAGGAGCCCATAGTTTAATACGTATATGTCAACGAATAAAAAAAATGTTTTGTAAAAAAGTACCAAAAATAGTAACGGTTTTTACCCCCTAAACGTCCGAATTTCGAAAAAGTACCAAATTTGTATTTGGATTTTTTAGATAAGTTTCAAATAGGATAAGGGCTATATTTCTATGTTTATTAGTTTAAAAGATAGATGGGGTGACAAAAAGTACCAAAATACAGATTTTACCCGTTTACTCCGTATATCCCCTTTTTGGTACTTTTTTTCTCCCCATTGAAGCATGAAAAATTTCAATATTGTAGTGGGAGCCCATAATTTAATACGTTTATGTCAATAAATAAAAAAAAATGTTTTATTAAAAAAGTACCAAAAATAGTAACGCTTTTTACCCCTTAAACGCCCGAATTTCGAAAAAGTACCAAATTTGTATTTGGATTTTTTAGATAAGTTTCCAATGTGATATAACCCTTATTTCTATGTTTATGGGTTTAAAAGATAGATGAAGTGACAAAAAAGTACCAAAATACAGGTTTTACCCGTTTACTCCGTTTAAGGGCTGAATTTACAAAAAGTGCCAGACACCTGTCCGCTTATTTTTCTAAAGAACAACGATAAGTATTACATTTTTTTTGTATCTCTTTTAGTTTTAGAGATATAAGGTTACCGAATTTACCCGCTTTTGCCCTTTTTTACCCCCTAAACATTCGAATTTCCAAAAATCCCGTCTTAGTGGATCGATTTGGGGAGAGACCAACCCTTGGTCCAAATTTCAAGTTTTTAGCTTCAGGCGTTTAGGCTGTGCGATGATGAATCAGTCAGTCAGTCAGTCAGTCAGTCAATCAGTCAGTCAGTAACGTTACAATTTTATATATATAGATAGGTAGATGAAGAAAAATGTTTTGAAAAAAATAACACAATTAGGTACGATTTTCACCCCTTAAACGTAAACGTATCAAATTTGTATTTTTTAGATAAGTTATGAATGTGATATATTTTTATACCCTTCACCGAAGGTAAAAGGGTATATATAATTTTGTCATTCCGTTTGTAATTTCTACAATATTGATTTAAGACCATACAAAGTATATACATATATTCTGGCTTCTTATGAGAAGGGAAGTTCAAATCCGGTTGTCCGTCTGTCCGTCCGTTGAAATGGGTTTTCCGAAGACCCCAGATACGATGAAGGCTAGGTTGTTATACATTTATGTCACATATAGTCCGGATTTGTTTGCTATTGAAATTCAGGAAGATCGGTCCATAAATGGCTGAGATATGAGCAAAAAACCACGACTACCTCTAATTTTTCCCATAAATCCCATGTTGTTGTTGTTTTTTAAATTCTTTTTTCTGCATATCTCGAGAACGGCAAGAGCTACGGCTTTGAAATTTGGTACAAACATCTTGCTTGCCAATACACAAACTCTCTAATTGGGCGGGATTGGATAAGTGGGTGCGGCACTTCCCATACAAAGCCGTTATGTATTTCTGTATATCTGGAGAACGAAATGAGCTAAAGTTCCCAAATTAGGTACAAAGATATCGGTTATCAATACACAGTATCCCACAAAATATGGGCGCAATTGGAAAAGTGGGCGTGGTACCTCCCGTACAAAGACATTATTGAAAATACTCAAAATTTTAAATTTTAGGGCTCTAGTATGACATATGAACACGTTTTATATACCAAAATGTCAGAAATTTTTAGCAGCATATATTTCCCTGAAACCTTTCTCCCAAAAATGGAAGAGTAATGCCCAAAATAAAATTTTTTTTTTTAAACATACCCATTTTCGGGAACAATAGGTCTTCCCGAGTCCAAGTTTTATAATCTAAGTAAATGGTTTTTTCTTCCTTAAAACGTGGGTATATAAATCTGCCAAATCGGTTAAGAAATGGTTAAGTTATTAGCAAAATACACAAAAAATGGGCTAAAAAGCATCAACATTTTTATAAAAACTAAAATTTTAGAGCTGTTATATGACCTATGGACACGTCTAATATATCAAAAGATCGAATTTTAGTAGAACATATTTGCTCAAGAACTCGGAAAAATCGGTTCAGATACAAAAAAGTTATTACCAAAATATAATTTTTTTTAAGAAAAATACCTATTTTCGGGAACCGTAGACCTTTTCGAGTCCAAGTTTTATTACCAATGTAAATGGTAAATTTCTTCCCAAAGACGTCGGTATATAAATCTATTAAATCGGTTGAAAAATGCCCAAGTTATGACCAAATTACTGAAATCCAAATATTTACTTTTTATACCCTTCACCGAAGGTAAAAGGGTATATATAATTTTGTCATTCCGTTTGTAATTTCTACAATATTGGTTTAAGACCATACAAAGTATATATATTCTGGCTTCTTATGAGAAGGGAAGTTCAAATCCGGTTGTCCGTCTGTCAAGTTATGACCAAATTACTGAAATCCAAATATTTACTTTTTTTTATATATAATTAAGTTGTTTCATTTGCGTCACCTCCCCCCCCCCCCCCCCCTTCCTTTTTCTTTATTACAGGCACCAGCATCATGTCCAGCATGACTTCCGTTATCACTCTGCTTTTAAACTTGATCTATTTAACGAAATAATTTCAACAAATAGAGATTGGGAATTTTTGCATCTTAAAAACTTCCAAAAACCGATAGATCTATTGTATGGCAACACGACAGTGGTGGTGGTGTGTTTCCCTTTTTCGCATATTCACCTTTCATACTCAAACAACAAACTCACACAAACATATTTGTTTATAAAAAAAACTTACACACGGCCTATTTACTTATATAAACGTTAATTTCGCATGCGTACCAGTGGTCGAGTGGTCTAGCAGTTATGTCACAAGTAAACTTCTGGGTGTTGGCGGGTTCAAATCCCATTCGATTAATTTTTTTTTTCTTGGTATTTATAAATTATTTTTAATTAAATAAAAAATATATAATTTTTTGCTATTTTTTTTTACTTTTATATGCTTTAAAAAACGCTCTTTTTTTTATAAAATTTAGAGTTTTGTGCTATATAAATGCGCATTTCTTTTCTGTGGCTAATAATTTTATATAAAAACCAAACAATTTATTTTAGACAAAACCCTTAATATCTCAAAGCAAGAAATTTCGACTTAAGCCATTATTATTTAATGCCACAGATATATTACATATGTATGTATATTTATATAAATATCCTTTTGTTCTTATCGCACCATGGTGAAGGGTATATAAGATTCGGCATAGCCGAATATAGCACTCTTACTTGTTTATTTTAATGTTTATTTGTTTAAAATATAGATGGTATAGCAAAAAAGTTTTAAAATTCATGTTTTACCCGTTTACTCCTTATTTCAAAAAAGTGGAAAACACCTGTCCGCTTATTTTTAATGAACAATAATAGGTTT
The DNA here is from genome assembly GCA_943735925.1 of Pollenia amentaria. Taxonomy (NCBI): domain Eukaryota; kingdom Metazoa; phylum Arthropoda; class Insecta; order Diptera; family Polleniidae; genus Pollenia; species Pollenia amentaria. Next base: position 90,549,781 of record OX031007.1, on the reverse strand, counting down.
AAATTTTTTGGTATCTCTTTTAGTTTAGCAGATATGAGGTTAGCGAATTTCCGTTTTCATCGCCTTTTTTTATTGAACCACAATAAGTATTAAATTTTTTTGTATCTCCTTTAGCTTAGCAGATATGAGGTCAGCGTGATCGATTTGGCGAGAGGCCTGCCTCAGGTCCAAATGTCAACTTTTTAGCTTCAGGCGTTTAGGTTGTGCAATGAAAATAAATAGATGAAGAAAAAATATCTTGGAAAAAGTAACAAAATTACGTACGATTTTTACCCCTTACACGTTCGAATTCAAAAAAAGAACAACATTTTCACTTGGCATATTTTAGATAAGTTACGAATTTTATATAATTTTTATTTCTATGTGCATTGCTTTAAACGGTAGATGGGGGACAAAAGAGAACCAAAATTCAGGTTTTACACTTTTACTCCCTAAAAGAGCCGAATTTCGAAATAGTACCAGACACCTGTTCTCTTTTTTATTTAATGACTAACAATAAAAGCACAAAATAAAGTACAAAAAAGTACCAAAAATTGCCTCTTACAGATGCTCATTCAACGCTTTGCTTGTTTAATTTTATGTTTGTAGCTGCAATTCTAACAAAAATTTAATAAGTACCTGTTGGCAAATAATACAGTACGAAAAAGTACCAAAAAACCACTCTTACAGATTCTCATTCACTTGGGAACTTGCATGTTTAATTTTATGTTTATAGGTCCAATTTTAACGGAAATTCAAAAAGTAACAGGTAAATAACAAAAAGTACCAAAACGCCCCTCTTACAGATTCTCATTCACTCAGGACATTGCATTTTTAATTTTATGTTTGTAGATCCAATATAAACGAAAATAAAAAAGGTACCAGTTAAAAAACGAAAAAGTACCAAGAAGATCCCTCTTATAGGTTCTTGTCCACTCATGACATTTAATGTTGAATTTTATGATTTTAGGTCCAATACTAACGGAACTTCAAATAGTACCAGTTAAAGACCAAAAGGTACCAAGAAGCCCCTCTAACGAATTCTCATTCACTCAGGACCTTGTATGTTTGATTTTATGTCAATAGGTCTAATTTTAACGAAAATTCAAAAAGTACCAGTTAAAGAATGAAAAAGTACCAAAAAGATCCCTCTAACAAATTCTTATTCACTCAGGACTTTACAGGTTTAGTTTTATATTTCTAGGTCTAATACTAACGGAAATTAAAAAGTACCAGTTAAAGATCAAAAAATACCAAATAGTACCCTCAGAGGTTCTTATCCATTTAGGACATTGCATGTTGAAGTTTATGTTTCTAGGTCCAATATTAACGATAATTAAAAAAATTGTCAGTTGTGGAACCAAAACCTAAAGTAAGAAATAAAATTTCCCGTATTTCCCCTTTGTGGTACTTTTTTCTCCCCAATGAAGCATAAAAAATTTCAATATTGTAGTAGGAGCCCATAATTTAATACGTATATGTCAACGAATAAAAAAAATGTTTTGTAAAAAAGTACCAAAAATAGTAACGGTTTTTACCCCATAAACGTCCGAATTTCGAAAAAGTACCAAATTTGTATTTGGATTTTTTAGATAAGTTTCAAATGTGATAAGGGCTATATTTCTATGTTTATTAGTTTAAAAGATAGATGGGGTGACAAAAAAGTACCAAAATACAGATTTTACCCGTTTACTCCGTATATCCCCTTTTTGGTACTTTTTTTTCTCCCCATTGAAGCATGAAAAATTTCAATATTGTAGTGGGAGCCCATAATTTAATACGTTTATGTCAATAAATAAAAAAAAATGTTTTATTAAAAAAGTACCAAAAATAGTAACGCTTTTTACCCCTTAAACGTCCGAATTTCGAAAAAGTACCAAATTTGTATTTGGATTTTTTAGATAAGTTTCAAATGTGATATAACCCTTATTTCTATGTTTATGGGTTTAAAAGATAGATGGGGTGACAAAAAAGTACCAAAATACAGGTTTTACCCGTTTACTCCGTTAAAGGGCTGAATTTACAAAAAGTGCCAGACACCTGTCCGCTTATTTTTCTAAAGAACAACGATAAGTATTACATTTTTTTTGTATCTCTTTTAGTTTTAGAGATATAAGGTTACCGAATTTACCCGTTTTTGCCCTTTTTTACCTCCTAAACATTCGAATTTCCAAAAATCCCGTCTTAGTGGATCGATTTGGGGAGAGACCAACCCTTGGTCCAAATTTCAAGTTTTTAGCTTCAGGCGTTTAGGCTGTGCGATGATGAATCAGTCAGTCAGTCAGTCAGTCAGTCAGTCAGTCAATCAGTCAGTCAGTAACGTTACAATTTTATATATATAGATAGGTAGATGAAGAAAAATGTTTTGAAAAAAATAACACAATTAGGTACGATTTTCACCCCTTAAACGTTCGAATTTCGAAACGTATCAAATTTGTATTTTTTAGATAAGTTACGAATGTGATATATTTTTTATTTTAATGTTTATTTGTTTAAAATATAGATGGTATAGCAAAAAAGTTTTAAAATTCATGTTTTACCCGTTTACTCCTTATTTCAAAAAAGTGAAAACACCTGTCCGCTTATTTTTAATGAACAATAATAGGTTTAAATTTTTTGGTATCTCTTTTAGTTTAGCAGATATGAGGTTAGCGAATTTCCGTTTTCACCGCCTTTTTTTATTGAACCACAATAAGTATTAAATTTTTTTGTATCTCCTTTAGCTTAGCAGATATGAGGTCAGCGTGATCGATTTCGCGAGAGGCCTGCCTCAGGTCCAAATGTCAACTTTTTAGCTTCAGGCGTTTAGGTTGTGCAATGAAAATAAATAGATGAAGAAAAAATATCTTGGAACAAGTAACAAAATTACGTACGATTTTTACCCCTTACACGTTCGAATTCAAAAAAAGAACAACATTTTCACTTGGCATATTTTAGATAAGTTACGAATTTTATATAATTTTTATTTCTATGTGCATTGATTTAAACGGTAGATGGGGGACAAAAGAGAACCAAAATTCAGGTTTTACACTTTTACTCCCTAAAAGAGCCGAATTTCGAAATAGTACCAGACACCTGTTCTCTTTTTTATTTAATGACTAACAATAAAAGCACAAAATAAAGTACAAAAAAGTACCAAAAATTGCCTCTTACAGATGCTCATTCAACGCTTTGCTTGTTTAATTTAATGTTTGTAGCTGCAATTCTAACAAAAATTTAATAAGTACCTGTTGGCAAATAATACAGTACGAAAAAGTACCAAAAAACCACTCTTACAAATTCTCATTCACTTGGGAACTTGCATGTTTAATTTTATGTTTATAGGTCCAATTTTAACGGAAATTCAAAAAGTAACAGGTAAATAACAAAAAGTACCAAAACGCCCCTCTTACAGATTCTCATTCACTCAGGACATTGCATTTTTAATTTTATGTTTGTAGATCCAATATTAACGAAAATGAAAAAGGTACCAGTTAAAAAACGAAAAAGTACCAAGAAGATCCCTCTTATAGGTTCTTGTCCACTCAGGAAATTTAATGTTGAATTTTATGATTTTATGTCCAATACTAACGGAACTTCAAATCGTACCAGTTAAAGACCAAAAGGTAAAAAGAAGCCCCTCTAACGAATTCTCATTCACTCAGGACCTTGTATGTTTGATTTTATGTCAATAGGTCTAATTTTAACGAAAATTAAAAAAGTACCAGTTAAAGAATGAAAAAGTACCAAAAAGATCCCTCTAACAAATTCTTATTCACTCAGGACTTTACATGTTTAGTTTTATATTTCTAGGTCTAATACTAACGGAAATTAAAAAAGTACCAGTTAAAGATCAAAAAATACCAAATAGTACCCTCAGAGGTTCTTATCCATTTAGGACATTGCATGTTGAAGTTTATGTTTCTAGGTCCAATATTAACGATAATTAAAAAAATTGTCAGTTGTGGAACCAAAACCTAAAGTAAGAAATAACATTTCCCTTATTTCCCCTTTTTGGTACTTTTTTCTCCCCAATGAAGCATAAAAAATTTCAATATTGTAGTAGGAGCCCATAATTTAATACGTATATGTCAACGAATAAAAAAAATGTTTTGTAAAAAAGTACCAAAAATAGTAACGGTTTTTACCCCCTAAACGTCCGAATTTCGAAAAAGTACCAAATTTGTATTTGGATTTTTTAGATAAGTTTCAAATAGGATAAGGGCTATATTTCTATGTTTATTAGTTTAAAAGATAGATGGGGTGACAAAAAAGTACCAAAATACAGATTTTACCCGTTTACTCCGTATATCCCCTTTTTGGTACTTTTTTCTCCCCATTGAAGCATGAAAAATTTCAATATTGTAGTGGGAGCCCATAATTTAATACGTTTATGTCAATAAATAAAAAAAAATGTTTTATTAAAAAAGTACCAAAAATAGTAACGCTTTTTACCCCTTAAACGTCCGAATTTCGAAAAAGTACCAAATTTGTATTTGGATTTTTTAGATAAGTTTCAAATGTGATATAACCCTTATTTCTATGTTTATGGGTTTAAAAGATAGATGGGGTGACAAAAAAGTACCAAAATACAGGTTTTACCCGTTTACTCCGTTAAAGGGCTGAATTTACAAAAAGTGCCAGACACCTGTCCGCTTATTTTTCTAAAGAACAACGATAAGTATTACATTTTTTTTGTATCTCTTTTAGTTTTAGAGATATAAGGTTACCGAATTTACCCGTTTTTGCCCTTTTTTAGCCCCTAAACATTCGAATTTCCAAAAATCCCGTCTTAGTGGATCGATTTGGGGAGAGACCAACCCTTGGTCCAAATTTCAAGTTTTTAGCTTCAGGCGTTTAGGCTGTGCGATGATGAATCAGTCAGTCAGTCAGTCAGTCAATCAGTCAGTCAGTAACGTTACAATTTTATATATATAGATAGGTAGATGAAGAAAAATGTTTTGAAAAAAATAACACAATTAGGTACGATTTTCACCCCTTAAACGTTCGAATTTCGAAACGTATCAAATTTGTATTTTTTAGATAAGTTACGAATGTGATATATTTTTTATTTTAATGTTTATTTGTTTAAAATATAGATGGTATAGCAAAAAAGTTTTAAAATTCATGTTTTACCCGTTTACTCCTTATTTCAAAAAAGTGGAAAACACCTGTCCGCTTATTTTTAATGAACAATAATAGGTTTAAATTTTTTGGTATCTCTTTTAGTTTAGCAGATATGAGGTTAGCGAATTTCCGTTTTCACCGCCTTTTTTTATTGAACCACAATAAGTATTAAATTTTTTTGTATCTCCTTTAGCTTAGCAGATATGAGGTCAGCGTGATCGATTTCGCGAGAGGCCTGCCTCAGGTCCAAATGTCAACTTTTTAGCTTCAGGCGTTTAGGTTGTGCAATGAAAATAAATAGATGAAGAAAAAATATCTTGGAACAAGTAACAAAATTACGTACGATTTTTACCCCTTACACGTTCGAATTCAAAAAAAGAACAACATTTTCACTTGGCATATTTTAGATAAGTTACGAATTTTATATAATTTTTATTTCTATGTGCATTGATTTAAACGGTAGATGGGGGACAAAAGAGAACCAAAATTCAGGTTTTACACTTTTACTCCCTAAAAGAGCCGAATTTCGAAATAGTACCAGACACCTGTTCTCTTTTTTATTTAATGACTAACAATAAAAGCACAAAATAAAGTACAAAAAAGTACCAAAAATTGCCTCTTACAGATGCTCATTCAACGCTTTGCTTGTTTAATTTAATGTTTGTAGCTGCAATTCTAACAAAAATTTAATAAGTACCTGTTGGCAAATAATACAGTACGAAAAAGTACCAAAAAACCACTCTTACAAATTCTCATTCACTTGGGAACTTGCATGTTTAATTTTATGTTTATAGGTCCAATTTTAACGGAAATTCAAAAAGTAACAGGTAAATAACAAAAAGTACCAAAACGCCCCTCTTACAGATTCTCATTCACTCAGGACATTGCATTTTTAATTTTATGTTTGTAGATCCAATATTAACGAAAATGAAAAAGGTACCAGTTAAAAAACGAAAAAGTACCAAGAAGATCCCTCTTATAGGTTCTTGTCCACTCAGGAAATTTAATGTTGAATTTTATGATTTTATGTCCAATACTAACGGAACTTCAAATAGTACCAGTTAAAGACCAAAAGGTAAAAAGAAGCCCCTCTAACGAATTCTCATTCACTCAGGACCTTGTATGTTTGATTTTATGTCAATAGGTCTAATTTTAACGAAAATTAAAAAAGTACCAGTTAAAGAATGAAAAAGTACCAAAAAGATCCCTCTAACAAATTCTTATTCACTCAGGACTTTACATGTTTAGTTTTATATTTCTAGGTCTAATACTAACGGAAATTAAAAAAGTACCAGTTAAAGATCAAAAAATACCAAATAGTACCCTCAGAGGTTCTTATCCATTTAGGACATTGCATGTTGAAGTTTATGTTTCTAGGTCCAATATTAACGATAATTAAAAAAATTGTCAGTTGTGGAACCAAAACCTAAAGTAAGAAATAACATTTCCCGTATTTCCCCTTTTTGGTACTTTTTTCTCCCCAATGAAGCATAAAAAATTTCAATATTGTAGTAGGAGCCCATAATTTAATACGTATATGTCAACGAATAAAAAAAATGTTTTGTAAAAAAGTACCAAAAATAGTAACGGTTTTTACCCCCTAAACGTCCGAATTTCGAAAAAGTACCAAATTTGTATTTGGATTTTTTAGATAAGTTTCAAATAGGATAAGGGCTATATTTCTATGTTTATTAGTTTAAAAGATAGATGGGGTGACAAAAAGTACCAAAATACAGATTTTACCCGTTTACTCCGTATATCCCCTTTTTGGTACTTTTTTTCTCCCCATTGAAGCATGAAAAATTTCAATATTGTAGTGGGAGCCCATAATTTAATACGTTTATGTCAATAAATAAAAAAAAATGTTTTATTAAAAAAGTACCAAAAATAGTAACGCTTATTACCCCTTAAACGCCCGAATTTCGAAAAAGTACCAAATTTGTATTTGGATTTTTTAGATAAGTTTCAAATGTGATATAACCCTTATTTCTATGTTTATGGGTTTAAAAGATAGATGAAGTGACAAAAAAGTACCAAAATACAGGTTTTACCCGTTTACTCCGTTTAAGGGCTGAATTTACAAAAAGTGCCAGACACCTGTCCGCTTATTTTTCTAAAGAACAACGATAAGTATTACATTTTTTTTGTATCTCTTTTAGTTTTAGAGATATAAGGTTACCGAATTTACCCGCTTTTGCCCTTTTTTACCCCCTAAACATTCGAATTTCCAAAAATCCCGTCTTTGTGGATCGATTTGGGGAGAGACCAACCCTTGGTCCAAATTTCAAGTTTTTAGCTTCAGGCGTTTAGGCTGTGCGATGATGAATCAGTCAGTCAGTCAGTCAGTCAGTCAATCAGTCAGTCAGTAACGTTACAATTTTATATATATAGATAGGTAGATGAAGAAAAATGTTTTGAAAAAAATAACACAATTAGGTACGATTTTCACCCCTTAAACGTAAACGTATCAAATTTGTATTTTTTAGATAAGTTATGAATGTGATATATTTTTATACCCTTCACCGAAGGTAAAAGGGTATATATAATTTTGTCATTCCGTTTGTAATTTCTACAATATTGATTTAAGACCATACAAAGTATATACATATATTCTGGCTTCTTATGAGAAGGGAAGTTCAAATCCGGTTGTCCGTCTGTCCGTCCGTTGAAATGGGTTTTCCGAAGACCCCAGATACGATGAAGGCTAGGTTGTTATACATTTATGTCACATATAGTCCGGATTTGTTTGCTATTGAAATTCAGGAAGATCGGTCCATAAATGGCTGAGATATGAGCGAAAAACCACGACTACCTCTAATTTTTCCCATAAATCCCATGTTGTTGTTGTTTTTTAAATTCTTTTTTCTGCATATCTCGAGAACGGCAAGAGCTACGGCTTTGAAATTTGGTACAAACATCTTGCTTGCCAATACACAAACTCTCTAAAAAATTGGGCGGGATTGGATAAGTGGGTGCGGCACTTCCCATACAAAGCCGTTATGTATTTCTGTATATCTGGAGAACGAAATGAGCTAAAGTTCCCAAATTAGGTACAAACATATCGGTTATCAATACACAGTATCCCACAAAATATGGGCGCAATTGGAAAAGTGGGCGTGGTACCTCCCGTACAAAGACATTATTGAAAATACTCAAAATTTTAAATTTTAGGGCTCTAGTATGACATATGAACACGTTTTATATACCAAAATGTCAGAAATTTTTAGCAGCATATATTTCCCTGAAACCTTTCTCCCAAAAATGGAAGAGTAATGCCCAAAATAAAATTTTTTTTTTTAAACATACCCATTTTCGGGAACAATAGGTCTTCCCGAGTCCAAGTTTTATAATCTAAGTAAATGGTTTTTTCTTCCTTAAAACGTGGGTATATAAATCTGCCAAATCGGTTAAGAAATGGTTAAGTTATTAGCAAAATACACAAAAAATGGGCTAAAAAGCATCAACATTTTTATAAAAACTAAAATTTTAGAGCTGTTATATGACCTATGGACACGTCTAATATATCAAAAGATCGAATTTTAGTAGAACATATTTGCTCAAGAACTCGGAAAAATCGGTTCAGATACAAAAAAGTTATTACCAAAATATAATTTTTTTTAAGAAAAATACCTATTTTCGGGAACCGTAGACCTTTTCGAGTCCAAGTTTTATTACCAATGTAAATGGTAAATTTCTTCCCAAAGACGTCGGTATATAAATCTATTAAATCGGTTGAAAAATGCCCAAGTTATGACCAAATTACTGAAATCCAAATATTTACTTTTTATACCCTTCACCGAAGGTAAAAGGGTATATATAATTTTGTCATTCCGTTTGTAATTTCTACAATATTGGTTTAAGACCATACAAAGTATATATATTCTGGCTTCTTATGAGAAGGGAAGTTCAAATCCGGTTGTCCGTCTGTCAAGTTATGACCAAATTACTGAAATCCAAATATTTACTTTTTTTTATATATAATTAAGTTGTTTCATTTGCGTCACCCCCCCCCCCCCCCCCCCTTCCTTTTTCTTTATTACCGGCACCAGCATCATGTCCAGCATGACTTCCGTTATCACTCTGCTTTTAAACTTGATCTATTTAACGAAATAATTTCAACAAATAGAGATTGGGAATTTTTGCATCTTAAAAACTTCCAAAAACCGATAGATCTATTGTATGGCAACACGACAGTGGTGGTGGTGTGTTTCCCTTTTTCGCATATTCACCTTTCATACTCAAACAACAAACTCACACAAACATATTTGTTTATAAAAAAAAACTTACACACGGCCTATTTACTTATATAAACGTTAATTTCGCATGCGTACCAGTGGTCGAGTGGTCTAGCAGTTATGTCACAAGTAAACTTCTGGGTGTTGGCGGGTTCAAATCCCATTCGATTAATTTTTTTTTTCTTGGTATTTATAAATTATTTTTAATTAAATAAAAAATATATCATTTTTTGCTATTTTTTTTTACTTTTATATGCTTTAAAAAACGCTCTTTTTTTTATAAAATTTAGAGTTTTGTGCTATATAAATGCGCATTTCTTTTCTGTGGCTAATAATTTTATATAAAAACCAAACAATTTATTTTAGACAAAACCCTTAATATCTCAAAGCAAGAAATTTCGACTTAAGCCATTATTATTTAATGCCACAGATATATTACATATGTATGTATATTTATATAAATATCCTTTTGTTCTTATCGCACCATGGTGAAGGGTATATAAGATTCGGCATAGCCGAATATAGCACTCTTACTTGTTTATTTTAATGTTTATTTGTTTAAAATATAGATGGTATAGCAAAAAAGTTTTAAAATTCATGTTTTACCCGTTTACTCCTTATTTCAAAAAAGTGGAAAACACCTGTCCGCTTATTTTTAATGAACAATAATAGGTTTAAATTTTTTGGTATCTCTTTTAGTTTAGCAGATATGAGGTTAGCGAATTTCCGTTTTCATCGCCTTTTTTTATTGAACCACAATAAGTATTAAATTTTTTTGTATCTCCTTTAGCTTAGCAGATATGAGGTCAGCGTGATCGATTTGGCGAGAGGCCTGCCTCAGGTCCAAATGTCAACTTTTTAGCTTCAGGCGTTTAGGTTGTGCAATGAAAATAAATAGATGAAGAAAAAATATCTTGGAAAAAGTAACAAAATTACGTACGATTTTTACCCCTTACACGTTCGAATTCAAAAAAAGAACAACATTTTCACTTGGCATATTTTAGATAAGTTACGAATTTTATATAATTTTTATTTCTATGTGCATTGCTTTAAACGGTAGATGGGGGACAAAAGAGAACCAAAATTCAGGTTTTACACTTTTACTCCCTAAAAGAGCCGAATTTCGAAATAGTACCAGACACCTGTTCTCTTTTTTATTTAATGACTAACAATAAAAGCACAAAATAAAGTACAAAAAAGTACCAAAAATTGCCTCTTACAGATGCTCATTCAACGCTTTGCTTGTTTAATTTTATGTTTGTAGCTGCAATTCTAACAAAAATTTAATAAGTACCTGTTGGCAAATAATACAGTACGAAAAAGTACCAAAAAACCACTCTTACAGATTCTCATTCACTTGGGAACTTGCATGTTTAATTTTATGTTTATAGGTCCAATTTTAACGGAAATTCAAAAAGTAACAGGTAAATAACAAAAAGTACCAAAACGCCCCTCTTACAGATTCTCATTCACTCAGGACATTGCATTTTTAATTTTATGTTTGTAGATCCAATATTAACGAAAATGAAAAAGGTACCAGTTAAAAAACGAAAAAGTACCAAGAAGATCCCTCTTATAGGTTATTGTCCACTCAGGACATTTAATGTTGAATTTTATGATTTTAGGTCCAATACTAACGGAACTTCAAATAGTACCAGTTAAAGACCAAAAGGTACCAAGAAGCCCCTCTAACGAATTCTCATTCACTCAGGACCTTGTATGTTTGATTTTATGTCAATAGGTCTAATTTTAACGAAAATTAAAAAAGTACCAGTTAAAGAATGAAAAAGTACCAAAAAGATCCCTCTAACAAATTCTTATTCACTCAGGACTTTACATGTTTAGTTTCATATTTCTAGGTCTAATACTAACGGAAATTAAAAAAGTACCAGTTAAAGATCAAAAAATACCAAATAGTACCCTCAGAGGTTCTTATCCATTTAGGACATTGCATGTTGAAGTTTATGTTTCTAGGTCCAATATTAACGATAATTAAAAAAATTGTCAGTTGTGGAACCAAAACCTAAAGTAAGAAATAAAATTTCCCGTATTTCCCCTTTTTGGTACTTTTTTCTCCCCAATGAAGCATAAAAAATTTCAATATTGTAGTAGGAGCCCATAATTTAATACGTATATGTCAACGAATAAAAAAAATGTTTTGTAAAAAAGTACCAAAAATAGTAACGGTTTTTACCCCCTAAACGTCCGAATTTCGAAAAAGTACCAAATTTGTATTTGGATTTTTTAGATAAGTTTCAAATGTGATAAGGGCTATATTTCTATGTTTATTAGTTTAAAAGATAGATGGGGTGACAAAAAAGTACCAAAATACAGATTTTACCCGTTTACTCCGTATATCCCCTTTTTGGTACTTTTTTTTCTCCCCATTGAAGCATGAAAAATTTCAATATTGTAGTGGGAGCCCATAATTTAATACGTTTATGTCAATAAATAAAAAAAAATGTTTTATTAAAAAAGTACCAAAAATAGTAACGCTTTTTACCCCTTAAACGCCCGAATTTCGAAAAAGTACCAAATTTGTATTTGGATTTTTTAGATAAGTTTCAAATGTGATATAACCCTTATTTCTATGTTTATGGGTTTAAAAGATAGATGAAGTGACAAAAAGTACCAAAATACAGGTTTTACCCGTTTACTCCGTTTAAGGGCTGAATTTACAAAAAGTGCCAGACACCTGTCCGCTTATTTTTCTAAAGAACAACGATAAGTATTACATTTTTTTTGTATCTCTTTTAGTTTTAGAGATATAAGGTTACCGAATTTACCCGCTTTTGCCCTTTTTTACCCCCTAAACATTCGAATTTCCAAAAATCCCGTCTTAGTGGATCGATTTGGGGAGAGACCAACCCTTGGTCCAAATTTCAAGTTTTTAGCTTCAGGCGTTTAGGCTGTGCGATGATGAATCAGTCAGTCAGTCAGTCAATCAGTCAGTCAGTAACGTTACAATTTTATATATATAGATAGGTAGATGAAGAAAAATGTTTTGAAAAAAATAACACAATTAGGTACGATTTTCACCCCTTAAACGTTCGAATTTCGAAACGTATCAAATTTGTATTTTTTAGATAAGTTATGAATGTGATATATTTTTATACCCTTCACCGAAGGTAAAAGGGTATATATAATTTTGTCATTCCGTTTGTAATTTCTACAATATTGATTTAAGACCATACAAAGTATATATATTCTGGCTTCTTATGAGAAGGGAAGTTCAAATCCGGTTGTCCGTCTGTCCGTCCGTTGAAATGGGTTTTCCGAAGACCCCAGATACGATGAAGGCTAGGTTGTTATACATTTGTGTCACATATAGTCCGGATTTGTTTGCTATTGAAATTCAGGAAGATCGGTCCATAAATGGCTGAGATATGAGCAAAAAACCACGACTACCTCTAATTTTTCCCATAAATCCCATGTTGTTGTTGTTTTTTAAATTCTTTTTTCTGCATATCTCGAGAACGGCAAGAGCTACGGCTTTGAAATTTGGTACAAACATCTTGCTTGCCAATACACAAACTCTCTAAAAAATTGGGCGGGATTGGATAAGTGGGTGCGGCACTTCCCATACAAAGCCGTTATGTATTTCTGTATATCTGGAGAACGAAATGAGCTAAAGTTCCCAAATTAGGTACAAACATATCGGTTATCAATACACAGTATCCCACAAAATATGGGCGCAATTGGAAAAGTGGGCGTGGTACCTCCCGTACAAAGACATTATTGAAAATACTCAAAATTTTAAATTTTAGGGCTCTAGTATGACATATGAACACGTTTTATATACCAAAATGTCAGAAATTTTTAGCAGCATATATTTCCCTGAAACCTTTCTCCCAAAACTGGAAGAGTAATGCCCAAAATAAAATTTTTTTTTTTAAACATACCCATTGTCGGGAACAATAGGTCTTCCCGAGTCCAAGTTTTATAATCTAAGTAAATGGTTTTTTCTTCCTTAAAACGTGGGTATATAAATCTGCCAAATCGGTTAAGAAATGGTTAAGTTATTAGCAAAATACACAAAAAATGGGCTAAAAAGCATCAACATTTTTATAAAAACTAAAATTTTAGAGCTGTTATATGACCTATGGACACGTCTAATATATCAAAAGATCGAATTTTAGTAGAACATATTTGCTCAAGAACTCGGAAAAATCGGTTCAGATACAAAAAAGTTATTACCAAAATATAATTTTTTTTAAGAAAAATACCTATTTTCGGGAACCGTAGACCTTTTCGAGTCCAAGTTTTATTACCAATGTAAATGGTAAATTTCTTCCCAAAGACGTCGGTATATAAATCTATTAAATCGGTTGAAAAATGCCCAAGTTATGACCAAATTACTGAAATCCAAATATTTACTTTTTATACCCTTCACCGAAGGTAAAAGGGTATATATAATTTTGTCATTCCGTTTGTAATTTCTACAATATTGGTTTAAGACCATACAAAGTATATATATTCTGGCTTCTTATGAGAAGGGAAGTTCAAATCCGGTTGTCCGTCTGTCAAGTTATGACCAAATTACTGAAATCCAAATATTTACTTTTTTTTATATATAATTAAGTTGTTTCATTTGAGTCACCTCCCCCCCCCCCCCCCCTTCCTTTTTCTTTATTACAGGCACCAGCATCATGTCCAGCATGACTTCCGTTATCACTCTGCTTTTAAACTTGATCTATTTAACGAAATAATTTCAACAAATAGAGATTGGGAATTTTTGCATCTTAAAAACTTCCAAAAACCGATAGATCTATTGTATGGCAACACGACAGTGGTGGTGGTGTGTTTCCCTTTTTCGCATATTCACCTTTCATACTCAAACAACAAACTCACACAAACATATTTGTTTATAAAAAAAAACTTACACACGGCCTATTTACTTATATAAACGTTAATTTCGCATGCGTACCAGTGGTCGAGTGGTCTAGCAGTTATGTCACAAGTAAACTTCTGGGTGTTGGCGGGTTCAAATCCCATTCGATTAATTTTTTTTTTCTTGGTATTTATAAATTATTTTTAATTAAATAAAAAATATATCATTTTTTGCTATTTTTTTTTACTTTTATATGCTTTAAAAAACGCTCTTTTTTTTATAAAATTTAGAGTTTTGTGCTATATAAATGCGCATTTCTTTTCTGTGGCTAATAATTTTATATAAAAACCAAACAATTTATTTTAGACAAAACCCTTAATATCTCAAAGCAAGAAATTTCGACTTAAGCCATTATTATTTAATGCCACAGATATATTACATATGTATGTATATTTATATAAATATCCTTTTGTTCTTATCGCACCATGGTGAAGGGTATATAAGATTCGGCATAGCCGAATATAGCACTCTTACTTGTTTATTTTAATGTTTATTTGTTTAAAATATAGATGGTATAGCAAAAAAGTTTTAAAATTCATGTTTTACCCGTTTACTCCTTATTTCAAAAAAGTGGAAAACACCTGTCCGCTTATTTTTAATGAACAATAATAGGTTTAAATTTTTTGGTATCTCTTTTAGTTTAGCAGATATGAGGTTAGCGAATTTCCGTTTTCACCGCCTTTTTTTATTGAACCACAATAAGTATTAAATTTTTTTGTATCTCCTTTAGCTTAGCAGATATGAGGTCAGCGTGATCGATTTGGCGAGAGGCCTGCCTCAGGTCCAAATGTCAACTTTTTAGCTTCAGGCGTTTAGGTTGTGCAATGAAAATAAATAGATGAAGAAAAAATATCTTGGAAAAAGTAACAAAATTACGTACGATTTTTACCCCTTATACGTTCGAATTCAACAAAGAACAACATTTTCACTTGGCATATTTTAGATAAGTTACGAATTTTATATAATTTTTATTTCTATGTGCATTGCTTTAAACGGTAGATGGGGGACAAAAGAGAACCAAAATTCAGGTTTTACACTTTTACTCCCTAAAAGAGCCGAATTTCGAAATAGTACCAGACACCTGTTCTCTTTTTTATTTAATGACTAACAATAAAAGCACAAAATAAAGTACAAAAAAGTACCAAAAATTGCCTCTTACAGATGCTCATTCAACGCTTTGCTTGTTTAATTTTATGTTTGTAGCTGCAATTCTAACAAAAATTTAATAAGTACCTGTTGGCAAATAATACAGTACGAAAAAGTACCAAAAAACCACTCTTACAGATTTTCATTCACTTGGGAACTTGCATGTTTAATTTTATGTTTATAGGTCCAATTTTAACGGAAATTCAAAAAGTAACAGGTAAATAACAAAAAGTACCAAAACGCCCCTCTTACAGATTCTCATTCACTCAGGACATTGCATTTTTAATTTTATGTTTGTAGATCCAATATTAACGAAAATGAAAAAGGTACCAGTTAAAAAACGAAAAAGTACCAAGAAGATCCCTCTTATAGGTTATTGTCCACTCAGGACATTTAATGTTGAATTTTATGATTTTAGGTCCAATACTAACGGAACTTCAAATAGTACCAGTTAAAGACCAAAAGGTACCAAGAAGCCCCTCTAACGAATTCTCATTCACTCAGGACCTTGTATGTTTGATTTTATGTCAATAGGTCTAATTTTAACGAAAATTAAAAAAGTACCAGTTAAAGAATGAAAAAGTACCAAAAAGATCCCTCTAACAAATTCTTATTCACTCAGGACTTTACATGTTTAGTTTTATATTTCTAGGTCTAATACTAACGGAAATTAAAAAAGTACCAGTTAAAGATCAAAATACCAAATAGTACCCTCAGAGGTTCTTATCCATTTAGGACATTGCATGTTGAAGTTTATGTTTCTAGGTCCAATATTAACGATAATTAAAAAAATTGTCAGTTGTGGAACCAAAACCTAAAGTAAGAAATAAAATTTCCCGTATTTCCCCTTTTTGGTACTTTTTTCTCCCCAATGAAGCATAAAAAATTTCAATATTGTAGTAGGAGCCCATAATTTAATACGTATATGTCAACGAATAAAAAAAATGTTTTGTAAAAAAGTACCAAAAATAGTAACGGTTTTTACCCCCTAAACGTCCGAATTTCGAAAAAGTACCAAATTTGTATTTGGATTTTTTAGATAAGTTTCAAATGTGATAAGGGCTATATTTCTATGTTTATTAGTTTAAAAGATAGATGGGGTGACAAAAAAGTACCAAAATACAGATTTTACCCGTTTACTCCGTATATCCCCTTTTTGGTACTTTTTTTTCTCCCCATTGAAGCATGAAAAATTTCAATATTGTAGTGGGAGCCCATAATTTAATACGTTTATGTCAATAAATAAAAAAAATGTTTTATTAAAAAAGTACCAAAAATAGTAACGCTTTTTACCCCTTAAACGTCCGAATTTCGAAAAAGTACCAAATTTGTATTTGGATTTTTTAGATAAGTTTCAAATGTGATATAACCCTTATTTCTATGTTTATGGGTTTAAAAGATAGATGGGGTGACAAAAAAGTACCAAAATACAGGTTTTACCCGTTTACTCCGTTAAAGGGCTGAATTTACAAAAAGTGTCAGACACCTGTCCGCTTATTTTTCTAAAGAACAACGATAAGTATTACATTTTTTTTGTATCTCTTTTAGTTTTAGAGATATAAGGTTACCGAATTTACCCGTTTTTGCCCTTTTTTACCCCCTAAACATTCGAATTTCCAAAAATCCCGTCTTAGTGGATCGATCAAGTTTTTAGCTTCAGGCGTTTAGGCTGTGCGATGATGAATCAGTCAGTCAGTCAGTCAGTCAGTAACGTTACAATTTTATATATATAGATTAATAATTCACCCGCTCGCATATTCAACCCAAACGTTTATTTTTCGGATATGCATAGATGGCACTTACTGGGATTGAATGTAGAATAATATGTATTTAAATACAGTTAACTAGATGTTTCATTGGAAATATATAATAAATAACTATTAGGATAAATATTTGGATACTTATTGAAAATTGGATTAGAGATTCTATAAAAAACAAAAAAAAAACTTGATGCGATTTCCAAAAATGTTGTACAATCGGAAATTCTTGTATTATCGAAATAAGCAAAACATATTTTTATAATTTAGGGGGGGGGGGAAATATCCTATTCCCCCCCCCCTGAATCCGCGCCTGATTGGTTGTGAAATAAACTTTAAGTGGATTCGGTGTTACAAAATTGTTTTTGAAAAAAAAATCTTCAAATCTAGAAATCTGTAAAACTTGGTGTTAATAAATCAACAATCTGGGAAAGGTATTATCTTGTTAACATACTTTATAAAAACAAACAAAAGAAATTGGAATTTCGTCATTTATTTATTTATGTATTTAATATCAATCTATTAACAAATTTTGGTTTATGTATATTTTTTTTATTTTATATTATACTAGCTTAACCCGGTGCGCTTCGCTACACTGGTAAAAAAAATAAATAAGAAAAAAATTGCAGTATTTTTTTAATGTGTAATTTATTTATTTTTGCTCCCCCTGCACCTACCCCCTTTTTTTTTTTTTGTTTTGAAAGTTGTCCTGTAAAGGTTGATAACTTTTGTGTTCAGATATATGGTATTTAATATTTCTTTATATGAGGGGTACTGCTCCTCCTCTGTCTACCCCGCCCATTTCTATATTGAAATTAATAGTTTACCATAGTAGTAGCTGTAACCACGTTTGAAGACTCTTCCTTTAATAGTTCTTCTGTTGAGCGATACTTAATTTATGCATCCTATAGAAGGTATTTCCCCCCTTGCGACTACCCGCTTTATTTTCAAAAGTATAGTATACCATAAGAGAGACTTCTGCAAAGTTTGAACATTCTCACTATAAAAGTTCTTAAGATATGCGATATTAACCATTGGCGTCCTATGGTGGGTACCACTTCCCCCGCTGCTATTATATTTCAATTTGGGGGCTCTGAAGATCCTACTACCAAAAGTTCAACAAAATACGTGCAGCGGCTCTTAATTATATTTCTAT
The DNA here is from genome assembly GCA_943735925.1 of Pollenia amentaria. Taxonomy (NCBI): domain Eukaryota; kingdom Metazoa; phylum Arthropoda; class Insecta; order Diptera; family Polleniidae; genus Pollenia; species Pollenia amentaria. Next base: position 90,531,511 of record OX031007.1, on the reverse strand, counting down.
CTATGAGGGGTACTGCTCCTCCCCTGTCAACCCCGCCCATTTTTATATTGAAATTTATATTTTACCATAATAGTAGCTTTAACCACGTTTGAAGACTGTCCCTTTTATAGTTCTTCAGTTGAGCGATATTTAATATATGCATCCTATGGGAGGTATTTCCCCCCCTGCGCCTACCGCTTTATTTTTATTCTCAATAGAGTAGTATACCATAAGAGTGACTTCTACAAAGTTTGAACATTCTCACTATAACAGTTCTTAAGATATGCTATATTAAACATTGGCGTCCTATGGGGAGAACCACTTCCCCCGCTACTATTTTATTTAAATTTTGGGGCTTAGAAGATCCTACTACAAAAAGTTCAGCAAAATGCGTGCAGCGGCTCTTAAGATATGCGATAATTAATATTGGCATCCTATGGGGGGTACCAATTCCCCTGCCCCTATCGAAAAAATAAGTAGCCTATTTTATTTTTAGGGCTCACGTGATGTTACTGTAAAAATTTCAGGAAAATCGGTTCAGTAGTTTCGGAGTCTATAAAGCGACAAACAAACATACAAACATACAAACATAATTCATTTTTATATATATAGATTTTGAAAACAAACTTTTTTTCAGCTGTTAAAAACAGGGCAGTCCAATTTTGTGTTTTGTTCTCGTCAAATAAAAAGACATGTATCTTTTAACATTTCAAGAATTTCTGTTGGACTTCATAGGAGAACATATCACGTTTATTAATTTTTGCAAAGGAAAAATCCATGGTAATGTTTGAAAAGCACCATGGTTCTATACCAGACCAGGCGCGGATCCAGCTTGAGCCTTAGGTGGGGGAAATTTTTTATGGTACAAAACAAGTAAAAAATTTGTTTTAAAAAGTTTATTAAAAACGATATGTTTATATTATATTAAAAAAAAACTCAACAATAAGGTAAAATAGAATATGTATAAGATCAGTTCAATATAAATTAAAATAAATTAATCATTTTAAATAACGTTTTGGCTAAAAAATAATTTTATTTATTTTTAATGTTTTTTTTTTATTTGACTACATCATACTAAATTGTTTGACCAATTTGTCGACCAAAAAAAACATATGCAATTGTTAACAAAATTTTGGAAGAAGGAATATGCTTTACTTTTAAATTTTAAATTTTAAAATTAAGTTATGAATTTTAGTCACACTGTTTGGGTTTTATTCTAAATATACATATATAATTATTCTGGTTTAAGTTGATTACAGCTAATTTTTTTATTTAAATTATTTTTATTTAGAAAGGAATTTTAAAGCTTGTAGCAATGGAAAGACAAAAATAATTTTGGCTGCACATACATACGTACATATGTACCTTCAGCCGTAAATGTGCTAATGCCACAATTTTTAAAAATTAAGTTTTGGATGCAGTTCAATAGAGTTAACAAAAATACATCGTTTGCAGAAAAAATACAAATATTTTTTTCTAGTTCTTGTTTTGCAACGATATGTATATCCAAATGCTAAAGATGTAATTCCAAAAATGCTAAAGAAAAAGCGCTAGGGCCCATTTAAATGTGAAAATTTAAAAAAAAATTTGTTAATATTTGTTAATAGTCAACATTGAAATAAATAAAATAATATTGGGAATTATTTCTTCTTCATAAGCAACTTTATCATATTCAAAATTTTTTTATTTTTCGAATTTATTCTATGAGTTAAATTTCAGTTATGTATTTTATAAAGCTTTTTGTAATAGCTCTATTCCTTAAATTTTTTTAGGAATGACTTTATACACTACCAGACTATAATATTGTATTTTCTTGTTACATTTTACCTTAGCTTTCCGTTGGATAGCAATGAAGTATATTTATGGTGTCTAATAATTGTAAATTTTTCTGTTCATAAATATACTTCATTGCTATCCAACGAAAAGCGAAGGTAAAATGTAACAAGAAAATACAATTCGGAAATTCGTGTATTATCGAAATAAGCAAAACATATTTTTATAATTTAGGGGGGGGGGAATATCCTATTTCCCCCCCCCCCCCCCCCCCCCCCCCCCGAATCCGCGCCTGTACCAGACAAAAATCTATTTTCAATATTACCAATACTGATTGGTTTTGCATAGAAAAAATTTTAAGGGTATAATTCAACAAAAACTTTAATCTTCTTAGGTGGAATGGTGGGCATGATGATAAGACCTGCAAGCTTTGGGATGGCCAGGTTCGAAAGGCTCCTATCGAAAGTCTTATTCCCGAATTTAAAATTGGGTCCAGTGTCTTTAAGTTAGTTTTATTTGTAGATGAATATATAATGGAAGCATAATCTATAGTTGGTAGTACAATAGAGTTTACTATTCTTAGAAGTGTTGTTGGATCAGATCCGTATTGGGAACATCTGAGCATTTTTATAATATTTAGTTTAGAATTGGCTTTAGCCTTGATACTCTTGATGTGCGTCTTAAATGTTAATTTCTTATCAAAAATAAGCCCCAAAAACTTGTGTTCCTCAACAAATTTAATATTTTTGCCACCTAATTTTAGACATGTGTTATTTAAATTCGCTTTATTGCGCCTAGAGAATCGGATTGCTACAGTTTTTTCCTCATGGAATTGGAATCCACTTGTATCATTCCAAGCCTCAAGTTTTCTAATTGTAGTTTGAAGTTTGTTTACTATTGCTGAAATTTTTTTTCCTGCACAATAAATGACCAGGTCGTCAGCGTATAACAAGGCATTAACATCCTTGTGGCAGTTATTCAGAATGTCATCTATTGCCATAAGAAATAGAGTTACACTTAGTACGGAACCCTGTGGGACTCCGTTTTCGATAGAATAATAATTTGATTGTGAGTTTCCAACCATACAACAGAATTGTCTGTCGTTTAAAAAATTGGATATGAATGCTGCCATATTTCCACGTATCCCTGCTAAATGAAGTTTTTTCTTAATTAGTGGCTTCCAAACGCTATCATATGCTTTACGTATATCAAAAAATATAGCTATTACATCCTTTTTTACAGAAAAGCTATCCATAATTTCAGAGTGTAGTAAAGCCAGATTATCAATCGTACCCCTGTTATTTCTAAAACCTGATTGGTTGGCATTTAGAATTGAATATTTTTCAATAATAAAGACCAATCGTTTGTTTATAATTCTTTCCAATAATTTACATAAGCAGTTGGTAAGTGATATTGGTATATAATTATTTTTGTTTGTACTATCCTTCCCTGGTTTTAGTACAGGGATCACAATAGCTTTTCTCCAATTGCTTGGAAACACTTGTTCCGTCCATACCCTGTTGTAAAAATTTAGTAGGTATTGTGTAGCTTTTCCGTCTAAATGTTTTATCATTTCATATCTTATGTTATCTGGTCCAGGTGAGGTACCATGACATGATTTAAGCGCAGATTTAAATTCAGATAACGTAAGTTTGTTGTTATATGGCTCACTGTTGTTTGATAAGTTAACAGCAAAGTCATTTGTTGTAGTATATAGTCTAAATTTTGGTGAGTAATTCATAGAAGACGAATTTTGTGCAAAACTAAGTGCGAAACAATTTCAGATATCTACATTGTCTGTCAGTAACGTATTGTTGTTTTCTAGAGCTACAACTTGGTGATAGTTGGAGGATCCATTAAGGGATCTGATTTTTTTAAAGACTTCAGTCGAAGAAGTTCTTAAATTTATCGTTTCAGAGAATTCATTCCATGTTCTTTTCTTATTTTCACGTATAACTCTACGGGCCACTGATTTAGCTCTTAGAAATTTAGCAAGGTTTTCAGAGCTGGGGTTTCTCTTGAAAAGTTTAAGTAATTTCCTTCTTTCCTTTATTAGCAATTTTATACTCTCATTCCACCAGGGAACTTCTTTTCTATTGCAGTTTGTACGTCTAATTGGTATTGCGTCTTGTGCTGTTCTTATGATTGTTCTGCTAATGTATGCACCAGTTTCGTTTATGTCCCTAAAATTCTCAACCGGTTCTGTAAAATTACAATTGAAAAGTTGCCAGTTTGCTTTTTTTATATTCCAACTAGCCCTACGTTCGAAGTTAGGTGGATGTCCATCAATAGAAATAGTGATGGGGTAATGATCGCTTGAATAGAGTTCATCACTAATATTCCACTCAAAAAGGTGTTGAATATTAGGTGAGATTAAGCTATTATCAATATTGCTGAATGTTTTGTACGCAAAACTGAAATGTGTTGCATAGTTTATATTATTTAAAATATTGAGATTATTATCTTCAATAAATGCTTCAACTATATTTCCTCTTGTATCTGTTTTGTTAGAACCCCAAATGGGATTATGAGAGTTAAAATCACCTAGCATAAGATAGGGTAAGTCAAATTGTGAAGTTAAATAGTTCAAATCAGTTTTGGAAAGGTTTTCGGATCCTGGAAGATATATGGAGCAAATAAAAAAAATTAAATGAGAACCTTACTTTTATAGCTATTGCTTGAAGATTTGTAATAATAGATATTGGGAATTATTTTCTTTTTCATAAGCAATTCTATTATATTCAACATTTTTCATTTTATTTATTTATTTTATGAGTTAAATTTCAGTCATGTATTTTATAAAGCTTTTTGTAATACATGACTGAAATTTAACTCATAGAATAAATTCGAAAAATGAAAAATGTTGATTATTTGTAATAATAGGTATTTCGTCTCCCTCAAACATATTGTTAAGATATATACAAACACCACCATGAGCATTTGTATAAGAACAAATATTTTTATAAAAACAAGTATAGTTTTTAAGTTTATAATAATAGTTTGATTTAAATCTAGATTCTTGTATACATATAGCAAGGCAATTAAATTTAGATAAAATGAGTTTAATTTCGTCTAAATGATTAAAAAAGCCGTTGCAATTCCATTGTATTATTAGCATTAGAATATGTTGTTGGAAGTTGATTTTTTCTTTCATATTCTTTTCTTGCTTCATATATTGTTTTCTTTTGTGTTATTTTAATTACTTGAATTGCATACTCCTTTTTATAGACGTCACATTCTTTTGAGAAACTGTTATGTTTTTGCTGACAATTAGCACACTTTGGTGGCTTATCACATTTTTCGTGATGACCGGTTTTATCAATTTTTGTGTGTTCAAGGTTGCCGCAATGTGGACAGACTTTTTCTTGAGATGAGCACTTTTCCGACACATGTCCAAACTGGAAACATGTAAAGCATCGAAGTGGATTAGGAATGTAGGGTCTAATTATGGTTGATAAATATCCCAGAAGTATTTTTTCCGGCAAATCGTATATATTAAATGTTACAATGTATAAACCAAGATCAATGGCTGTCAATTGCTTTGGTTCGCTATCACGTTTTTTAAGTCTTTTAATTTCAGTTACATTTAGATTTTGTTCCTGGATTTCTCTTAGAAGTTCAGTATCTGACAACCCTCTTAAATCGTTCGAATAGAAAATTCCTCGAGGTTTGTTGAGCGTTTTATGTTCTTCCACTTGAAAGAAAATGTCCAATGTTATCATTTTGATAATTTTATTAGCTTGTTTTCCGTTGAAACATTCTATGAGTAGTTGTCCTGATCTTAGTTTTTTGCAAAGTTTAACTTTACCTCCTACTGCATCAATAGATCGTTGAATTAAGAAGAGTGAAACGTCCACTAAACCTTTGTCGCTGTGCACTCCTGATCTACTCATTAAAAGAAAAACAGTGTGAGTTGAATCTGGGTTCAAGACCTTTTTGTCCCTATCAAATAGGAGACCTCCCATCCTGGGAGATGAGTTAAAAATCTGTCTCAAAACTTGATATAAACCTCTTCCTTTTTTTTTTTTTTTTTATAAAAAATTCACGAAAAGCAAGTTGATTTTATTAACTTTGCGTGTTTGTTTTTGCTTTATATATTTTTTTTTTGTTTCTATTTTTTCTTTTTTAGTTTGTGACGTATTTATATTTTTTCTTTTAATTTCGCGCGGTCCGTGTGTACTTAATGAGAGTGCAAACTGAACTCGTTTTTAATTTTAAATAATAGAAAAATAACTATTTAAATTTTAGCAGCCGTATTAATAACGAAAATTTGGCATGAAGTTAGCACAAAGTTTATTCATAATACACTTACCAAACTCTGGCTAACGATTTGCTAAACTCGTCAACAAGCTGCCAAACGTTTGCCAATAAACAGCCGTTTTGTGTTGAATAATTTTGTTTGTTTTTTTTAATACACTGTTTTTTTTTTTATTTTAGAGTCCTTTTTTTAAATATATTTTAATTTAAAAACATTTAAAATTTTTATATAAAAAGGGAAAATAAAATAAAATGAAATGACAAAACCAGCGATGATTAATGCAAAACGTGTTGCATTTTTAAGTATCATAATGTGGTAATATTCAGAATTCATTTATTAAAAGTTAGCAGACGGATAAAATTTGTTATTAATAAACTCTATGCTAACAAGCTGCTAAGCTTAATCGGCATTCTAGTTAGCAGCTCGTTGTACGTAGTGTTCAAACAGTGGCTAACTTTTTGTTATGAATACGGCGGTAAATTTTTACTGTCCTGATTAGAGGCGATATTTTACCAACTTCGTCTGGTAACCCTATATATAAACAGATGCCATCTTTTTACAGGGCATTATCGACACTGTCAATTTATACGGGGCGTAAAGTGCATTGCCTTTTGTCATTAGTAATGGTGCATTTTTTAGAATAAAACAAGCCACCCTTTTAGATAGCGAAGCATTTTTAAGAAACGAAGTGGGTCAGTTTTATTCTCGACCAAGCGGTTGCCAAAATCGTAAAAAAAACGACTAATTCTATGAAGGTTTGCCCAAGAAGACATGGGTGTTTAATCAAAATCGAGTTTTCCATTTTTTTCTATGATGCTTATTTGTCGAGTTACGGGGTAGTAAAGTGCTGCCGTTTTCAAAAAAAGGTTTTTTTTAAATTATTTTTTCGAACTAAAAACTAATCAAACCTAAAAAAAAAAATCGATTGAAATTCAAATGAAAACAAAGTAATTTGAAAAAAAAAATTGTTTTTCATCTACAAGACCGGAAATAACCAATTTAAAGCAAAATTTTTCTAATTTTATTCATACTGTTTTTTTTTTAACCGAAATAAGCCTAAAGTGTCCTTATTATATTGTAAAAGTTTTATTATGGGACATCTATTAGTTTAAAAGTTATACAAATTTCTTAACGTTATGGCATTGTTGAACCGCGTAAAACCGGAAATGACTAGTTTAAATTGAAAATGTTCTAACTATATGTAAAAAAATTTATTTGCTTATGAAGAAAGGTTTTATATTATAATTTAATTTTTTTTTTTTTTTTTTTTTGGGAAAAAAAATCTGTTTACAACTTTTGATATATTTCACAAAAGTCGAAAAAAATATTTGTATGGGAACCTCCGCCCCCTAAGGGCGATAATATATTTCTAGTCTGTATTGAAAATTTTGTATAGGAGCTTCCTTAAGGACTGGAGCTAGCGGATAGGTTTGTTAGAAATAAGAGATGGATATTTTTAAAGTTAAGTGGTGTTGGCCATACATTTGACCCATCTAGGAGTAACCTACGCGCTGCAAGGGCCATATTTGTATGGTTAAAATTCTTAAATTAGGCCCTTGCAGCGCGTATGATGAGTCAAATGTATGGCCAACCCCACCTTCCACTTTATTTCGCACACTTATTCAAATCTACTAGTTTTTAACATACCAGAAAGCGACTGTGATTATTCGAACAAGTTTATTTTGGCGCCTTTGAATTTTTTTGATATATGAGGCCGAGGCAGTGCCCCATAGCTGAATACCGTAGCACCAGATTGGCTTTAATATAGAGTTGTAAAGTAGAAGTTTGCAGTCGAATTTCTTCCAATAAGCCAATAAATTTTACATGCAATTGCTGAGGCACTAATTGATTATTGATTTTAACAGGGGGAAATGACTCCCGACGCAAGATGGATGTTATATGTTCGCATTTTTGCTCATTGACCTTTATTTTCCATTTTTTTAACCAATTTTCCAGTTCAAATATATGATCCTGCAAGTAACGGGATGCTTCATAACAGTTTTCGTGTACGCTTAAAAAATCTGTATCATCAGCAAATGTTGAAGTAAGGGTGTGGTTGTTTGTTGGCATGTCGGAGGTATATATAAGGTATTACAGTGGGCCCATGATGCTCCCCTGAGGGAATCAAGCGTCAATTGGCTGAGGAGAACTTATAAAATCATTCGACCGAATAAGTAGCTTTCTAACAGCTTGTGTGTGTTTACTGATAGGTTAGGTTAGGTTACGTTAGAGTGGCCGGTCGCAAAGACCCCGCATAGACCAAATAGGTCCCTAGCGTTACCACGTTGTACGATAACCCGCAAAAGAACGTTATAAATAAGAGAGGTCATTCCGATGTGATGGTACTCAGAGTTCCCCACACTCTCTTGACGAAAGCCAGGAGTCTCATTAACCCAATTCCAGGGATTTCCCCGAGATTTTGGAAGTAATGATCTCCCAGACAGTTCGCCCTGGAGCGCACGAGTGCCGGACAGTAGCAGAGTATATCCTCCACTGTCTCCTTTTCCCCTGGTACCCCACAGAATCTACAATTGTCACTATTCAGCCGCCCCGCCCTCTTGGCGTATACCGCAGTCCAACAGTGACCCGTAATAAAACCTACCAGAAGTCTACAATCACTTCTCGTCCGCCTCCTCGTTGCCCTCTATGCCCTGGTGCCCGCGAACCCAGTAGATGTGCACCCTCCTATTGGTACAGAGTCTATCTATCGAGTCCCTACACTCCTGGACGATAGAAGAGTATGAAAATTTGGCGGATATCGCCCTGATCGCCGCCTGACTATCGATGAAAAAGTTTATGTGTGAGTTCCTTGTACTGGAGCTACGTGCCAAATCAGCAGCCATCTTGGCCGCAAATATCTCCGCCTGGAAAATGCTGGAGTAATCGGGGAGCTTATACGATTCCCGAATACCAAGTTCCCGGCAGTAGACTGCAGCTCCAACTCCGCCTCCCATTTTGGATCCATCAGTGTAGAAACTGAAGGTCCTGTGGCCAGATCGGAGCCCTGCCAACCAGCCGTCCTCCTCCAGGGTAACTCGCGGTTTTCGTCCAAGTGACAGCCTCGGAATGGTGTAGTCACTGCTACAATCTATTCCCCTTATAATACTGCCGTGACCAGTATTATACAAATTGTCCCGTCGCCTTTAAGCGGATCGCAGACTTCCTCGCAGTTCCTTCTGCCACTAAATGAATCGGCTGCAAGTCCAGGATCACATCCAGTGCCGCAGTTGGCGTACTACGCAAAGCACCGTTGATTCTGAGTTCGGCGAGTCTCTGCACGCCCATTAGCATCTTCCGGTACGATATCTTCCTCAAACCCGTCCACCACACAAGTATCCCGTAGTGTAAGATTGGTCTTGCTACCGCCGTGTAGACCCAATGTGTAAGAGCAGGGGTTAGACCCCACGTTTTGCCCAGCATTTTCTAACATGCGTAGAGCGCATTCGTTGCCTTTTTCACCCTTTCTTCCACATTCAATCTCCACGATAGTTTGCTATCCAGTATTACTCCCAGGTACTTTGTGTGGTGCTTAAGTTCCAGGCTAGTACCCCCTAGTTTAGGCTTCCTCCATGGTCCAATTTTGTACCTATTCGTAAATAGTATCAGGTCCGTCTTCTCGGGATTTACTCCCAGTCCTACTCCGGCCGCCCACTGGCTGACCAACGCCAATGTAGCCTCCATTACAGAACTAATAGTATTCAAATCCTTGCCAGCAACTATTACCGCCACGTCATCTGCGTATGCAGTTATCTTTGCTGCCCCGTCCTGAAGTCCATAGAGAAGTTCGTTGACGACAAGCGTCCAAAGCATTGGTGAGAGCACCCCTCCATGGGGAGTTCCCCGGTGTGCTCTCCTCGTTGTCCTGGCGTTACCCCACGCCGCAGATATAGTTCTGCACCTTAGCAGGTTACCGATCCAGTTTTTAGCGTGTGGGTGTGCCCCCGTACGCGACAAGCTAGCCAAAATTGCCTCTGTGGACACATTATTGAAAGCTCCCGCGATGTCCAGGAACACGCCCATAGCGAAGTCCTTGTATCCCAGGGTCTTCTCAATCAGTGAGACAACTAAATGGAGCGCCGTCTCAGTTGATTTTCCCCTCGTGTAAGCGTGCTGATTTACAGAGAGAATAGTCGGCCCCATGTTAGCCTTGACATGATAGTCCAAAATTCTCTCCAACGTTTTCAACAGGAATGATGTGAGACTAATAGGTCTGAAATCTTTCGGGTACATGTGATTGCTCTTACCCGATTTCGGTAGAAATACAATCTTAGATATCCTCCAAGATTTCGGCACATAGTTTATCCTCAGACATCCCTTAAAGATTTTTTCCAGCCATGGTATTATCCGTTGTCTACCCCGCTGTAGTTGCACCGGGATGATTCCGTCAAGACCAGGCGACTTGTATGGCTGGAACGAGTCAATGGCCCATTCCACCCCCTCGTAAGAGATAATGTCGTTATCACCATTTGATATAGAGGAAATTTCATCCGTTGGAATAGGAACCTCAGAACAGCCCGGAAAGTGTGTATCAACGAGTACATCCAGCGTCTCCATGCTGCTATTAGTCCATTCTCCGTTATCCGTACAAAATGTACTTGGCATTACTGGACTGCCCACTAGCAGCCTCCGCAGTCTTGCCGTTTCAGCCGTCTCTTCTATGTTATCGCAGAAACTCTTCCACGAAGTTCGTTTGGCTCTTCGCACGTCGCGCTTATACACCCTAAGAGCGTCCCTATACTCCCCCCAGCATTCAGACTGGTCTACAATTTTCGCCAGTTTGAATAGCTCACGAATTTCGCGTCTTCCACAGTCCAGCTGTTTATTCCACCAAGGTGGTCTGGACTTACGCCTAGCTCGTGTGGGAGGACACGACTTTTCATAGGATCTAATAACGCCCGATGTCAATGTGTCTATAGCACAATCTATGTCCTCCGAACTAGCCAGTGTTCCCGAGTGACCTAGGTCCCTATTAAGAAGTAAAGAGTATTTGGCCCAATCTGTAATTCTTGGGTTCCTAAACACTGTTTCAGTAGGTACATTGTAATTTAACACAAAGGATATATAGGAGTGATCAGAGAAGGATGGCTGTGTAAGCACCTTCCAATCATCTATCACTGTTTTATAATCCGTATAAAGCGTCACATCAAGCACATTTTCCGACGTGGGACCCTTATACGTTGGCACCTCTCCTCGATTCGCAATTTGTATATTATTCTGTAATATAAAAGCAATAAGATCCTCACCTCTATTGTTGATGTCTTTACTGCCCCATATTGTGTGATGAGCGTTAGCATCCGTGCCCACCACCAGATTTTGCTTCCTTCTACAAGCTTCTTCGACTAGTCTTTGGAGTTCTACTGGGGGGGCATCTCTGTTGTGTGGCATATAGGATGATGCAAATATTATTATGTCATCTCTGCCATCTTCGAAGGCCACTACTGTTAGATCGTCAGTGCTGTAATTATATAGAATGTATGAATAAAGATTCTTCCTAACAAGTATTGCAGATCGTATTCTACCTACCACTTTTGGGAAGTACGTGTTAAAATTTTGTGGCTTCAGTCCAGATACCCGATTTCCTGTGGAGATCCACGGTTCCTGGATTAAAGCCACGTCGTAGCGACCCTCCTCTAGCGTGAGGAGGAGTTCGACCGAAGCCATCTTACTGTGCTGGAGGTTGACTTGCAGGATCTTTAGTGTCATCGACTAAGATCACCCGCTCGGGGTCGGCTCCATCATCCTTGGCCGTCTCACCCAGACTCAGTCCAGAAGTGGCCGCAGTGGCAGCCGCCAGCTCTCGCTCCACTTCATCGACCTCCAGTATGTTGTGGTTGGAGTCTTGTGGATGTCGTTTCTTCAACCGGAGAAACACACTTCCTACTCCCCAAGACATTTTTCCATACCGTGGATAAAAAAGGTCTTCTACCTCTTTTGTAATCTGGAGTATGTAATTCTGACCGTCTTTGTTGCCTTTTTGTACATGCAGAATCCTCCATTCTTTAGTGGGAATGTCAGGATTCTGATTTTGTAGGAGACGAAGAGCGACTTCCGGTTTTACTATGCGCGGAAAGTTCACCTTCGCCTTCGGTACAGCCGGAATGTGCGATCTATCCACAATCTTGAGTTGTGCATCCGACCACAGGCCCTTGAGTTTCGTAATGACTCCTTTAAGCCATTCCAGCGTCATTTCGTCCTTACAGCTGATGAGCTTTACGCCGTTGAACCATCCAGCCCCATCAAATGAGGGCAGCGGTCTTCCGGGTTCGGCTTCCATCTTAGCGACAATTTCATTGAAGATCTTAGACTCCACGATCTTCCACCGGTCTGTGGCCATTTGACCAAAAGGGTTGCTCATGTCGAGAAGTGCCACGCTCAAAGGACGTTTGGCCACTTCACTGACTCTTGCAGCCTTTGGCAACGGTACAGTGGCAGCTTTTGATGTCGAGGGTCTGACCTCCTCGGTGTTTTTCTTTGGCTTTTTTGTCTCCTTAGGATTTGCGGCAGATGGAGACTCATCAACTGACCGCTGTCTTTTACCCTGCATGCTCTTAATCACGGCTTCCTCAATGCAATTGTGGAAACCCTGATTTTTGGCAGCTCGGCCTTCTGCAATCGCATCCGTTGCCCACTTCATCCGCTCTTTCTCCTCGTTGGAGAGGTTGGATTGGGATCCAAGCCGATGCTGTATCCGGACCGCAGCTTTATATTCTGAAAGAGCTCTGAGTCCTTCCTTGCTTCTCTTGGGCCTAATTGTGGAATGGGTTCCCCGAGATGTTCCAGCCGGCACCCACGTGGAGGGTTCAGTGGAAGGATTTTCAAATGCCAGCCCATGTTTACTGGTGTTTACTGGTAAGTTTAACTTCAATTTACGTAATAAGCCTTCATGCCAGACTTTATCAAAAGCTTGAGAAACATCGATGAAGAGGGTGGAACAATATTTTTTTTCTTCAAAGGCTTTTCTTATAGCGTTTACTATACGATGGGTTTGTTCAATTGTGCTATGTTCTCTTCTAAAGCCGAATTGATGGTTAGGAATACATCTATTTACATTTAAAATTGGGGCTAATTTTGACACTAAAAGCTTCTCAAACAGCTTTGATATATTAGACAATAAGCTTATAAGCCTATATGACTCAACTTTTGTAGGATCCTTTCCTGGCTTAGGTATCATTGTAACTAAGGATTCTTGTGGGTAGTATTCAAAGCGTGAAAAAGCATTATAAATCAAGAGAATAATTTTTTTTGCTATGCTGGGTAGCTCTAAAAGCATTTTGTTGCTGATCTTATCAAAACCAGGGGCTTTCTTGGGGTTTAAATCATGAATAGCCCTTTCGATTTCTTTTATCTCAAATCTAAGTGGAACAGCAGCTCTAACAGCAACAGGTGGCAACTCGACTGCAATATCGGGAGATGCATGCGGGGTAAATACGGTTTTCAAATTATTAACAAAAAGATTTCCTTTTTCTACATCATTTCGTGCCCAATTTCCATTTAAGTGGTGGTTTAGTGATAACTGGTCTATTAAGATTTCTAGCTGCACGCCATAATGAGTAGTCTGATTGAGAAGTTGCATCAAGTTCCTTAAGATATTTTTCCAGGGCAGCCGTTTCTGAGACTGCAGTATCTTTCTTAGCCTTTTTGTGCACTCTTTTAGTAAATTCTTAAGTTGAGGGGATCTATGCAATTGCCATTCTCTTAGCGCTCTCCTTTTTTCAGTCAAGAGACGCACAACATCTGCAGAATATATTTTACTATTTTTGGTTTTTTTTTTTTGAGGGTTTACTAGAATGTTGAACAGCTAGCTTCAGATAACTGTCAAAATTTACAATAGAAATATCCGGTGTACTAAGCGGAATATTTTCAGTGCAGTCGGTACTGAGATATTTTTTATATTTTAACCAATTTATTTGAGAGGCTGACGTCACTAAGTTATCAGACGGAGATACAATTCTGTTAGGATTTGTTATAGTAAGAATTGTAGGTGTGTGATCAGAAGATAATTCTAAGGAAGCTTCAACATAAATCGTTTATGCGGGGATGTTTTTAACCACTCCAAAATCGATGACATCTGGAACTTTTTGCTGATCAGTAGGCCAATATGTTGGTGGTTATAATCGCCAGCAGCCAGGAAGCAGGGTCCTAATGATTTGAAATATTTATTATATTGGCTTTCTGATATAGAAAATCTTGTTGGGGAGTATAGTGATGAAGTTACTATGTTTCGATTTAATTCCTCAACGTGAATGTTCGTTGCTTGGAGATAATCTTCACGATGGTCACTCACTAAGTAGTGTTTCACTCGGTTCTTTATCAAAATGGCAGAACCGCCACATGCTCTGTCTCAAGGGTCCTTGGTATCATATAATATATAACCATTGATTTTAAACGTATTTCTTGAGGTCAGCTGAGTTTCAGAAACCATCATAACATCAATATGTTTATTTTTAAGGAAGTATTCTAGTTCATTTCTGTGTTGGCGGATGCCGTTTGCGTTCCAAAAGAAAATTTTTAAACAGTCCATGGCTTGTTTAGTACAGCTTGCAATAACATCGATTGCATTCTTAACATTTCTTGCATCATGTTACCCATTGTGCTAGAAAAATTGTTAACTGTTTGCACTAATGTTTCCATAGTTTTTTCTAAACGAGTTAAATTAGAAATGGGAATTTCGTCATTATTTGCTAAATCACCTTGCAGTGGCATAGCATTAGATTTTAATACATTAGCGTACGAGGTTCTGTTATTATTTGGCTGAGGTATCTGGACGCCGTACGTGTTTCCTTGATTAGTTGCCTGCGTTTGAGGGGGATTTAGTTTATGTCCAACAGAACGCTTGACAATCGAATATTCCGGGCATCCTCTATAGTTGGCAGTGTGATTACCATCACAGTTGCTAAATTTTTTTACATTAGGGTCATTTTTGGACTTATCGCACCGGACGGTACCATGTAATTCTCCACATACGACGCAAACAGGGAGTAAATGGCAGTATACCCTTGTATGACCAAATTCTTGGCAGTTTAAACACTGAACGGGCCCATTTCTTTTGTGCGGCTCCTCTATCGTTATTTTTCTGTACAGGATGTATTTTAAACTGTAAATGGGATGCGCTTAATTTTTTTTTTAGCTTAACATCGCCTGGCTCTAACTCCACCCGAAATAGTGGTTGGGGATGTTTTCCTCTATTTTTAATATTTTTTATTTTGAAGCCCTTTTCTTCTAAAAATGGGTCCACGCATGAGTCAATGCCCTTTATCACAACCTGAAGACCTTTGCTGCTTTTCAGTTGGTATGTATAGAAGCTTTTTTAAGTGCTTCAAACTTATTAATTATTTTACGAAAATCATTCTCGGATTAATCTGTATTTTTGTTTCGTTTATATTACCACGCTTGATTGCAGCTACGTAAAACGAATTTTCACCTATCACCGAGATTAAACTTTTTATTAGATCACTTGAGCTTTGCTCGCTAAGATATATCGGGGGTGGCTTTGACGTTTTTATGACGTTAGGTGCTTCAGAAGATTCATCCTCCAGAATTGCAAACGATTTTGTGAATTTATTCTATCAAAATATGGAACTTTCGAGGCCGAGGCTACATTTGAAGAGGCAGGGCTGCGACCACGTTTAACCACTGTTATATACCTGCCCATACCAAGTTGCACTTGTGGTTTTTAACAAATTTTTTCTTGTTTGTTTTCCATTGCGTATATGTTCTAGTTTATGGTGTCAGTGGTAACGCTTGCTGGCATAGGTTTTGCCGTTAGGTAGTTACTATTGTTTTCTGTTGTTATGTTTATTTACACATTTCTTTCACTAGCATGAATATCATTTATTTTTGTTGTTGTTTCATTGTTATTACTCATATAGAGTTGCTTTTGTTTTTTCACCGTTTTTTATTTTGTAGTGGACTGTGCTCCTTTTATTATGTATAATGTTGTTTTTACACCGAGATAATAAAAGAAAAAAGAATAAATATTTGTTTGCACGCTCAATATAAAAGTGAACAATAGAATAACAAATCTATGTTAAAAAAAAAGAATCATATGCGGAGTTAAAAGAAACACGTCTTTTCTCATCGAGTACGACCGAATTAAAAAGGATTTAAAATATGAGAAGAATATATTTAATATATGAGAAGAAAAATTTCTCTTTAAAATTGGAAGCTCGATTTTGATTTAACCCCCTTGGTTTCTTTGGCAAACCATCTTAGAATTCGTCGTAGACTACGATTTTGACAACAGCTTGGTAAATTTGTTTTAATACATACAAATTGACTCACTCTAATGTACATGCTATATACAAATTCCATTAAAAAAATTACACTGTGTTTATTTTTAGTTTGTTGATTTTGTTCGGCAGTAGGTCATGAGTTTTAAGCAAATTTAAATAAATATATAAATATATTTTGTTTTAAATTTATTATATTATTTTCCCAATATTTCGGTCAACATTGTTGACCATCTTCAGGGATTTTTGAAAACAAATTAAAAATTTTTTTGGCACAAACGCCACTATATATCCATTTATGTAGATGTTTAATCTAAATAGTTTTTCAGATGTGTAAAGGTACTTTTATTAATTTTTTGGGCACTTAAAAAACTTTGATAACTGAAACACAATTTGTTAGGTTGGAATCTCAACTTTTTACTTTGCAAGTAAATATATAGTTATTTTTAACATATTATGCTACCTTAAGGGTTAACAAGTAATTAAAAGTAAGTACGTATTATCGGGTAAGTATTATAAAATTCAGTTTTATTATTATTATTGTTGGTTTATTATTATCATAAAATTCAAATTTTTATTATTAATTTCCAATATGGCTCAACATTCCGGCCCCATTGAACGACTGCACGTCTTCAACTATTAGGCAGTGGATCCAATTTGTGTACTGGGCGCCTAAATACGCCTGTTCGAGTCTTGACCTCCGCCACTCTGACCTTGCCGTCTTCGGCTTCTACGACCCTGACGACTCTCCCGGTCAACCACAGCTGGGGCGGGCAATTGTCGTCGTGGATAAGGACCACCTGACCTGAACGCCCAGGATATAGTCGCGTGACCAAGCCTGCCAGAATGTCCGCTTGAGACCGCAAAGCATTCGCCAGCGCTTCCATAACTTCCCCTCTTTGACGTTCACGTCTTCTCCTGATTCTGGCGGCAGCGAACGCAGACCCTCTCCGAGAAGAAAGTGAGCTGGTGTCAAGGCTTCTCCGTTGTTCGGGTCTGTAAAGAGCGGTGCGATGGGACGACTGTTGAGCACCGCCTCTACTTCTGCAAGCATCGAAGGAATAAATGGCGTCAATCTTTGAATGTTTGAAGGCAAGACTTCAGATTTGTGAATTTTTCCTCAGAAAAATTTAATTTCTGGATAGTCTCTACAAGTCGGTATTTATTTTACGTTTTCTCAGGATGTCAATAAATCTGAGAATAAAGGAAGTTACTCTTAGTAACTTCTTGTATGACGAAAATCTTTCTATCAGATCCAACAAGCAATTTTGTGAATCCTTCACTGCCAGAAGTACATTTGTTTTTCTTGCTTCTAAAAGCCTTTGATTCTCTGTTAACTGTAAATGTTCGTTAACAGGCCAATGTCAACTATCGATTTGTAAAAACGAAGGTCCTTCAAACCAAATTGAATTTTTTAAATCTTTGACATCATATCCTCTTGAAACAATGTCAGTTGGATTTTGTTTAGTTGGCACATGGCGCCAGGAGACCTGATCTTACAATTCTTGAATTTCAGCAACTCGGTTCGAAACAAATGTTGCTAGTGAGGATGGATGAGTTTTTGTCCAATGTAATGTAATTTCTGAGTCTGTCCAGAAATTAACATTTTCAATTTCAAAGCTTAACATTAACTTAATTCGACTCCACAACTTAGCTAATAGGTGTGCAGCGCATAACTTAAGCCTCGGAAGAGATTTTGTCTTGAGTGGAGCAACTTTGGACTTAGCCGTTAACAGTCTCGATTCAATTTTATTTGAATCGGAGCTTCTTATGTATATGCAACAACCATAAGCACGAATTGAAGCATCTGCAAATCCATGAATTTGAATTTTTGCTGTTGTGAAAATAGGTATTGATTCATCCCAGTCAAGCTTTTGTATCCAAAGTTCTTGCAATAACATTTTGGACTTTGTAACAATTGGGCATAAAAGTCCGAGAGGGTCGAACAATCGAGAAGAAACAGACAAAATGTTTCTTTTCGTTGCCTTTAAATCACGAAAATTGTCTTCCAAATTAAACTTAAATCAATCATTCTTCGGTACCTAATGTATGCCTAGAGCTTTTGCCGAATCGGAGTCACCATGTAAAAGTTTCTCCTTTGAACTGAATTATAAATTTCGGGATGATTTGAAACCCATTTTATAAGATTAAAACCGGCTGAACTCAAAATTTCATTAACCTGGTTACGAATAATATTTAGGTCTTGGTAGCTTTTAGACCCAGTTAACAAATTATCAACATAGAAATCACTGCGAACCACTTTTGAACCAATAGGCAAAGTCTCTTTGAATATATCGCTTAAGTGAATCAAACATCTGATGGCTAAAAATGGCGCAGAAGCCATACCATAAGTAACGGTGTTTAACCGAAATATTTTTAAATCTTCAGATGGATTCTGTCTCCAAAGGATTAGTTGAAAGTTTCAATCGTCATTAGTGTTAACTTGATTCGTTACCTACATTTGAGGGGTATTAGGATTCGGTCCAACCGAGCCCTTGACGATAGAGTGTATAGGGCATTCTCTATAGTTGGCAGTGTCATTACTACCACAGTTGCTGCATTTTTTACATTGGGGTCGTTTTTAGAATTATCGCAGAGAGCTGTGCCATGTAATTCTCCACATACAAAGCAAGCAGGGGATAAATGGCAGTATGCCTTAGTGTGACCAAATTCTTGGCAGTTTAAACATTGCATGGGACCATGCTTAGGCAATCAGCTTATAACCTATACCATCTGGGCAACTGTGCCAACTTTGATGTACTAAAACAAGCATATTTTTCATTAGCTGAATCCTATATTATACATGGAATCACAGCATGGGGAAACTCTATATACTGTAGATCCTTACAAGCCAAAATCAGATACTAAAAATATTATTAAAAAGCAAGCTACATAAACAGCAACAAATACAAATAGCACTTATCTATAACAACAATATACAGAACAGCGTTAACGCCGAAAATATACCAAACATAAACAACTTCAATAGCACTAACATAAATCTTAACAACACAAATAGCAATATTACAGATAATAATGGCTATTCTAACAACAACAACAACAACTTCAACAAAAACACATCTTATATTCACACAATCAATCCAAACACACGAAATACCACGCACAACGTCAGCGAAAGTTCATTGAACAACATACACAACGTGTTAAACTACACAAACAACGCTTACAACAACCCGTACAATACCAACATAAGCAACACTCACAATATTAATACAAATAACCCACAAAACGTTTACACAAATATCACAAACACCAACATACACAATATATATACAAATCACACAAACAACAGCACATACAATTTTTATACAAATAACATAAACAACTACATACGCAACGTATATACAAACAAAACAAACAACATCTATACAAATAATGCAAACAACAACACCACACACAATATGTATACAAATAACACGAACAACATCTATACAAATATCACACACAATAGTTATACAAATAACACAAACAACAACACACACTATTTTTATACAAATAACAACACCAACACAAACATCAATACAGGTAATATGAACTCCATTATTACCACTAACTCACAGCCAAACAACCAAAGATACCGCCACACTCAAACTCATCAACAGAAACAAACATACTCCAATGGCAACATTGCTAGTAATTTACAAGTGCTTAATGTTAAAAGCATCTACCAACTCACACTTATAAACGAATTCTACGATGATCCTAGATATTTAAAACCAATAGACCATGCGCACAACACAAGGCAACGAGCAAAGGGAAGGTTCAAAGCTGAAAGATATACAAACAACTACGGGAAAAACTATTTGATCACCACACTCCCAAACATATTTAATAAATTACCTTTAGAGTTATTAAATATCTCAAACCCACACAAAAGAAAATCATATCTCAAAAATTACTTTATCAACACGCAATGAAAACGATAAAATTGTATTATATTATTATATTATTAGATTATTATTCTACACTGTATTATTCCAATTTACTATTTATTTTATCCTGCAAATAAGCCAAAAGGCTTCGCGGGATTAGACCTAAGATTTTAATGTACATATTGAGAATATATTAATTATTAATAAAAAAAAAAATTCCTTTTGTGCGGCTCCTCTATCGTTATTTTCCTATGTAGGATATATTTTAGACTGTAAATGTGATGCGTTTCGTGTTATTTAAGCTTAACGTCGCCGGGTTCTAACTCCACTCGACTGGCTGGGGATTTTTTTCTCTATTTTAAAAATTTATTACTTTTTTTTATTTTGAAGCCCTTCTCTTCTAAAAACTTTTTTATTTCGTCTGGGTCTACGCATGAATCAATGCTCTTAATAACTACCTGACCCCCTTTACTGCTTTTCAGTTCGTATGTATAAAAGTTTTTATTTACTGCTTCTAATTTAGTTATTACTTTACGAAAATCATCTTCACGAGTAAATAGTATTTTTGTCTCATTTATACTGACGTCAAGAAATACGTTTAAACTCAATGGTTATATATTATATGAAACCATGGACCCTCGAGGTAGAGCTTGTGGAGGTTTTGCTATTTTGATAAAAGCCCGAGTCAAACACTACTTAATGTGTCATCAGCACTCTTCATCGATGTGCCTCAAGCTTTTGATAAAGTCTGGCATGAAGGTTTACTACTGAAATTGCAGCAAAACATACCAGCAAACATACACAAGCTGTTAGAAAGCTACTTAGTCGGTCGTCAATTTATTATTTAAGATGGCGAATTTTTATGTTCTCCACACGCTGGAGTCCCACAAAGTAGCATCCTGGGCCCTCTATTTTACTTAATTTAATTAATGAAAAGGCTGCTCCTTACTTCTTATCGTAACTTTAGAACGACGTACCCGATTTTGTTATGCAATCCGTCAAAACATTTTAAGTTACGCCAGATTTAAGTTTCTCTAATATAATTTTTTAATTTAGCGATTATTTTTGGAGTTATTGAGGCCAAAGTGGCAAAAAAATATTTTTTTTTTGTTTTTTTGTAAAATTTTTGAATTAAAAAAAATTCATAAAAAATTTAAATCAACAAATACTTACCAGTTTTAGTACTTACGCTCAAAGCTGCATTTTTAGATGTAAAATAAATTTTATTTCATGAAAATCCATGTATAAATTCCTGTTTTATTCCCGATAAAGGGAAAGTACCTACTTTGACATTTTTTATCGCAAATTTGTGTAGAGCTAAAAGTCTTGTGATTTTTTAACGGGTTTACCCTGTTTATTGCATAGTATTTTGTTCAATCCTATATTTTTATTAGTTTTTTAAAAAATTTCCCCCCCCCCCCTAAGGCTCAAGCTGGATCCGCGCCTGCAACCAATCATTAACAATATAATGCTTTCTTATGTTTTTACTTTTTATTTTTTATTTATTTAGTATTTAAAGGCCCCAACACTATAAGGTTATTTAGGCCTAGTAGTTTTACAAACTCATCTTAAATGTTATTTGATATATAAGTTATTTTACAGATTTAAATTTTGTTATACATATTAATTTCTATTAAAAACTTTTTAATATTTTCAAATTTATGTTCTATTTGGAGTACTTTAATATTATGTACTTTATATTTTACGCGTGCTTCATGAAGATGCGTGCATTCATTAAAAATATGTTTAATACTTAGTAATTGTCCACAATTGCAGACCGGGGGAAGTGATTTTTCAACAATATGTTTATGAGAGAATAGACAATGCCCTATTTTTAGCCTAGTTAGCTTAATGAGATCTGTTTTGAATATATTTGGTATAATCAATTTGTGTGGTATGTTTTATTGGATTTCAAACAATTTTGAATCATTATTATTTTTCCATGAGTCATTCCAGATATCAAAAATATATTTTCCAATGTATTGTCTATAATCGGAGTATTGATATTTATATTCTATTGAGATATTTTGGCTTAACGAACTTTTGGCTAATCCGTCAACTTGTTCATTTCCACGTATACTTAAGTGGCTGGGAACCCATAGAAAAGTTATATTTTGGTTAGGTTTAGAAGTTATTATTGTACGTATTTGTTGTATTATTATATTTTTAGAGAATGGGTCTTGTAGTCCTTCTAGTGAACTTTTACTGTCCGTTATGATTAGTGAGTCTTTAGCGATGTTTTCAATATTCTCTATGCATGTTTTAATTGCCAATAGTTCACTTGTATATATGGAAGAAAAATTTGTAATACGCTTAACAATAGTCAGATTTTTATTAAAAACAGCAAAACCAGCTTTATCTCCTACAACTGAGCCATCAGTAAAAAAGAGGTCATATAGTGAATATTTCGTATTAATTAGGTCCAAGAATTTCTGTTGGACTTCATAGAAGGACATATCACGTTTATTAATTTTTGCAAAGGAAAAATCCATGGTAATGTTTGAAAAGCACCATGGTTCTATACCAGACCAGGCGAGGATCCAGCTTGAGCCTTAGGGGGGGGGGGGGGAATTTTTTATGGTACAAAATTAAATTTAATGAACTTAAGCCTAATTAAAAGTAGTACAATTTGGATTAAAAACCATTAATAGTTCAACAAAATAACCACAATACTAATTATTGTTAAAGCTAAGGCACAAGCTCTATGTGTTCATTTGTCCTTCGAGTTGTGCTGAAAAATGTCAACAAGAAAAAAGAAAGACAAAAACATGATAAACAAAAAATGTACTTTGGACTTCAAGAAGAATTCTTGAGAAAGGTACGAAAAAACAGAAGTAAGGAAAAACATGTGAGATCAATTAAAAATGGATAATCATTCAAAAAGCAAATTTCGATCTACCAAAGGTTAAAATACAATTTGGTTTAAGGATTGATGTTTGACTACTGACGTCAGCAGTCATCGATGGCTGCGAGTGTAAGACGGCAAATCCCTCTGAGGAGACCTAGTGGTTGAGGTCGAAACATGTCAGGGTAACCAGCCGCCTGGGTTCGAATCACACGCCAGCCAGCCTGGCTTCGAATCCCAGGTCAGTCAAGAATGAAAATTATCAATAACAATTTTAATTAATTCTCCATGTTGTAAAATTTCCTTTCTTCATAAAAATAATTTAATGAAAATTAAATTTAATGAACTTAAGCTTAATTAAAAATAGTTAAATTTGGATTAAAAACCATGAATAGTTCAACAAAATAACCACAATACTAATTATTGTTAAAGCTAAGGCACAAGCTCTATGTGTTCATTTGTCCTTCGAGTTGTGCTGAAAAATGTCAACAAGAAAAAAGAAAGACAAAAACATGATAAACAAAAAATGTACTTTGGACTTCAAGAAGAATTCTTGACAAAGGTAAGAAAAAACAGAAGTAAGGAAAAACATGTGAGATCAATTAAAAATGGATAATCATTCAAAAAGCAAATTTCGATCTACCAAAGGTTAAAATACAATTTGGTTTAAGGATTGATGTTTGACTACTGACGTCAGCAGTCATCGATGGCTGCGAGTGTAAGACGGCAAATCCCTCTGAGGAGACCTAGTGGTTGAGGTCGAAACATGTCAGGGTAACCAGCCGCCTGGGTTCGAATCACACGCCTGCCAGCCTGGCTTCGAATCCCAGGTCAGTCAAGAATGAAAATTATCAATAACAATTTTAATTAATTCTCCATGTTGTAAAAATTCCTTTCTTCATAAAAATAATTTAATGAAAATTAAATTTAATGAACTTAAGCCTAATTAAAAATAGTAAAATTTGGTACAAAACAAGTAAAAAATTTGTTTTTAAAAGTTTATTAAAAACGATATGTTTATATTATATTAAAAAAAAACTCAACAATAAGGTAAAATAGAATATAAGATCAGTTCAATATAAATTAAAATAAATTAATCATTTTAAATAACGTTTTGGCTAAAAAATAATTTTATTTATTTTTAATGTTTTTTTTTTATTTGAAACAATTTATTTGACTACATCATACTAAATTGTTTGACCAATTTTTCGACCAAAAAAAAAAAACATATGCAATTGTTAACAAAATTTTGGAAGAAGGAATATGCTTCACTAATTTTAAAATTAAGTTATGAATTTTAGTCGAACTGTTTGGGTTTTATTCTAAAGATACACATATAATTATTCTGGTTTAAGTTGATTACAGCTAATTTTTTTATTTAAATTATTTTTATTTAGAAAGGAATTTTAAAGCTTGTAACAATGGAAAGAAAAAAATAATTTTGGCTGCACATACATACGTACATATGTACCTTCAGCCGTAAATGTGCTAATGCCACAATTTTTGAAAATTAAGTTTTGGATGCAGTTCAATAGAGTTAACAAAAATACATCGTTTGCAGAAAAAATACAAATATTTTTTTCTAGTTCTTGTTTTGCAACGATATGTATATCCAAATGCTAAAGATATAATTCCAAAAATGCTAAAGAAAAAGCGCTAGGGCCCATTGAAATGTGAAAATTTAAAAAAAAATTTGTTAATATTTGTTAATAGTCAACATTGAAATAAATAAAATAATATTGGGAATTATTTCTTCTTCATAAGCAACTTTATCATATTCAAAATTTTTTTATTTTTCGAATTTATTCTATGAGTTAAATTTCAGTTATGTATTTTATAAAGCTTTTTGTAATAGCTCTATTCCTTAAATTTTTTTAGGAATGACTTTATACACTACCAGACTATTATATTGTATTTTCTTGTTACATTTTACCTTAGCTTTCCGTTGGATAGCAATGAAGTATATTTATGGTGTCTAATAATTGTAAATTTTTCTGTTCATAAATATACTTCATTGCTATCCAACGGAAAGCTAAGGTAAAATGTAACAAGAAAATACAATATAATAGTCTGGTAGTGTATAAAGTCATTCCTAAAAAAATTTAAGGAATAAAGCTATTACAAAAAGCTTTATAAAATACGTAAATGAAATTTAACTCATAGAATAAATTCGAAAAATAAAAAAATTTTAAATAAAATAATTTTATAGTATATTTTATTTTTTGCAAATTGACATACTAAAATGTACATTAAAAAACTAAATTGGATATGAAATCTATTTTAAGGAAAATTTGTATGGAAATTTAGTTTTAAAATACATTTGAAATCTTTTTTATGAATACGGCTGTAAAAGTATAAAATATATAATAGAAAAGGTGATAAGTCACAAAAAGCTATGTAAAACATAAATGTATTATTTTTAGTTGGTTTGCAAGCCAATAAAGAGTCATCAATGAAGCAAAACTGGATTTACAGACTTCAAATGTATTCAGAACTAAAGACCTTAGAAAATTTTTTCTCTCTCCTATAAAATTTATACATTGGACTACATCCTTTTCGACTAAAGGTAATGATATATACTTATATACATATGTACATTATATTAAAAAAAAAATTACGGACTCACCATTGTTTCACTCATTTCTATGTATTTTTGTATATCAAGGAACTTTTCTTATTAATGCACTTGAAATTTGACAGTTATATAATTCTTCTTTGGTGAACTGTTACTAGACCAATACATATATTCATATGTATATATGTGAAGGTAGAATGGCAATGCATATAAAATTCCAATTCAAATCCTACTATTAGGAAAATATGAAACGAAAAACGGTTATATTCAAATGTATATAATAAATAATTATCATAACACAAATAAAAATATTGCTTATTAATAATTCAACCGCTCGCATATTCAACCCAAACGTTTATTTTTCGGATATACATAGATGGCACTTACTGGGATTGAATGTAGAATAATATGTATTTAAATACAGTTTACTAGATGTTTCATTGGAAATATATAATAAATAACTATTAGGATAAATATTTGGATACTTATTGAAAATTTGATTAGAGATTCTATAAAAAACCAAAAAAAAACTTGATGGGATTTCCAAAAATGTTGTACATTCGGAAATTCGTGTATTATCGAAATAAGCAAAACATATTTTTATAATTTATGATTGGTTGTGATATAAACTTTAAGTGGATTCGGTGTTACAAAATTGTTTTTGAAAAAAAAATCGTCAAATCTAGAAATCTGTAAAACTTGGTGTTAATAAATCAACAATCTGGGAAAGGTATTATCTTGTTAACATACTTTATAAAAACAAACAAAAGAAATTGGAATTTCGTCATTTATTTATTTATGTATTTAATATCAATCTATTAACAAATTTTGGTTTATGTATATTTTTTTTATTTTATATTATATTTTGAAAACAAACTTTTTGCCAGCTGTTAAAAACAGGGCAGTCCAATTTTGTGTTTTGTTCTCGTCAAATAAAAAATGGAATTAATACAGGGTCGGCAAGACATGTATCTTTTAACAAGGTGGTTTTTTGTAGAAAATAAAGGTATAATTGATAACACTCTGCTAGAAATTCAGACTTTTTTTGAGACAAGCTGGATACCTTGCGTTTTAATATAATTCGGGTATGCTTAGGTTAGCTCTGGTTTTCGAGATATACCGTTATTTCGAAAATGGAGGAGGTTGCACAACATATGTTCGCGTAACTCAAAAACGGTTTAGCTTATTGAACAAACTCAAAAAACCAAAATTCCTCAATCAAATTTTCTTTAGCGTGCCCGGATGAAAAGCTCAGGTTCCCGGCTTGTCTGTTTTTCAACTAGCACAGTGTAACTTTTAGGTCCCATATAAACACTCTGTGGATTCGGCCCAGCCAAATATAACAATCTTACTTATTCAGTATAATTATACACTACAAATATTAGTTACCGCTTAGTTACGGCTTAGTTACCAATTTTGTGAAAGCACTAGACAAGGAGAGTAGAGCCTTTGTTTATTTGAAAATAATATTTCCAAACCTTTCATGTACAAAAATTGGCGAAGGGGTTCTCGATGGCCCTTAAATTCGACAATTGTTTCTAAGTTCTAACTTTGAAACAATCGGTATACCATGTTCTACTTGTGACTAACTGTGAGTATGCCTATTTTATATTCATTTTAATTGGAATAATGGAAATCAGGTACATACTAGTCTTATTATTTTTTCTTAAAGCAACATGAAAATCGATTGGTTATTAATTATTTTATGATCGATAAAGTAAAAGTACCTACTTATAAAATTTTTAATCGTAAATTTGTGTAAAGCCAAAAATTTCGCTATTTCAAAAAGATATATAAAGGCAAAACCTTGCACAATATTTTACCTCACCATTTCTGCAGGTGGATTTACACTTCCCGTTTTACATCAAGATAGAAAGTCACTTCTAGAAGATCCGTGTGATATACCATGTACTTACCTTTTAACATATGAAACTATGGCCACTTTATTAAGAAATTTGAAGTATGAAAATCACAATTGAAAGTGTGTTGCAACTTAAAAGTTGTTACTATTTTAACAGGCCTTTAAGGTGGCTATACAAAGTATTGCTTTTTTCTATGCCTCTGTGATAGCCGAGATCGCAAAAATCACTACATAAAAAAGGATTGGAAAATAAGAGCCATAAGCACCTTAGGCCTACATAATGTAAGTACCTGCGTTGATTAAAAAGGACAATGTAATTGAGGCACCACTACATATAAAGCTCGGCTTAGTTACCAATTTTGTGAAAGCACTAGACAAGGAGAGTAGAGCCTTTGTTTATTTGAAAATAATATTTCCAAACCTTTCATGTACAAAAATTGGCGAAGGGGTTCTCGATGGCCCTTAAATTCGAAAATTGTTTCAAAGTTAGAACTTAGAAGTGACTTTCTATCTTGATGTAAAACGGGAAGTGTAAATCCACCTGCAGAAATGGTGAGGTAAAATATTGTGCAAGGTTTTGCCTTTATATATCTTTTTGAAATAGCGAAATTTTTGGCTTTACACAAATTTACGATTAAAAATTTTATAAGTAGGTACTTTTACTTTATCGATCATAAAATAATTAATAACCAATCGATTTTCATGTTGCTTTAAGAAAAAATAATAAGACTAGTATGTACCTGATTTCCATTATTCCAATTAAAATGAATATAAAATAGGCATACTCACAGTTAGTCACAAGTAGAACATGGTATACCGATAGTCTCAAATAGGACGTATGTAAATAAATTATACAAAGACAACACAACAAATAGGGTAAAAAAATATTGTGTAATAAATAGGGTTAAACCGTTAAAAAATCACATTTTTACCTCTACAAAAATTTGCGATAACAAATGTCAAAAGTAGTTACTTTCACTTTATCGGGAATAAAACAGGAATTTATACATGGATTTTCATGAAATACAATTTATTTTATTCTAATATATGCAGCTTTATGAAAAAACTAATAAAAATATAGGATTGAACAAAATACTGTGCAATAAACAGGGTAAACCCGTTAAAAAATCACAAGACTTTTAGCTTTACACAAATTTGCGATAAAAAAATGTCAAAGTAGGTACTTTCACTTTATCGGGAATAAAACAGGAATTTATACATGGATTTTCATGAAATAAAATTTATTTTACATCTAATACATTCAGCTTTGAGCGTAAGTACTAAAACTGGTAAGTATTTGTTGATTTAAATTTTTTATGAATTTTTTTTAATTCAAAAATTTTACAAAAAAACAAAAAAAAATATTTTTTTTGCCACTTCGGCCTCAATAACTCCAAAAATAATGGCTATATCAAAAAATTATATTAGAGAAACTTAAATCTGGCGTAATTCAAAATTTGATGGATTGCATGCCAAAATCGGGTACGTCGTTCCAAAGTTACGAAAAGATGTAAGGAGCAGCCTTTTAAAAAATCTAAATTTTTAAAAAAAATTTTTAAAAAAAAACCTTACCATAGAATTTGAAATAATGATGATTTTTGTAGTTAGATGACTATAGCGGATCAAAAAAATATAGTGGTTGTTCAAGGAATTTTTTCTTGTTGCATAGTGTTATCGTTTTTAGTGCACAAATTAATATTTGTAGTGTATAATTATACTGAATAAGTAAGATTGTTATATTTGGCTGGGCCGAATCCACAGAGTGTTTATATGGGACCTAAAAGTTACACTGTGCTAGTTGAAAAACAGACAAGCCGGGAACCTGAGCTTTTCATCCGGGCACGCTAAAGAAAATTTGATTGAGGAATTTTGGTTTTTTGAGTTTGTTCAATAAGCTAAACCGTTTTTGAGTTACGCGAACATATGTTGTGCAACCTCCTCCATTTTCGAAATAACGGTATATCTCGAAAACCAGAGCTAACCTAAGCATACCCGAATTATATTAAAACGCAAGGTATCCAGCTTGTCTCAAAAAAAGTCTGAATTTCTAGCAGAGTGTTATCAATTATACCTTTATTTTCTACAAAAAACCACCTTGTTAAAAGATACATGTCTTGCCGACCCTGTATTAATTCCATTTTTTATTTGACGAGAACAAAACACAAAATTGGACTGCCCTGTTTTTAACAGCTGGCAAAAAGTTTGTTTTCAAAATATAATATAAAATAAAAAAAATATACATAAACCAAAATTTGTTAATAGATTGATATTAAATACATAAATAAATAAATGACGAAATTCCAATTTCTTTTGTTTGTTTTTATAAAGTATGTTAACAAGATAATACCTTTCCCAGATTGTTGATTTATTAACACCAAGTTTTACAGATTTCTAGATTTGACGATTTTTTTTTCAAAAACAATTTTGTAACACCGAATCCACTTAAAGTTTATATCACAACCAATCATAAATTATAAAAATATGTTTTGCTTATTTCGATAATACACGAATTTCCGAATGTACAACATTTTTGGAAATCCCATCAAGTTTTTTTTTGGTTTTTTATAGAATCTCTAATCAAATTTTCAATAAGTATCCAAATATTTATCCTAATAGTTATTTATTATATATTTCCAATGAAACATCTAGTAAACTGTATTTAAATACATATTATTCTACATTCAATCCCAGTAAGTGCCATCTATGTATATCCGAAAAATAAACGTTTGGGTTGAATATGCGAGCGGTTGAATTATTAATAAGCAATATTTTTATTTGTGTTATGATAATTATTTATTATATACATTTGAATATAACCGTTTTTCGTTTCATATTTTCCTAATAGTAGGATTTGAATTGGAATTTTATATGCATTGCCATTCTACCTTCACATATATACATATGAATATATGTATTGGTCTAGTAACAGTTCACCAAAGAAGAATTATATAACTGTCAAATTTCAAGTGCATTAATAAGAAAAGTTCCTTGATATACAAAAATACATAGAAATGAGTGAAACAATGGTGAGTCCGTAATTTTTTTTTTAATATAATGTACATATGTATATAAGTATATATCATTACCTTTAGTCGAAAAGGATGTAGTCCAATGTATAAATTTTATAGGAGAGAGAAAAAATTTTCTAAGGTCTTTAGTTCTGAATACATTTGAAGTCTGTAAATCCAGTTTTGCTTCATTAATGACTCTTTATTGGCTTGCAAACCAACTAAAAATAATACATTTATGTTTTACATAGCTTTTTGTGACTTATCACCTTTTCTATTATATATTTTATACTTTTACAGCCGTATTCATAAAAAAGATTTCAAATGTATTTTAAAACTAAATTTCCATACAAATTTTCCTTAAAATAGATTTCATATCCAATTTAGTTTTTTAATGTACATTTTAGTATGTCAATTTGCAAAAAATAAAATATACCATAAAATTATTTTATTTAAAATTTTTTTATTTTTCGAATTTATTCTATGAGTTAAATTTCATTTACGTATTTTATAAAGCTTTTTGTAATAGCTTTATTCCTTAAATTTTTTTAGGAATGACTTTATACACTACCAGACTATTATATTGTATTTTCTTGTTACATTTTACCTTAGCTTTCCGTTGGATAGCAATGAAGTATATTTATGAACAGAAAAATTTACAATTATTAGACACCATAAATATACTTCATTGCTATCCAACGGAAAGCTAAGGTAAAATGTAACAAGAAAATACAATATAATAGTCTGGTAGTGTATAAAGTCATTCCTAAAAAAATTTAAGGAATAGAGCTATTACAAAAAGCTTTATAAAATACATAACTGAAATTTAACTCATAGAATAAATTCGAAAAATAAAAAAATTTTGAATATGATAAAGTTGCTTATGAAGAAGAAATAATTCCCAATATTATTTTATTTATTTCAATGTTGACTATTAACAAATATTAACAAATTTTTTTTTAAATTTTCACATTTCAATGGGCCCTAGCGCTTTTTCTTTAGCATTTTTGGAATTATATCTTTAGCATTTGGATATACATATCGTTGCAAAACAAGAACTAGAAAAAAATATTTGTATTTTTTCTGCAAACGATGTATTTTTGTTAACTCTATTGAACTGCATCCAAAACTTAATTTTCAAAAATTGTGGCATTAGCACATTTACGGCTGAAGGTACATATGTACGTATGTATGTGCAGCCAAAATTATTTTTTTCTTTCCATTGTTACAAGCTTTAAAATTCCTTTCTAAATAAAAATAATTTAAATAAAAAAATTAGCTGTAATCAACTTAAACCAGAATAATTATATGTGTATCTTTAGAATAAAACCCAAACAGTTCGACTAAAATTCATAACTTAATTTTAAAATTAGTGAAGCATATTCCTTCTTCCAAAATTTTGTTAACAATTGCATATGTTTTTTTTTTTTGGTCGAAAAATTGGTCAAACAATTTAGTATGATGTAGTCAAATAAATTGTTTCAAATAAAAAAAAAACATTAAAATTGCAGGATAAAATAAATAGTAAATTGGAATAATACAGTGTAGAATAATAATCTAATAATATAATAATATAATACAATTTTATCGTTTTCATTGCGTGTTGATAAAGTAATTTTTGAGATATGATTTTCTTTTGTGTGGGTTTGAGATATTTAATAACTCTAAAGGTAATTTATTAAATATGTTTGGGAGTGTGGTGATCAAATAGTTTTTCCCGTAGTTGTTTGTATATCTTTCAGCTTTGAACCTTCCCTTTGCTCGTTGCCTTGTGTTGTGCGCATGGTCTATTGGTTTTAAATATCTAGGATCATCGTAGAATTCGTTTATAAGTGTGAGTTGGTAGATGCTTTTAACATTAAGCACTTGTAAATTACTAGCAATGTTGCCATTGGAGTATGTTTGTTTCTGTTGATGAGTTTGAGTGTGGCGGTATCTTTGGTTGTTTGGCTGTGAGTTAGTGGTAATAATGGAGTTCATATTACCTGTATTGATGTTTGTGTTGGTGTTGTTATTTGTATAAAAATAGTGTGTGTTGTTGTTTGTGTTATTTGTATAACTATTGTGTGTGATATTTGTATAGATGTTGTTCGTGTTATTTGTATACATATTGTGTGTGGTGTTGTTGTTTGCATTATTTGTATAGATGTTGTTTGTTTTGTTTGTATATACGTTGCGTATGTAGTTGTTTATGTTATTTGTATAAAAATTGTATGTGCTGTTGTTTGTGTGATTTGTATATATATTGTGTATGTTGGTGTTTGTGATATTTGTGTAAACGTTTTGTGGGTTATTTGTATTAATATTGTGAGTGTTGCTTATGTTGGTATTGTACGGGTTGTTGTAAGCGTTGTTTGTGTAGTTTAACACGTTGTGTATGTTGTTCAATGAACTTTCGCTGACGTTGTGCGTGGTATTTCGTGTGTTTGGATTGATTGTGTGAATATAAGATGTGTTTTTGTTGAAGTTGTTGTTGTTGTTGTTAGAATAGCCATTATTATCTGTAATATTGCTATTTGTGTTGTTAAGATTTATGTTAGTGCTATTGAAGTTGTTTATGTTTGGTATATTTTCGGCGTTAACGCTGTTCTGTATATTGTTGTTATAGATAAGTGCTATTTGTATTTGTTGCTGTTTATGTAGCTTGCTTTTTAATAATATTTTTAGTATCTGATTTTGGCTTTGTTGTAAGGATCTACAGTATATAGAGTTTCCCCATGCTGTGATTCCATGTATAATATAGGATTCAGCTAATGAAAAATATGCTTGTTTTAGTACATCAAAGTTGGCACAGTTGCCCAGATGGTATAGGTTATAAGCTGATTGCCTAAGCATGGTCCCATGCAATGTTTAAACTGCCAAGAATTTGGTCACACTAAGGCATACTGCCATTTATCCCCTGCTTGCTTTGTATGTGGAGAATTACATGGCACAGCTCTCTGCGATAATTCTAAAAACGACCCCAATGTAAAAAATGCAGCAACTGTGGTAGTAATGACACTGCCAACTATAGAGAATGCCCTATACACTCTATCGTCAAGGGCTCGGTTGGACCGAATCCTAATACCCCTCAAATGTAGGTAACGAATCAAGTTAACACTAATGACGATTGAAACTTTCAACTAATCCTTTGGAGACAGAATCCATCTGAAGATTTAAAAATATTTCAGTTAAACACCGTTACTTATGGTATGGCTTCTGCGCCATTTTTAGCCATCAGATGTTTGATTCACTTAAGCGATATATTCAAAGAGACTTTGCCTATTGGTTCAAAAGTGGTTCGCAGTGATTTCTATGTTGATAATTTGTTAACTGGGTCTAAAAGCTACCAAGACCTAAATATTATTCGTAACCAGGTTAATGAAATTTTGAGTTCAGCCGGTTTTAATCTTATAAAATGGGTTTCAAATCATCCCGAAATTTATAATTCAGTTCAAAGGAGAAACTTTTACATGGTGACTCCGATTCGGCAAAAGCTCTAGGCATACATTAGGTACCGAAGAATGATTGATTTAAGTTTAATTTGGAAGACAATTTTCGTGATTTAAAGGCAACGAAAAGAAACATTTTGTCTGTTTCTTCTCGATTGTTCGACCCTCTCGGACTTTTATGCCCAATTGTTACAAAGTCCAAAATGTTATTGCAAGAACTTTGGATACAAAAGCTTGACTGGGATGAATCAATACCTATTTTCACAACAGCAAAAATTCAAATTCATGGATTTGCAGATGCTTCAATTCGTGCTTATGGTTGTTGCATATACATAAGAAGCTCCGATTCAAATAAAATTGAATCGAGACTGTTAACGGCTAAGTCCAAAGTTGCTCCACTCAAGACAAAATCTCTTCCGAGGCTTAAGTTATGCGCTGCACACCTATTAGCTAAGTTGTGGAGTCGAATTAAGTTAATGTTAAGCTTTGAAATTGAAAATGTTAATTTCTGGACAGACTCAGAAATTACATTACATTGGACAAAAACTCATCCATCCTCACTAGCAACATTTGTTTCGAACCGAGTTGCTGAAATTCAAGAATTGTAAGATCAGGTCTCCTGGCGCCATGTGCCAACTAAACAAAATCCAACTGACATTGTTTCAAGAGGATATGATGTCAAAGATTTAAAAAATTCAATTTGGTTTGAAGGACCTTCGTTTTTACAAATCGATAGTTGACATTGGCCTGTTAACGAACATTTACAGTTAACAGAGAATCAAAGGCTTTTAGAAGCAAGAAAAACAAATGTACTTCTGGCAGTGAAGGATTCACAAAATTGCTTGTTGGATCTGATAGAAAGATTTTCGTCATACAAGAAGTTACTAAGAGTAACTTCCTTTATTCTCAGATTTATTGACATCCTGAGAAAACGTAAAATAAATACCGACTTGTAGAGACTATCCAGAAATTAAATTTTTCTGAGGAAAAATTCACAAATCTGAAGTCTTGCCTTCAAACATTCAAAGATTGACGCCATTTATTCCTTCGATGCTTGCAGAAGTAGAGGCGGTGCTCAACAGTCGTCCCATCGCACCGCTCTTTACAGACCCGAACAACGGAGAAGCCTTGACACCAGCTCACTTTCTTCTCGGAGAGGGTCTGCGTTCGCTGCCGCCAGAATCAGGAGAAGACGTGAACGTCAAAGAGGGGAAGTTATGGAAGCGCTGGCGAATGCTTTGCGGTCTCAAGCGGACATTCTGGCAGGCTTGGTCACGCGACTATATCCTGGGCGTTCAGGTCAGGTGGTCCTTATCCACGACGACAATTGCCCGCCCCAGCTGTGGTTGACCGGGAGAGTCGTCAGGGTCGTAGAAGCCGAAGACGGCAAGGTCAGAGTGGCGGAGGTCAAGACTCGAACAGGCGTATTTAGGCGCCCAGTACACAAATTGGATCCACTGCCTAATAGTTGAAGACGTGCAGTCGTTCAATGGGGCCGGAATGTTGAGCCATATTGGAAATTAATAATAAAAATTTGAATTTTATGATAATAATAAACCAACAATAATAATAATAAAACTGAATTTTATAATACTTACCCGATAATACGTACTTACTTTTAATTACTTGTTAACCCTTAAGGTAGCATAATATGTTAAAAATAACTATATATTTACTTGCAAAGTAAAAAGTTGAGATTCCAACCTAACAAATTGTGTTTCAGTTATCAAAGTTTTTTAAGTGCCCAAAAAATTAATAAAAGTACCTTTACACATCTGAAAAACTATTTAGATTAAACATCTACATAAATGGATATATAGTGGCGTTTGTGCCAAAAAAATTTTTAATTTGTTTTCAAAAATCCCTGAAGATGGTCAACAATGTTGACCGAAATATTGGGAAAATAATATAATAAATTTAAAACAAAATATATTTATATATTTATTTAAATTTGCTTAAAACTCATGACCTACTGCCGAACAAAATCAACAAACTAAAAATAAACACAGTGTAATTTTTTTAATGGAATTTGTATATAGCATGTACATTAGAGTGAGTCAATTTGTATGTATTAAAACAAATTTACCAAGCTGTTGTCAAAATCGTAGTCTACGACGAATTCTAAGATGGTTTGCCAAAGAAACCAAGGGGGTTAAATCAAAATCGAGCTTCCAATTTTAAAGAGAAATTTTTCTTCTCATATATTAAATATATTCTTCTCATATTTTAAATCCTTTTTAATTCGGTCGTACTCGATGAGAAAAGACGTGTTTCTTTTAACTCCGCATATGATTCTTTTTTTTTAACATAGATTTGTTATTCTATTGTTCACTTTTATATTGAGCGTGCAAACAAATATTTATTCTTTTTTCTTTTATTATCTCGGTGTAAAAACAACATTATACATAATAAAAGGAGCACAGTCCACTACAAAATAAAAAACGGTGAAAAAACAAAAGCAACTCTATATGAGTAATAACAATGAAACAACAACAAAAATAAATGATATTCATGCTAGTGAAAGAAATGTGTAAATAAACATAACAACAGAAAACAATAGTAACTACCTAACGGCAAAACCTATGCCAGCAAGCGTTACCACTGACACCATAAACTAGAACATATACGCAATGGAAAACAAACAAGAAAAAATTTGTTAAAAACCACAAGTGCAACTTGGTATGGGCAGGTATATAACAGTGGTTAAACGTGGTCGCAGCCCTGCCTCTTCAAATGTAGCCTCGGCCTCGAAAGTTCCATATTTTGATAGAATAAATTCACAAAATCGTTTGCAATTCTGGAGGATGAATCTTCTGAAGCACCTAACGTCATAAAAACGTCAAAGCCACCCCCGATATATCTTAGCGAGCAAAGCTCAAGTGATCTAATAAAAAGTTTAATCTCGGTGATAGGTGAAAATTCGTTTTACGTAGCTGCAATCAAGCGTGGTAATATAAACGAAACAAAAATACAGATTAATCCGAGAATGATTTTCGTAAAATAATTAATAAGTTTGAAGCACTTAAAAAAGCTTCTATACATACCAACTGAAAAGCAGCAAAGGTCTTCAGGTTGTGATAAAGGGCATTGACTCATGCGTGGACCCATTTTTAGAAGAAAAGGGCTTCAAAATAAAAAATATTAAAAATAGAGGAAAACATCCCCAACCACTATTTCGGGTGGAGTTAGAGCCAGGCGATGTTAAGCTAAAAAAAAAATTAAGCGCATCCCATTTACAGTTTAAAATACATCCTGTACAGAAAAATAACGATAGAGGAGCCGCACAAAAGAAATGGGCCCGTTCAGTGTTTAAACTGCCAAGAATTTGGTCATACAAGGGTATACTGCCATTTACTCCCTGTTTGCGTCGTATGTGGAGAATTACATGGTACCGTCCGGTGCGATAAGTCCAAAAATGACCCTAATGTAAAAAAATTTAGCAACTGTGATGGTAATCACACTGCCAACTATAGAGGATGCCCGGAATATTCGATTGTCAAGCGTTCTGTTGGACATAAACTAAATCCCCCTCAAACGCAGGCAACTAATCAAGGAAACACGTACGGCGTCCAGATACCTCAGCCAAATAATAACAGAACCTCGTACGCTAATGTATTAAAATCTAATGCTATGCCACTGCAAGGTGATTTAGCAAATAATGACGAAATTCCCATTTCTAATTTAACTCGTTTAGAAAAAACTATGGAAACATTAGTGCAAACAGTTAACAATTTTTCTAGCACAATGGGTAACATGATGCAAGAAATGTTAAGAATGCAATCGATGTTATTGCAAGCTGTACTAAACAAGCCATGGACTGTTTAAAAATTTTCTTTTGGAACGCAAACGGCATCCGCCAACACAGAAATGAACTAGAATACTTCCTTAAAAATAAACATATTGATGTTATGATGGTTTCTGAAACTCAGCTGACCTCAAGAAATACGTTTAAAATCAATGGTTATATATTATATGATACCAAGGACCCTTGAGACAGAGCATGTGGCGGTTCTGCCATTTTGATAAAGAACCGAGTGAAACACTACTTAGTGAGTGACCATCGTGAAGATTATCTCCAAGCAACGAACATTCACGTTGAGGAATTAAATCGAAACATAGTAACTTCATCACTATACTCCCCAACAAGATTTTCTATATCAGAAAGCCAATATAATAAATATTTCAAATCATTAGGACCCTGCTTCCTGGCTGCTGGCGATTATAACCACCAACATATTGGCCTACTGATCAGCAAAAAGTTCCAGATGTCATCGATTTTGGAGTGGTTAAAAACATCCCCGCATAAACGATTTATGTTGAAGCTTCCTTAGAATTATCTTCTGATCACACACCTACAATTCTTACTATAACAAATCCTAACAGAATTGTATCTCCGTCTGATAACTTAGTGACGTCAGCCTCTCAAATAAATTGGTTAAAATATAAAAAATATCTCAGTACCGACTGCACTGAAAATATTCCGCTTAGTACACCGGATATTTCTATTGTAAATTTTGACAGTTATCTGAAGCTAGCTGTTCAACATTCTAGTAAACCCTCAAAAAAAAAAAAACCAAAAATAGTAAAATATATTCTGCAGATGTTGTGCGTCTCTTGACTGAAAAAAGGAGAGCGCTAAGAGAATGGCAATTGCATAGATCCCCTCAACTTAAGAATTTACTAAAAGAGTGCACAAAAAGGCTAAGAAAGATACTGCAGTCTCAGAAACGGCTGCCCTGGAAAAATATCTTAAGGAACTTGATGCAACTTCTCAATCAGACTACTCATTATGGCGTGCAGCTAGAAATCTTAATAGACCAGTTATCACTAAACCACCACTTAAATGGAAATTGGGCACGAAATGATGTAGAAAAAGGAAATCTTTTTGTTAATAATTTGAAAACCGTATTTACCCCGCATGCATCTCCCGATATTGCAGTCGAGTTGCCACCTGTTGCTGTTAGAGCTGCTGTTCCACTTAGATTTGAGATAAAAGAAATCGAAAGGGCTATTCATGATTTAAACCCCAAGAAAGCCCCTGGTTTTGATAAGATCAGCAACAAAATGCTTTTAGAGCTACCCAGCATAGCAAAAAAAATTATTCTCTTGATTTATAATGCTTTTTCACGCTTTGAATACTACCCACAAGAATCCTTAGTTACAATGATACCTAAGCCAGGAAAGGATCCTACAAAAGTTGAGTCATATAGGCTTATAAGCTTATTGTCTAATATATCAAAGCTGTTTGAGAAGCTTTTAGTGTCAAAATTAGCCCCAATTTTAAATGTAAATAGATGTATTCCTAACCATCAATTCGGCTTTAGAAGAGAACATAGCACAATTGAACAAACCCATCGTATAGTAAACGCTATAAGAAAAGCCTTTGAAGAAAAAAAATATTGTTCCACCCTCTTCATCGATGTTTCTCAAGCTTTTGATAAAGTCTGGCATGAAGGCTTATTACGTAAATTGAAGTTAAACTTACCAGTAAACACCAGTAAACATGGGCTGGCATTTGAAAATCCTTCCACTGAACCCTCCACGTGGGTGCCGGCTGGAACATCTCGGGGAACCCATTCCACAATTAGGCCCAAGAGAAGCAAGGAAGGACTCAGAGCTCTTTCAGAATATAAAGCTGCGGTCCGGATACAGCATCGGCTTGGATCCCAATCCAACCTCTCCAACGAGGAGAAAGAGCGGATGAAGTGGGCAACGGATGCGATTGCAGAAGGCCGAGCTGCCAAAAATCAGGGTTTCCACAATTGCATTGAGGAAGCCGTGATTAAGAGCATGCAGGGTAAAAGACAGCGGTCAGTTGATGAGTCTCCATCTGCCGCAAATCCTAAGGAGACAAAAAAGCCAAAGAAAAACACCGAGGAGGTCAGACCCTCGACATCAAAAGCTGCCACTGTACCGTTGCCAAAGGCTGCAAGAGTCAGTGAAGTGGCCAAACGTCCTTTGAGCGTGGCACTTCTCGACATGAGCAACCCTTTTGGTCAAATGGCCACAGACCGGTGGAAGATCGTGGAGTCTAAGATCTTCAATGAAATTGTCGCTAAGATGGAAGCCGAACCCGGAAGACCGCTGCCCTCATTTGATGGGGCTGGATGGTTCAACGGCGTAAAGCTCATCAGCTGTAAGGACGAAATGACGCTGGAATGGCTTAAAGGAGTCATTACGAAACTCAAGGGCCTGTGGTCGGATGCACAACTCAAGATTGTGGATAGATCGCACATTCCGGCTGTACCGAAGGCGAAGGTGAACTTTCCGCGCATAGTAAAACCGGAAGTCGCTCTTCGTCTCCTACAAAATCAGAATCCTGACATTCCCACTAAAGAATGGAGGATTCTGCATGTACAAAAAGGCAACAAAGACGGTCAGAATTACATACTCCAGATTACAAAAGAGGTAGAAGACCTTTTTTATCCACGGTATGGAAAAATGTCTTGGGGAGTAGGAAGTGTGTTTCTCCGGTTGAAGAAACGACATCCACAAGACTCCAACCACAACATACTGGAGGTCGATGAAGTGGAGCGAGAGCTGGCGGCTGCCACTGCGGCCACTTCTGGACTGAGTCTGGGTGAGACGGCCAAGGATGATGGAGCCGACCC
The DNA here is from genome assembly GCA_943735925.1 of Pollenia amentaria. NCBI lineage: Eukaryota > Metazoa > Arthropoda > Insecta > Diptera > Polleniidae > Pollenia > Pollenia amentaria. Next base: position 90,491,048 of record OX031007.1, on the reverse strand, counting down.
CGAGCGGGTGATCTTAGTCGATGACACTAAAGATCCTGCAAGTCAACCTCCAGCACAGTAAGATGGCTTCGGTCGAACTCCTCCTCACGCTAGAGGAGGGTCGCTACGACGTGGCTTTAATCCAGGAACCGTGGATCTCCACAGGAAATCGGGTATCTGGACTGAAGCCACAAAATTTTAACACGTACTTCCCAAAAGTGGTAGGTAGAATACGATCTGCAATACTTGTTAGGAAGAATCTTTATTCATACATTCTATATAATTACAGCACTGACGATCTAACAGTAGTGGCCTTCGAAGATGGCAGAGATGACATAATAATATTTGCATCATCCTATATGCCACACAACAGAGATGCCCCCCAGTAGAACTCCAAAGACTAGTCGAAGAAGCTTGTAGAAGGAAGCAAAATCTGGTGGTGGGCACGGATGCTAACGCTCATCACACAATATGGGGCAGTAAAGACATCAACAATAGAGGTGAGGATCTTATTGCTTTTATATTACAGAATAATATACAAATTGCGAATCGAGGAGAGGTGCCAACGTATAAGGGTCCCACGTCGGAAAATGTGCTTGATGTGACGCTTTATACGGATTATAAAACAGTGATAGATGATTGGAAGGTGCTTACACAGCCATCCTTCTCTGATCACTCCTATATATCCTTTGTGTTAAATTACAATGTACCTACTGAAACAGTGTTTAGGAACCCAAGAATTACAGATTGGGCCAAATACTCTTTACTTCTTAATAGGGACCTAGGTCACTCGGGAACACTGGCTAGTTCGGAGGACATAGATTGTGCTATAGACACATTGACATCGGGCGTTATTAGATCCTATGAAAAGTCGTGTCCTCCCACACGAGCTAGGCGTAAGTCCAGACCACCTTGGTGGAATAAACAGCTGGACTGTGGAAGACGCGAAATTCGTGAGCTATTCAAACTGGCGAAAATTGTAGACCAGTCTGAATGCTGGGGGGAGTATAGGGACGCTCTTAGGGTGTATAAGCGCGACGTGCGAAGAGCCAAACGAACTTCGTGGAAGAGTTTCTGCGATAACATAGAAGAGACGGCTGAAACGGCAAGACTGCGGAGGCTGCTAGTGGGCAGTCCAGTAATGCCAAGTACATTTTGTACGGATAACGGAGAATGGACTAATAGCAGCATGGAGACGCTGGATGTACTCGTTGATACACACTTTCCGGGCTGTTCTGAGGTTCCTATTCCAACGGATGAAATTTCCTCTATATCAAATGGTGATAACGACATTATCTCTTACGAGGGGGTGGAATGGGCCATTGACTCGTTCCAGCCATACAAGTCGCCTGGTCTTGACGGAATCATCCCGGTGCAACTACAGCGGGGTAGACAACGGATAATACCATGGCTGGAAAAAATCTTTAAGGGATGTCTGAGGATAAACTATGTGCCGAAATCTTGGAGGATATCTAAGATTGTATTTCTACCGAAATCGGGTAAGAGCAATCACATGTACCCGAAAGATTTCAGACCTATTAGTCTCACATCATTCCTGTTGAAAACGTTGGAGAGAATTTTGGACTATCATGTCAAGGCTAACATGGGGCCGACTATTCTCTCTGTAAATCAGCACGCTTACACGAGGGGAAAATCAACTGAGACGGCGCTCCATTTAGTTGTCTCACTGATTGAGAAGACCCTGGGATACAAGGACTTCGCTATGGGCGTGTTCCTGGACATCGCGGGAGCTTTCAATAATGTGTCCACAGAGGCAATTTTGGCTAGCTTGTCGCGTACGGGGGCACACCCACACGCTAAAAACTGGATCGGTAACCTGCTAAGGTGCAGAACTATATCTGCGGCGTGGGGTAACGCCAGGACAACGAGGAGAGCACACCGGGGAACTCCCCATGGAGGGGTGCTCTCACCAATGCTTTGGACGCTTGTCGTCAACGAACTTCTCTATGGACTTCAGGACGGGGCAGCAAAGATAACTGCATACGCAGATGACGTGGCGGTAATAGTTGCTGGCAAGGATTTGAATACTATTAGTTCTGTAATGGAGGCTACATTGGCGTTGGTCAGCCAGTGGGCGGCCGGAGTAGGACTGGGAGTAAATCCCGAGAAGACGGACCTGATACTATTTACGAATAGGTACAAAATTGGACCATGGAGGAAGCCTAAACTAGGGGGTACTAGCCTGGAACTTAAGCACCACACAAAGTACCTGGGAGTAATACTGGATAGCAAACTATCGTGGAGATTGAATGTGGAAGAAAGGGTGAAAAAGGCAACGAATGCGCTCTACGCATGTTAGAAAATGCTGGGCAAAACGTGGGGTCTAACCCCTGCTCTTACACATTGGGTCTACACGGCGGTAGCAAGACCAATCTTACACTACGGGATACTTGTGTGGTGGACGGGTTTGAGGAAGATATCGTACCGGAAGATGCTAATGGGCGTGCAGAGACTCGCCGAACTCAGAATCAACGGTGCTTTGCGTAGTACGCCAACTGCGGCACTGGATGTGATCCTGGACTTGCAGCCGATTCATTTAGTGGCAGAAGGAACTGCGAGGAAGTCTGCGATCCGCTTAAAGGCGACGGGACAATTTGTATAATACTGGTCACGGCAGTATTATAAGGGGAATAGATTGTAGCAGTGACTACACCATTCCGAGGCTGTCACTTGGACGAAAACCGCGAGTTACCCTGGAGGAGGACGGCTGGTTGGCAGGGCTCCGATCTGGCCACAGGACCTTCAGTTTCTACACTGATGGATCCAAAATGGGAGGCGGAGTTGGAGCTGCAGTCTACTGCCGGGAACTTGGTATTCGGGAATCGTATAAGCTCCCCGATTACTCCAGCATTTTCCAGGCGGAGATATTTGCGGCCAAGATGGCTGCTGATTTGGCACGTAGCTCCAGTACAAGGAACTCACACATAAACTTTTTCATCGATAGTCAGGCGGCGATCAGGGCGATATCCGCCAAATTTTCATACTCTTCTATCGTCCAGGAGTGTAGGGACTCGATAGATAGACTCTGTACCAATAGGAGGGTGCACATCTACTGGGTTCGCGGGCACCAGGGCATAGAGGGCAACGAGGAGGCGGACGAGAAGTGATTGTAGACTTCTGGTAGGTTTTATTACGGGTCACTGTAGGACTGCGGTATACGCCAAGAGGGCGGGGCGGCTGAATAGTGACAATTGTAGATTCTGTGGGGTACCAGGGGAAAAGGAGACAGTGGAGGATATACTCTGCTACTGTCCGGCACTCGTGCGCTCCAGGGCGAACTGTCTGGGAGATCATTACTTCCAAAATCTCGGGGAAATCCCTGGAATTGGGTTAATGAGACTCCTGGCTTTCGTCAAGAGAGTGTGGGGAACTCTGAGTACCATCACATCGGAATGACCTCTCTTATTTATAACGTTCTTTTGCGGGTTATCGTACAACGTGGTAACGCTAGGGACCTATTTGGTCTATGCGGGGTCTTTGCGACCGGCCACTCTAACGTAACCTAACCTAACCTATCAGTAAACACACACAAGCTGTTAGAAAGCTACTTATTCGGTCGAATGATTTTATAAGTTCTCCTCAGCCAATTGACGCTTGATTCCCTCAGGGGAGCATCATGGGCCCACTGTAATACCTTATATATACCTCCGACATGCCAACAAACAACCACACCCTTACTTCAACATTTGCTGATGATACAGATTTTTTAAGCGTACACGAAAACTGTTATGAAGCATCCCGTTACTTGCAGGATCATATATTTGAACTGGAAAATTTTCGAATTTAAGGGCAATCGAGAACCCCTTCGCCAATTTTTGTACATGAAAGGTTTGGAAATATTGTTTTCAAATAAACAAAGGCTCTACTCTCCTTGTCTAGTGCTTTCACAAAATTGTTAACTAAGCCGAGCTTTATATGTAGTGGTGCCTCAATTACATTGTCCTTTTTAATCAACGCAGGTACTTACATTATGTAGGCCTAAGGTGCTTATGGCTCTTATTTTCCAATCCTTTTTTATGTAGTGATTTTTGCGATCTCGGCTATCACAGAGGCAGAGAAAAAAGCAATACTTTGTATAGCCACCTTAAAGGCCTGTTAAAATAGCAACAACTTTTAAGTTGCAACACACTTTCAATTGTGATTTTCATACTTCTAATTTCTTAATAAAGTGGCCATAGTTGCATATGTTAAAAGGTAAGTACATGGTATATCACACGGATCTTCTAGAAGCGACTTTCTATCTTGATGTAAAACGGGAAGTGTAAGTCCACCTGCAGAAATGGCGAGGTAAAAGATTGTGCAAGGTTTTGCCTTTATATATCTTTTTAAAATAGCGAAATTTTTGGCTTTACACAAATTTACGATTAAAAATTTTATAAGTAGGTACTTTATTTTATCGATCATAAAATAATTAATAACCAATCGATTTTCATGTTGCTTTAAGAAAAAATAATAAAACTAGTATGTACCTGATTTCCATTATTCCAATTAAAATGAATATAAAATAGGCATACTCACAGTTAGTCACATGTAGAACATGGTATACCGATAGTCTCAAATAGGACGTATGTAAATAAATTATACAAAGATAACACAACAAATAGGGTAAAAAAATATTGTGTAATAAATAGGGTTAAACCGTTAAAAAATCACATTTTTACCTCTACAAAAATTTGCGATAACAAATGTCAAAAGTAGTTACTTTCACTTTATCGGGAATAAAACAGGAATTTATACATGGATTTTCATGAAATACAATTTATTTTATTCTAATATATGCAGCTTTATGAAAAAACTAATAAAAATATAGGATTGAACAAAATACTGTGCAATAAACAGGGTAAACCCGTTAAAAAATCACAAGACTTTTAGCTTTACACAAATTTGCGATAAAAAAATGTCAAAGTAGGTACTTTCACTTTATCGGGAATAAAACAGGAATTTATACGTGGATTTTCATGAAATAAAATTTATTTTACATCTAATACATGCAGCTTTGAGCGTAAGTACTAAAACTGGTAAGTATTTGTTGATTTAAATTTTTTATGAATTTTTTTTAATTCAAAAATTTTACAAAAAAACAAAAAAAAATATTTTTTTTGCCACTTCGGCCTCAATAACTCCAAAAATAATGGCTATATCAAAAAATTATATTAGAGAAACTTAAATCTGGCGTAATTCAAAATTTGATGGATTGCATGCCAAAATCGGGTACGTCGTTCCAAAGTTACGAAAAGATGTAAGGAGCAGCCTTTTAAAAAATCTAAATTTTTAAAAAAAATTTTTAAAAAAAAACCTTACCATAGAATTTGAAATAATGATGATTTTTGTAGTTAGATGACTATAGCGGATCAAAAAAATATAGTGGTTGTTCAAGGAATTTTTTCTTGTTGCATAGTGTTATCGTTTTTAGTGCACAAATTAATATTTGTAGTGTATAATTATACTGAATAAGTAAGATTGTTATATTTGGCTGGGCCGAATCCACAGAGTGTTTATATGGGACCTAAAAGTTACACTGTGCTAGTTGAAAAACAGACAAGCCGGGAACCTGAGCTTTTCATCCGGGCACGCTAAAGAAAATTTGATTGAGGAATTTTGGTTTTTTGAGTTTGTTCAATAAGCTAAACCGTTTTTGAGTTACGCGAACATATGTTGTGCAACCTCCTCCATTTTCGAAATAACGGTATATCTCGAAAACCAGAGCTAACCTAAGCATACCCGAATTATATTAAAACGCAAGGTATCCAGCTTGTCTCAAAAAAAGTCTGAATTTCTAGCAGAGTGTTATCAATTATACCTTTATTTTCTACAAAAAATCACCTTGTTAAAAGATACATGTCTTGCCGACCCTGTATTAATGCCATTTTTTATTTGACGAGAACAAAACACAAAATTGGACTGCCCTGTTTTTAACAGCTGACAAAAAGTTTGTTTTCAAAATATAATATAAAATAAAAAAAATATACATAAACCAAAATTTGTTAATAGATTGATATTAAATACATAAATAAATAAATGACGAAATTCCAATTTGTTCCAATTTGTTTTTATAAAGTATGTTAACAAGATAATACCTTTCTCAGATTGTTGATTTATTAACACCAAGTTACAGATTTCTAGATTTGACGATTTTTTTTTCAAAAACAATTTTGTAACACCGAATCCACTTAAAGTTTATATCACAACCAATCAGGCGCGGATTCAGGGGGGGGGAAATATCCTATTTCCCCCCCCCCCCCCTAAATTATAAAAATATGTTTTGCTTATTTCGATAATACACGAATTTCCGAATGTACAACATTTTTGGAAATCCCATCAAGTTTTTTTTTTGTTTTTTATAGAATCTCTAATCCAATTTTCAATAAGTATCCAAATATTTATCCTAATAGTTATTTATTATATATTTCCAATGAAACATCTAGTTAACTGTATTTAAATACATATTATTCTACATTCAATCCCAGTAAGTGCCATCTATGTATATCCGAAAAATAAACGTTTGGGTTGAATATGCGAGCGGTTGAATTATTAATAAGCAATATTTTTATTTGTGTTATGATAATTATTTATTATATACATTTGAATATAACCGTTTTTCGTATCATATTTTCCTAATAGTAGGATTTGAATTGGAATTTTATATGCATTGCCATTCTACCTTCACATATATACATATGAATATATGTATTGGTCTAGTAACAGTTCACCAAAGAAGAATTATATAACTGTCAAATTTCAAGTGCATTAATAAGAAAAGTTCCTTGATATACAAAAATACATAGAAATGAGTGAAACAATGGTGAGTCCGTAATTTTTTTTTTAATATAATGTACATATGTATATAAGTATATATCATTACCTTTAGTCGAAAAGGATGTAGTCCAATGTATAAATTTTATAGGAGAGAGAAAAAATTTTCTAAGGTCTTTAGTTCTGAATACATTTGAAGTCTGTAAATCCAGTTTTGCTTCATTGATGACTCTTTATTGGCTTGCAAACCAACTAAAAATAATACATTTATGTTTTACATAGCTTTTTGTGACTTATCACCTTTTCTATTATATATTTTATACTTTTACAGCCGTATTCATAAAAAAGATTTCAAATGTATTTTAAAACTAAATTTCCATACAAATTTTCCTTAAAATAGATTTCATATCCAATTTAGTTTTTTAATGTACATTTTAGTATGTCAATTTGCAAAAAATAAAATATACTATAAAATTATTTTATTTAAAATTTTTTTATTTTTCGAATTTATTCTATGAGTTAAATTTCATTTACGTATTTTATAAAGCTTTTTGTAATAGCTTTATTCCTTAAATTTTTTTAGGAATGACTTTATACACTACCAGACTATTATATTGTATTTTCTTGTTACATTTTACCTTAGCTTTCCGTTGGATAGCAATGAAGTATATTTATGAACAGAAAAATTTACAATTATTAGACACCATAAATATACTTCATTGCTATCCAACGGAAAGCTAAGGTAAAATGTAACAAGAAAATACAATATAATAGTCTGGTAGTGTATAAAGTCATTCCTAAAAAAATTTAAGGAATAGAGCTATTACAAAAAGCTTTATAAAATACATAACTGAAATTTAACTCATAGAATAAATTCGAAAAATAAAAAAATTTTGAATATGATAAAGTTGCTTATGAAGAAGAAATAATTCCCAATATTATTTTATTTATTTCAATGTTGACTATTAACAAATATTAACAAATTTTTTTTTAAATTTTCACATTTCAATGGGCCCTAGCGCTTTTTCTTTAGCATTTTTGGAATTATATCTTTAGCATTTGGATATACATATCGTTGCAAAACAAGAACTAGAAAAAAATATTTGTATTTTTTCTGCAAACGATGTATTTTTGTTAACTCTATTGAACTGCATACAAAACTTAATTTTCAAAAATTGTGGCATTAGCACATTTACGGCTGAAGGTACATATGTACGTATGTATGTGCAGCCAAAATTATTTTTTTCTTTCCATTGTTACAAGCTTTAAAATTCCTTTCTAAATAAAAATAATTTAAATAAAAAAATTAGCTGTAATCAACTTAAACCAGAATAATTATATGTGTATCTTTAGAATAAAACACAAACAGTTCGACTAAAATTCATAACTTAATTTTAAAATTAGTGAAGCATATTCCTTCTTCCAAAATTTTGTTAACAATTGCATATGTTTTTTTTTTGGTCGAAAAATTGGTCAAACAATTTAGTATGATGTAGTCAAATAAATTGTTTCAAATAAAAAAAAACATTAAAAATAAATAAAATTATTTTTTAGCCAAAACGTTATTTAAAATGATTAATTTATTTTAATTTATATTGAACTGATCTTATATTCTATTTTACCTTATTGTTGAGTTTTTTTTTAATATAATATAAACATATCGTTTTTAATAAACTTTTAAAAACAAATTTTTTACTTGTTTTGTACCATAAAAAATTTCCCCCCCCTAAGGCTCAAGCTGGATCCGCGCCTGGTCTGGTATAGAACCATGGTGCTTTTCAAACATTACCATGGATTTTTCCTTTGCAAAAATTAATAAACGTGATATGTCCTCCTATGAAGTCCAACAGAAATTCTTGGACCTAATTAATACGAAATTCACTATATGACCTCTTTTTACTGATGGCTCAGTTGTAGGAGATAAAGCTGGTTTTGCTGTTTTTAATAAAAATCTGACTATTGTTAAGCGTATTACAAATTTTTCTTCCATATATACAAGTGAACTATTGGCAATTAAAACATGCATAGAGAATATTGAAAACATCGCTAAAGACTCACTAATCATAACGGACAGTAAAAGTTCACTAGAAGGACTACAAGACCCATTCTCTTAAAATATAATAATACAACAAATACGTACAATAATAACTTCTAAACCTAACCAAAATATAACTTTTCTATGGGTTCCCAGCCACTTAAGTATACGTGGAAATGAACAAGTTGACGGATTAGCCAAAAGTTCGTTAAGCCAAAATATCTCAATAGAATATAAATATCAATACTCCGATTATAGACAATACATTGGAAAATATATTTTTGATATCTGGAATGACTCATGGAAAAATAATAATGATTCAAAATTGTTTGAAATCCAATAAAACATACCACACAAATTGATTATACCAAATATATTCAAAACAGATCTCATTAAGCTAACTAGGCAAAAAATAGGGCATTGTCTATTCTCTCATAAACATATTGTTGAAAAATCACTTCCCCCGGTCTGCAATTGTGGACAATTACTGAGTATTAAACATATTTTTAATGAATGCACGCATCTTCATGAAGCACGCGTAAAATATAAAGTACATAATATTAAAGTACTCCAAATAGAACATAAATTTGAAAATATTAAAAAGTTTTTAATAGAAATTAATATGTATAACAAAATTTAAATCTGTAAAATAACTTATATATCAAATAACATTTAAGATGAATTTGTAAAACTACTAGGCCTAAATAACCTTATAGTGTTGGGGCCTTTAAATACTAAATAAATAAAAAATAAAAAGTAAAAACATAAGAAAGCATTATATTGTTAATGATTGGTTGCAGGCGCGGATCCAGCTTGAGCCTTAGGGGGGGGGGAAATTTTTTAAAAAACTAATATAAATATAGGATTGAACAAAATACTGTGCAATAAACAGGGTAAACCCGTTAAAAAATCACAAGACTTTTAGCTCTACACAAATTTGCGATAAAAAATGTCAAAGTAGGTACTTTCCCTTTATCGGGAATAAAACAGGAATTTATACATGGATTTTCATGAAATAAAATTTATTTTACATCTAATTCTGTCGTCGCGCTCGTTGAAGATAGACGTGTTTTCTAAGCTCGGCATACGGTTTATTTTTTTTTGAACAAATAAAGTATTAAAAAAAGTAAATACAAGTAAAGAAAAAAAAAAAAAAAATACATGTATGTACATACATACATAAACACACTTTTTTTATTCTCGGTGTTGATAAACAATAACAAATAAGAAAAGCAAAACTGTAAACAGTAAAAGAAAAAAAAAAAAACTTTTATGAGTGGAAACAGTAGAAATGCATATATCACAGTGAGTGTTAACGAAACAAATGCAGAAATAAAAAAAAGAATCGATGATAGCAAACACCTAACGGCTAAACCTATTACTCGCACGCGATCCCTTTCACCGTCTGTATTTAATAACACGGTTGATACAATAACAAATATAAAACCTGCTAGCGTTGCCTTAACAGCAAAAACAATTTTAATAAGTGATGTAAATATTAACCCCCAATCAGGCATAATAGATAACTCAGTATCACCTTCGGTGTCTAATAATACGGTTAATATAATAAAAAATATAAAACCTGCAAGCGGTGCCCCACAAGTAAAAAGTGCTCAAAAGCCTCCAGTACAAGTAGGTATTGATAGGTACATAACAGTGCTTAAACGGGGTCGCAGCCCAACCTCCTCAGCAGTTGCTTCGGTCTCAAAAGTCTCAAAAGATGGTACAGCTGATAGAACAAGTTCACAAAATCGTTTTGCAATTCTGGATGAGGAATCCCCGGAAGCACAAAACGTTATCAAATCTTCTAAGCCACCGCCGATATATCTTAGAGAGCAAAACTCAAATGAATTAATAAAGAATTTGATATCGGTAATAGGTGAAAATTCTTTTTATGTAGCTGCAATAAAGCGGGGTAGTATTAATGAGACAAAAATACAAGTTAATCGTGAAGAAGATTTTCGTAAGGTAATAACTAAATTTGAAGCACTTAATAAGAATTTTTATACATATCAACTGAAGAGCAGTAAAGGTCTTCAGTAGCCCGTTTCTGTATTTCTCGCCTCTTTAAATTTCCCGCATGAAACAAGTGAATTATGACAAAAACAGTGCAATATGAAACAAAATAGGGTTTTTCTCACATAAGTGTTTCTGTATCTTTACTTTGAGAGAATTATCTGTCATTTAAATAATTTTCCAGCAATTATTGGAAGGATGTGAGAAAAAGTGTTTCTGTATCAATATTTTGCAAAAAGTTTCTCACAAGAATTGCCAAAATAAGTCCCATTTGAAATTGATGCGAGAAAAATAAAGTTTCAAAAAATGGAGCCCAAATTCCGAAAACATAATTATGTATATACATATACACATGTATGTAAATAAGAATGTGTATTATTTGTTTTTAATTTGAAAATAAAGCATTTAAATTATAAAAATAAATAAAACACAATTGTTATATTTTGTTATCTTAATTGCAGGGCTGCCAGATAAATTTGTGAAAAAATCGCTAATGTCCTGAGAAAAAATAAAAAAAAAATCGTCTTTTTTGTTTTAGAAAATCGGACAATTTAAAATTAATTTTGACAAATTTAGTTCGACTTTAATTAAAATATAGTAAAAAAAAACATAGTTAAAGTTCTTGGGTATTTTATACACACATACGATAGCAATTTAAAATTTAAGATTGTTATTTTTGCCTGAAGAATTCACACAAAGGCGTGACAAAATATCATATTGAACTAAAAATAACATTTTTGGCCAAAAAAAGGCAAACATTTCCTTAGTGCATTAACTGAAAAATGGAGTAATAGTTTAATGTTTTGATCACAAAAACAAATGTATTAAATAATCCAAAGAAATAAAAGTTAAACAGTTTTCTTTCGACATTTTGCTTTTTTTATGGAACAGACAAACAATTTCGAGGACAATTTTCACAATAGGGATAAATACAAAAATTTAAGCTGCCTTGTTTCTAAAGATATCTTTTTTCTGTGGTGCCTAATACACAAATATATAGAAATATTGAAAATTGTTTTATTTCGAAAACTGAATAATATCGTCACTAGAAAAAATCAGCAAATCTGCGCTTTGCCAATTTCGGAACAAAAATCGTGTAAATTACGATAAATCGTCAAAATTACGATAAATCGTCATATCTGGCAGCCCTATTTTTATTATATCAATTTCTTTCGTTGACGTTTCGCTTGCATTTGACACTTAATTACTGGAAGTATTCCAGTTAAAACAGACTTGGTGTTGTCTGTTCTCGCATTTAAATACAGAAACACTTTTTTCTCACAAATCGAGAAACGATGGAATTTTTTGTTTCACACTTCATGTGCGGAATTTTGCGATGCGAAAAATACAGAAACGAGCTACAGGTTGTGATTAAGGGCATTGACTCATGCGTGGACCCAGGTGAGATAAAAACGTTTTTAGAAGAGAAGGGCTTCAAAATAAAAACTGTAATAAACATTAAAAATAGAGAAAAAAATCCCCAGCCACTATTTCGAGTGGAGTTAGAACCCGGCGACATTAAGCTCAAAAAGAACGACACGCATCCCATTTATAATCTTAAATAAATCCTGTATAGAAAAATAACAATAGAGGAGCCGCACAAAAGGAATGGTCGCGTGCAATGTTTAAACTGCCAAGAATTTGGTCACACTAAGGCATATTGTCATTTAACCCCTGTTTGCGTCGTATGTGGAGAATTACATGGTACAGCTCTCTGCGATAAGTCTAAAAACGACCCCAATGTAAAAAAATGTAGCAACTGCGGTGGTAATCACACGGCCAACTATAGAGGATGCCCTGTATACTCTATCGTCAAGCGCTCGGTTGGACCGAAACCTAATCCCCCTCAAATGCAGGCAACAAATCAAGTTTACATTAATGACGTTCAGGTACCGCAGCCTAGTAATAACAGAACATCCTACGCTAACGTCCTAAAATCAAGCCATATGCCAATGCAAGGTGAGTTGCCAAATAATGATGAAACTCCAGTTTCTAACTTAAGTCGTCTAGAGAAAACCATGGAAACATTAGTACAAACAGTAAATAACTTTACAAACACAATGGGTAATATGATGCAGGAAATGTTAAGAATGCAATCGATGTTATTGCAAGCATTACTAAACAAGCCATGAACTGTTTAAAAATTTCCTTTTGGAACGCAAACGGCATCCGCCAACATAAAAATGAACTAGAATACTTCCTTAAAAATAAACAAATTGATGTTATGATGGTTTCTGAAACCCATCTGACCTCAAGAAACACGTTTCAAGTCAATGGTTATATATTATATGATACCAAGGACCCTCGAGGTAGAGCTTGTGGAGGTTCTGCCATTTTGATAAAAAACCGAGTAAAACACTACCTAATGTGCGATCATCGTGAAGATTATCTCCAAGCAACGAGCATTTGCGTTGAGGAATTATCTCGAAACATAGTAATTTCATCATTATATTCCCCACCTAGATTTTCAATATCAGAAAGCCAATATAATAAATATTTCAAATCATTAGGACCCTGCTTCCTGGCTGCTGGCGATTATAACGCTAAACACACTTTGTAAAATGGACCTAATTGTGGTCGCGAGCGGAAAACCAACATATTGGCCTACTGATCAGCAAAAAGTTCCAGATGTCATAGATTTTGGCGTGGTTAATAACATCCCCATAGAAACGATTCATGTGGAAGCGTCCCTAGAATTATCTTCAGATCACACACCTACAATTGTTACTATAATGAATCCAAATAGAATCGTATCTCCGCCTGGTTACTTATCGACATCAGCCTCACAAATAAATTGGTTAAAATATAAAAAATATCTGAGTGCCCATTGCACAGAAAATATTCCGCTTAGCACACCGGAGAACGTGGATCTCGCTATTGTTAATTTTTACAGTTATCTCAAACTAGCTGTTCAACATTCCAGCATAACACTCAAAAAAACCAAAAACAAAATCATATATTCTACAGATGTCGAGCGTCTATTGACTGAAAAAAGGAGAGTTCGTAGAGAGTGGCAATTGCACAGATCCCCCCAACTTAAGACTTTATTAAAAGAGTGCACAAAAAGGATGAGAAAGTTACTGCAGTCTCAGAAAACGGCTTCCCTGGAAAAATATCTCAAGGGACTTGATGCAACTCCACAATCAGATTACTCATTATGGCGTGCAGCTAGAAGCCTCAATAGACCAGTTATCTCTAAGCCACCATTGAGAAACTTGAATGGAAGTTGGGCAAGAAATGATATTGAAAAAGGAAATCTGTTTGCTAATCATCTGAAAAATGTATTTACCCATAATATATTTCGCGATATAGCAGTCGATTTACCGTCTGTAAATGTTAGAGCAGCTATTCCCCTAAGATTCGAGTTTAGAGAAATCAAAAAGGCTATTTGTAATTTAAACACCAAGAAGGCATCCGGTATTGATAATATCAGTAATAAAATGCTTTTGGAGCTACCAAGTACAGCAAAGAAAATTATTCTTTTTATTTTTAATGCTATTTTACGACTTCAATACTACCCTCATAAATGGAAGGTTTCCTTAGTAACCATGATACCAAAGCCAGGAAAGGATCACATAAAAGTTGAGTCATACAGGCCTATTAGCTTTTTATCTAATATTTCAAAGCTATTTGAGAAACTACTAGTGGCAAAATTAACGCCGATTTTAAATGAAAATAGATGTATTCCTAATCATCAATTTGGGTTTAGAAGAAAGCATAGCACAATTGAACAAACTCATCGAATAGTAAATGTAATAAGAAAAGCCTTTGAAGAAAAAAAATATTGCTCAGCACTCTTCATCGATGTGTCTCAAGCTTTTGATAAAGTCTGGCATGAAGGTTTACTACTGAAATTGCAGCAAAACTTGCCAGCAAACATACACAAGCTGTTAGAAAGCTACTTAGTCGGTCGTCAATTTATTATTAAAGAAGGCGATTTTTTAAGTTCTCCTCAGCCAGTTAACGCTGGAGTCCCACAAGGCAGCATCCTGGACCCTCTATTGTACTTAATTTATACTTCGGACATGCCAACAAACAGCTACACACAAACCTCAACATTTGCGGATGACACAGCTTTCCTAAGCGTACATGAAAACTGTCAAGAAGCATCTCGTTACTTACAGAATCACATATTTGAACTGGAAAGGTGGTTAAAACAATGGAGAATAAAGATCAATGAGCAAAAATGCGCACATATAACATTCACATTGCGTCGGGAAACATGCCCCCCTATTAAAATCAATAATCAAATAATACCCCAACACTCGCATGTAAAATACCTCGGAATACATCTAGATCGGCGTTTAACGTGGAAATGGCACATAGAAGCAAAATTAACTCAAATGAAACTAAAAGCAATTCAAATTAATTGGCTCATTGGAAGAAATTCTGTTCTTAGTCTCGATTGCAAACTTCTACTTTACAACTCTATCTTAAAGCCAATTTGGTGCTACGGTATTCAGTTATGGGGCACTGCCTCGGCTTCTAATATCGAAAAAATTCAAAGGCGCCAAAATAAACTTCTTCGAATAATAACAGCCGCTCCCTGGTATGTCAAAAACTCAAATATCCACAAGGATCTCAATGTGCCATTGGTAAGAACTATGATAACGAAATATGCAGTAAAATATTTAAAAAGGCTGGAACTGCACCCAAATCCCTTAGCTCGAAATATTTTAAATTATGGCGGCCACACTCGATTAAGGAGAAGAGACACTGCAGCACTCACCCAATCAGATGAGCGATAAACACCTACATATGTGAACAGAAACCGTGATGACTAAATCTTTTTGTCTGGCACTGGCAGGACATTAAGTAAATATTAGGATAAGATTTGATTAATTATTGTTAGTTTATATTTAATATATGAAGATTCAATAAATAAATACTGCAAAAAAAAAAAAAAAACATCTAATACATGCAGCTTTGAGCGTAAGTACTAAAACTGGTAAGTATTTGTTGATTTAAATTTTTTATGAATTTTTTTTAATTCAAAAATTTTACAAAAAAAACCAAAAAAAAATTATTTTTTTGCCACTTTGGCCTCAATAACTCCAAAAATAATCGCTAAATTAAAAAATTATATTAGAGAAACTTAAATCTGGCGTAACTTAAAATGTTTTGACGGATTGCATAACAAAATCGGGTACGTCGTTCTAAAGTTACGATAAGAAGTAAGGAGCAGCCTTTTCATTAATTAAATTAAGTAAAATAGAGGGCCCAGGATGCTATTTTGTGGGACTCCAGCGTGTGGAGAACATAAAAATTCGCCATCTTAAATAATAAATTGACGACCGACTAAGTAGCTTTCTAACAGCTTGTGTATGTTTGCTGGTATGTTTGCTGCAATTTCAGTAGTAAACCTTCATGCCAGACTTTATCAAAAGCTTGAGACACATCGATGAAGAGTGCTGATGACACATTAAGTAGTGTTTGACTCGGGCTTTTATCAAAATAGCAAAACCTCCACAAGCTCTACCTCGAGGGTCCATGGTTTCATATAATATATAACCATTGAGTTTAAACGTATTTCTTGACGTCAGTATAAATGAGACAAAAATACTATTTACTCGTGAAGATGATTTTCGTAAAGTAATAACTAAATTAGAAGCAGTAAATAAAAACTTTTATACATACGAACTGAAAAGCAGTAAAGGGGTTCAGGTAGTTATTAAGAGCATTGATTCATGCGTAGACCCAGACGAAATAAAAAAGTTTTTAGAAGAGAAGGGCTTCAAAATAAAAAAAAGTAATAAATTTTAAAAATAGAGAAAAAAAAATCCTTAGCCAGTCGAGTGGAGTTAGAACCCGGCGACGTTAAGCTTAAATAACACGAAACGCATCCCATTTACAGTCTAAAATATATCCTATATAGGAAAATAACGATAGAGAAGCCGCACAAAAGGAATTTTTTTTTTTATTAATTAATATATTCTCAATATGTACATTAAAATCTTAGGTCTAATCCCGCGAAGCCTTTTGGCTTATCTGCAGGATAAAATAAATAAAATAAATAGTAAATTGGAATAATACAGTGTAGAATAATAATCTAATAATATAATAATATAATACAATTTTATCGTTTTCATTGCGTGTTGATAAAGTAATTTTTGAGATATGATTTTCTTTTATGTGGGTTTGAGATATTTAATAACTTTAAAGGTAATTTATTAAATATGTTTGGGAGTGTGGTGATCAAAGAGTTTTTCCCGTAGTTGTTTGTATATCTTTCAGCTTTGAACCTTCCCTCTGCTCGTTGCCTTGTGTTGTGCGCATGGTCTATTGGTTTTAAATATCTAGGATCATCGTAGAATTCGTTTATAAGTGTGAGTTGGTAGATGCTTTTAACATTAAGCACTTGTAAATTACTAGCAATGTTGCCATTGGAGTATGTTTGTTTCTGTTGATGAGTTTGAGTGTGGCGGTATCTTTGGTTGTTTGGCTGTGAGTTAGTGGTAATAATGGAGTTCATATTACCTGTATTGATGTTTGTGTTGGTGTTGTTATTTGTATAAAAATAGTGTGTGTTGTTGTTTGTGTTATTTTATAACTATTGTGTGTGTTATTTGTATAGATGTTGTTCGTGTTATTTGTATACATATTGTGTGTGGTCTTGTTGTTTGCGTTATTTGTATAGATGTTGTTTGTGTTGTTTGTATATACGTTGCGTATGTAGTTGTTTATGTTATTTGTATAAAAATTGTATGTGCTGTTGTTTGTGTTATTTGTATATATATTGTGTATGTTGGTGTTTGTGATATTTGTGTAAACGTTTTGTGGGTTATTTGTATTAATATTGTGAGTGTTGCTTATGTTGGTATTGTACGGGTTGTTGTAAGCGTTGTTTGTGTAGTTTAACACGTTGTGTATGTTGTTCAATGAACTTTCGCTGACGTTGTGCGTGGTATTTCGTGTGTTTGGATTGATTGTGTGAATATAAGATGTGTTGTTGTTGAAGTTGTTGTTAGAATAGCCATTAATATCTGTAATATTGCTATTTGTGTTGTTAAGATTTATGTTAGTGCTATTGAAGTTTATGTTTGGTATATTTTCGGCGTTAACGTTGTTCTGTATATTGTTGTTATAGATAAGTGCTATTTGTATTTGTTGCTGTTTATGTAGCTTGCTTTTTAATAATATTTTTAGTATCTGATTTTGGCTTTGTTGTAAGGATCTACAGTATATAGAGTTTCCCCATGCTGTGATTCCATGTCTAATATAGGATTCAGCTAATGAAAAATATTGCTTGTTTTAGTACATCAAAGTTGGCACAGTTGCCCAGATGGTATAGACTATAAGCTGATTGCCTAAGCATGGTCCCATGCAATGTTTAAACTGCCAAGAATTTGGTCACACTAAGGCATACTGCCATTTATCCCCTGCTTGCTTTGTATGTGGAGAATTACATGGCACAGCTCTCTGCGATAAGTCTAAAAACGACCCCAATGTTAAAAATGCAGCAACTGCGGTAGTAATGACACTGCCAACTATAGAGGATGCCCTATACACTCTATCGTCAAGGGCTCGGTTGGACCGAATCCTAATACCCCTCAAATGCAGGTAACGAATCAAGTTAACACTAATGACATTCAGGTACCGCAGCCTAGTAATAACAGAACATCCTACGCTAACGTCCTAAAATCAAACCGTATGCCAATGCGAAGTGATTTGCCAAATAATGATGTGACTCCAGTTTCTAATTTAAGTCGTCTAGAAACATGGAAACACTAGTGCACACAGTAACTAACTTTACGAACACAATGGGAAATATGATGCAGGAAATGATAAGAATGCAATCGATGTTATTGCAAGCTGTACATAATAAGCCATGAATTGTTTAAAAATTTGTTTTTGGAACGCAAACGGCACTCGCCAACATAAAAATGAACTAGAATACTTTCTTAAAAGTAAACAGATCGATTTAGTGATGGTTTCTAAAATTCATTTGACCTCAAGAAATACGTTTACAGGGCCATATATTTGAACTGGAAAAATGGTTAAAACAATGGAAGATAAAGATCGACGAGCAAAAATGCGCACATGTTACATTCACATTGCGTCGGGAAACATGCCCCCTATTAAAATCAATATTCAAATAATAACCCAACACTCGCATGTTAAATACCTCGGTATGCAGATGCTTAATTAACTCAAATGAAACTTAAAGAAATTTAAATTAATTGGCTTACTGGAAGAAATTCTGTTCTAACTCTAACTTGCAAACTTTTACTTTACTACTCTATCTTAGAGCCAATTTGGTGCTACGTTATTCAGTTATGGAGCACTGCCCCGGCTTTTAATAGCTAATTCCAATGCGCCTAAATAAACGTGTTCGGATAATTCCAGCGGCTTCCTTGTATGTCAAAAACTCAAATATCCACAAGGATCTCAATGTGTCATTAGTAAAAACTATAATAACGAAATATGCAGTACAATATTAAAGAAGGCTGGAACTGCACCAAAATCCACTAGCTCGAAATATTTTAAATTATGGCGGCAGCACTCGCTTAAGGAGAAGAGACACTGCAGCACTTACCCAATCAGATGACATATGTGAACAGAAACCGTGATGACGAAACTTTTTGTCAGGTACTGGCAGGACACATAGTAAGTATTAGGATAAGATTTGATTAATAATTGTTAGTTATATTTAATCTATGAATATTCAATAAATAAATACTAAAGAAAAAAAATATATGATTAATGCCCCAATTCTGTTAGACGATTTATGACGAATTTTTTTTACTAAATATTTGACTTTTTATTGCTAAATTCTATAAATCAATAATGGTTATTGTCTATGATTATGGCACTTAATATCGATAAATATTTGATTCCGTAAAATGATTGTAGAAGTTTTTAGATTTCAAAACAGACGCAAACAATTTTGTAGTATTCTTGAATATTTTAATATTGACAATGTTTTCTATTGTTGAATTTTACATTAGATTTTTAAAGTTTTTTTAGCGACAGGTACCCATGCAGAAAAAGACGTTATTACGATGGCTAAGGGTTACAACTAAGATCAGTTGTAACACTATTTACCAAAATTACAATGCATTCACAGTAATAAAATTATAACGCTAATTGGCGATCTTCTTACTCGTGTTTTCAATGTTACTATGTTACTGTAACTTTAAATTTACAATACAGTTTCAATATTAAATTTTAAACTAAATGACCATCTTTTGACTATTGCGTTCAGCTTCGCTAAAATACATTCATACAAAGAAGTTTAATGCGTTAATTTAACATATTTTTGACATTAGCAATATGTATAACAAATAAAAATATGTATAACAAATAATCAAATAATAACCCAACACTCGCATGTTAAATACCTCGGTATGCAGATGCTAAATTAACTCAAATGAAACTTAAAGAAATTCAAATTAATTGGCTTACTGGAAGAAATTCTGTTCTAACTCTAACTTGCAAACTTTTACTTGACTACTCTATCTTAGAGCCAATTTGGTGCTACGTTATTCAGTTATGGAGCACTGCCCCGGCTTTTAATAGCTAATTCCAATGCGCCTAAATAAACGTGTTCGGATAATTCCAGCGGCCTTGTATGTCAAAAACTCAAATATCCACAAGGATCTCAATCCACTAGCTCGAAATATTTTAAATTATGGCGGCAGCACTCGCTTAAGGAGAAGAGACACTGCAGCACTCACCCAATCAGATGACATATGTGAACAGAAACCGTGATGACGAAATTTTTTGTCAGGTACTGGCAGGACACATAGTAAGTATTAGGATAAGATTTGATTGATAATTGTTAGTTATATTTAATCTATGAAGATTCAATAAATAAATACTAAAGAAAAAAAAATATATGATTAATGCCCCAATTCTGTTAGACGATTTATGACGAATTTTTTTTACTAAATATTTGACTTTTTATTGCTAAATTCTATAAATCAATAATGGTTATTGTCTATGATTATGGCACTTAATATCGTTAAATATTTGATTCCGTAAAATTATTGTAGAAGTTTTTATATTTCAAAACAGACGCAAACAATTTTGTAGTCTTCTTGAATATTTTAATATTGAAAATGTTTTCTATTGTTGAATTTTACATTAGATTTTTAAAGTTTTTTTAGCGACAGGTATCCATGCAGAAAAAGACGTTATTACGATGGCTTAGGGTTACTGTAATGACTGGATGTCAAATCAATAAAAAAAAAGAAGTCCCTACTTTGGTGGGTTATAAGTTTTTTTTTGGCCGGCGTTTGAAACGCCACTGGCACTACTATGTTATGCCGGCACTAACAAGCGCCAAGGCAAAGCACTTGGAGTGCTGGTGATTTTAAAAAGAAAACAAAGAGCCAATTGCTCGGCTTAGTTTCGTATTCGAATCTTGCTTTATTACAAAATTTGTCTCCTTATAAACTAAAATAACGGTACTTAAATCTAATCCTTATTCTATATATTTACATGCAATTATATGCTTACACATACAAACATAAAAATATTGTTTATTTACTAATAAAAATATAAGCAACACAGCTGATTCTAAAAAATATATGAAGCAGCTGATTAAAAGATAAATTATTAGAGATGTGTAATAAATGATAAGAGATGTGAAATAAATACATTACACCCTCACCCTTTATTGAAAAAAAAAAATTTTTAAAAATAAATTTTCTCGCTTTACCTCCTATATCTAAAATAGAATTAACTCCTTGTTTTTCTATTATCCTGTATGGCCCATGATATGGTGCCTGGTTTTTCTTGCTATTCACTGTTCTTAGTAGCACTAGCTCTCCTACTTCCAAATTAAGTGTTTCTGTGTTTCGAAATTTATTTACTCTACTGACTTTAGCTATTTCTAAATATTCTTTCGTTTTCTCTAAAGAAAATTGTAATCTTTGCTTTAATTCTCTTGCATAGTTTTCTATATTGTAAATTTTTTCATTACTTCATCGTTTGGCAGGTAAGGTAACTTCCCAAAGACCAATTCATATGGCGTGTAATTTGTATCTATGTGTGGCGTTGTATTGTACGCGAATGTAAAATACTGAACCCAAGTATCCCATTCCCTATCTTTACAGAAGTTTAATAAAAATTCATTGAGTACTCTATTATTTCGTTCTATTGAGCCCAAAGTCTCATGATGGTAAGGTGCGCTAAAAATTTGTTTTATATCTAACAGTCTGCATATTTCTGACATTAATTCGTTTGTGAATTCATTACCCTTATCTGATTTTAAGATTTTAAAATTACCGTATTTCAAAATAAATTGTTCTACCAGTGTTTTTGCCACTGTTCTCGCCTCTTTAGTCTCCATGGGAAATGCTACCACGTATTTTGTAAGTTCGCATTGAATTGTAAGTATGTATCGGTTGTAGTTTGACAAACGCAAAGGTCCAACCGTATCGATTGACACCACCTCAAAGCTAGTTCCTGGTGTGTTTGTTAACATCATTTTTTCTTTTGTATGTCTAGTTTGTTTATTTATTTTGCATTGTTTGCAATTCAAAATATGTTGTTTTATCATTTTGCTCATATTCTTCCATATGTAACGCTGCTTCAGATTCAAAACCGTCTTTCTGATGCCTAAATGTCCTCCATGAGTTGAATTGTGGTATTCATTAATAAGTTTCTTCTGTGTTTCTTTACAAAGTATTCGTTTTGGTTCTTCATATATCAATATTTTTAAATATGTTTTCGTTTTCAATTGTAATTTGTTGTATAAATTTTTAAATTTGTCCATGGCCATGGTTTTAAATATTTCATCGTTTTTACTCAACGCTAGCTCGGTTATTCTTAAATCACGCATTTTTGATAACAGTTTCTTCAACGTCAACGTTGTGCTCGATGAATTATCGCTGCATCTTGCTATGATTTCCTTATCCGATACTTCTATTAAATTTTTAAAATCTGTATGTATTTGAAACTTGAGTTTTCTTGTTTTACGTAAATCTGATATTGATGTGCAGTCCCAGACAAAAAGTTGATCAGGCCTTTGCTCGGACGTACATTTTGCACTGTTTGTAATGTCAAGGTTATTTTCATTTTCCAATTGTTTTTTCCTGTTTCTGGTTATTGCTAACACCTTCTTAGCTGATTCATCCGCTTCTGGGATCATTGCTCTCAATGTGTCGCTATTCAAAACTATTCTCGACAATGCTTCCGCATTCGTATTCATTTTTCCTTTCTTGTATTGTATTTCGAAATTGTAATCAGATAAATCCATTCTAATTTGTGTCATTTTTGACGACGGGTTTTTGTGTGAAAATAAAGAAATTAACGGTCTGTGGTCAGTGACTACGATAAAATCTCTACCATATAGGTAAGGTCTAAAAAAATTAATTCCCCAATGAATAGCTAACAACTCCTTTTCTATTGTAGGTTTGTTTAGGTCATGTTTTGATAATGATTTGCTCGCGTATGATATTGGTAAATCTGTTCCTACTTCACCTTGCGATAAAACTGCACCAAGAGCATAATTTGACGCATCTGTGGTTAAAATGAATGGTTTGGTAAAATCTGGGTATCGAAGTATTGGTGGTTTCATAGGCTTTTCTTTTAGTGATTCGAATGAGTCTTGACATTCCTTGTTCCATAGAAAAGGTTTGTTTTTCTTTAATAGTGCATTTAAATTTTTAGCAATGTCTGCAAATTTTGGTATAAATCGGCGATAGTAATTGCAGAAAGCCACAAATCTTCTTATTTCATCTGCACTTGTCGGAACTGGATAGTTTCTAATTACGTCATCCTTAGCTGGATCTGTTGTAATTCCTTTATCTGTTATGAGGTGCCCAAGATACACTACCTCTGGTTTCAAAAAACTGCACTTGCTTGCATTTAATTTGAGGTTGTATTTCATTAACCTTTGAAAAACTTTTATTAAATTGTCGTTGTGGTGCTTTAAACTGCATCCAAATACGATAATGTCATCCACATATAAAAAAGCTTCAGCATCTAAGCCACTAAGCGCAATTGTTAACATTCTCTGAAAACTGTTTGAAGATATTTTCAAACCGTAAGGCAATCGCTTAAATTGGTAATGACCATTCCCTGTGGAAAATGCTGTCAAAGGGCGTGAATTTTTATATAACTTTACTTGATGGAATGAACTGGTCATGTCCAGCGTCGAAAAATATTTGGCTCTACCAAGTTTGTCGAGCACATCTTCTATTCTTGTCAGCGGAAATTTGTCGTTGACTATCTTCTCGTTTAGTTTACGGAAATCTACTACTAGACGCCATTTTTTTGTATCATCTGTTGACTTTTTTGGTACCACGAGTAGTGGTGAATTGTATGGGCTAACCGAATTCTCAATTATGTTGTCGCCTAATAATTGGTCAACCTGATTGTTTATTTCCTCTACTTGTGTCTGTGGAAGCCTGTAGTTTTTATATATACCGGTGTTGAATCTGTAGTTTGTATTTGTTGTGTATAAAAATTATTTACACTAAGTTCTTCCCCTGGAAGATGGAAAACATCTTGAAATTCTTTAAAAATTTATCTTAGAGATTTTTCTGCATGTGGGTCACTTCCCCCAACATCTAAAATTTTCAAAAGTGTACCTAATCTGTCACCGTCAGGCTGACTTGATTTTCCTGTCGAATATATGTACATTATAATTTTTTAGTGGTTTTATCTTGCAACCAGCACCTTTAAAAATCACACTGTTGTCAGTTTAACATGCGCTATGCCTTTCGCGGGTATTAAGGAATTTCCTAAAAATACACCTTCGGCTAACTCCTCACTCAGCACAATGCTCTCTTCATTTACTTCTACATCGAGAGGAATGATCGCCTCTGTCCTTGCTGGTACAATCATGTTTATTGGTTGAATTTTTTTCGAATTCATTGGTATGACAACCTCCTTCTCATTTATATTAAAGGTGATTGTGTATGTTTCAAAATCTATTATACATAAGTGTTTTTCCAAAATGTCCCGTCCGATTATTCCATCGGTTTGGATTGGAAAATCATTCTCCACAACGTGAAAACTGTGTTGCAAAGTTTCTCCTATTATTTTTAGATTTAAACTTTTTGTGCCTATACAATCTACGGCTTCTTTTGTTATACCGGTTAATCTGACAATTTCTGTTGTATTTATATCACAGAAATTTTTATTTTTACATATTGAAATATCCGCCCCTGTATCAACTAAAAATTTTATACTCCTATTAATGTTACAACATTCTAAAGTTATATATACACTTATGTTGCTCGATATTTTACAAATTGTTAACTTTGGCCTCATTGGGCAACTTTTTCCGTTACCCGGCCCCCTAAGTTTCTCTCATCAGCATTGTAGTGTAACGACCTGTGTGCGTTATTTTTACTATTTTGTGCTTTCTTGCTGTTGTCGCTATTTTCATTGAAATCGTTGTTTCTAGTGGGGATCTTATTTTGATTATAATTACTATTTTTGAAGCTATTGTTGCCATTATTTTTAGTGTTGTAATTGTTGTTTCCAAAATCGCCATTATTTCTCCTAAAATTGTCGTTTCTGTAATTGTTGTTTGAACCATTGCTGTTCCTGTAATTGTTGTTATAACCATTGTTTTTCCTATAATTGTTGTTTGAACTATTGTTGTTTCTACAATTGTTGTTGAAACCATTATTGTTTCTATAATTGTTGTTAAAACCATTATTGTTTCTATAATTGTTACTTGAACGTCTATCTATACGAAATAGGTTCATATTATCTACTCCTAAATTTCTTTCTGCCGTCATTAGTGTTTGGGGTCCGGGATTTCCCGGGAATTCCCGGAAAATTTCTGACGGGAAATACCGGGAATTTTTTTTATTTTTCCCGGGAAATGCGGGAATTTCATAAAATAAGCAATTTTACATAAAAAACGTTAATGTATAGTCACAATTTTGTACAACGTATTTTACACTCATTATTTATAACTATGATTTGGTTCCTTTAAACATTAGCATTTTGACTAAATAAGTTTTAATAAATTCCTCTCAGTATATGTATATAGCTAAAATAATATTCTCTGAACTTATAACTGTAAGCATTTACTTTGTATTCAACGTAAATTTAAGTTGGGTCAAATATTAAAATAAATTTTGTTCGCTGGCATTGCTTTGTGAACCGTTGTTTGATACGCATAATCAATCTGTTCTCTTTACTATTGAAATATTTCTTCGTAAACATTTTATGGCGACCGTGACAGGACAGAGTATTGAATAAAATTGTTCTAGTGAAAGCAAACTATAAAACTCACAAATTTAAATTTGGAAAACAATTTTATATATTAAAATTAATCTTAAATAAAACAAAATAAATAATAACTCTTTGCGACCGAACAAAAAGGAAAAAACCAGGTCATATTCAATGTCATTGGTTTTCACCGTCTTTAATGTGATGTTTCCAGGTGACAGGCAATGGATTGTGTAGTAAAATTTATATGAAAACCACTCAGTTTTTTGAGTGCTTTACATACAAATTTTCCTACACAATCAGTTGTCTGTCACCTGGAAACAACACATAAGTGTTTGGTTTTAGCAGCATCCACAACTTCATTAACATCAGCGGCCAGCTAAGCTACATGCACAGCAGAACTTCATCATCGTCACAAGGAATTTCGTTTGCAAGCAACCACGCTTTGCTGGCCTACAGTTTTACATACATACATTCACGTAGGCACGATTACAACATCAACAACTTCATTGTCATCGGCAGCTAAACTTCATCCACAGCAGAACCTTATCGTCTTAAGAAGAGAATAAACATACACTCAAAAGAGGGTCATCTGCACGAATTAAAGTAAGATCGCCATTCGTACACAAACAAAGAACTTGTAGCTCACGTAAGTAAGAGAAATAGTTAAGGCCTAACTATAATGTGCTTAATGAACCTTAAGCAAATGTGCGAATACACACAATCAAATGTATACAACTATAATGTACTTAAGACACTTTTCGTTAAGTTTCGTCAAGTGTTATTTGCTTAAGGAAAGTGCGGTCAATTTCGCTCTTCCTTAAGCAAATGACACATAATAGATACATATAATTGTTTACAATTAAAAGACGCAACCGCTTTTTTTAGTACTTTTTTATTTTAGTTTTCGTTTACTTTAAAAATTAATAAAAGATAAACATAGATTTACTTGTTTATGGTAATATATTTAAAACTTTTACAAATTAAATGACATTTCGTCAATAATATTACATTTTAAAGAAATAAAAACGAAAATAGTTTTCTAAAAGTACAAATGTTTGCAACTAAGTGTAGAAAGTCTTTAAGCTCAATAAGTACAATATAGCCACCTAAAAGTCTTCAGTAATTTACTTAAGCATTTGACATGCTTTTCGTTGAATTTTGACACTAGCTTAAGTTTGGTTAAGGACATTATAGTTAGGCCTTTACTCATATCTTCACTCTTTTCGTGTGTTGAGTTATTTCTTTACTAGCACCATACATCTACACAAGCACACATTGTTATTGCTACACAAACAATAGTGTTGGCACCTGCAATCAGTGTTGGCACTTGAAGAAAATATATGGTACTTTTGTTTGAGCATATAGTACTTCATCGTTTACAATTGAAGGGTATTAAAGTGTATCGATTTAAGCAGTTTCGTTGCTTTAAACCAACGTTAATCAACTTTGCAGTGAGTTTTATCATTTCGTATACGCTTTCTGTCAATTTAAAGCAAAGCTTACTGCAATCAACTTTGTATAGCGTCAAATACTTTTATTAAACTATTTATTGCAAAATGGGTACTGACAGAAACGAAAGTGCACAACTTGGCGATACTCCAGCAAGGACTTTGGATTTGCCTACCTTAAAATCGCAAAGAAGCGTAATGAAGCGCAATATTTCGAAGCTTAAAACTAAAATAGAAAAGGCAGGTCCTTCGTCGGATTATACTTTTATAAAATGCCGGCTTCAAATTCTCGAGTCATACTTTACGCACATAAGCCACATCCAAACTCAAATTGAAAGATTGGACCCATCAGATGAAGGGCGTCCAGACTTCGAAGAGCCATTTATCCAAACAAAGGCCTTTATGGTTAACTTAATGGACAAAAAGCGGCGATCTACTCAAGAGGATCCCAGTTTCTTGAATGCTACAACTTCTATAAATTCATCGTTTTCCCATCAAAATCGTCTACCTCAATTAAAGCTTCCCAATTTCGATGGTAAATATTCTGAGTATTCAAGATTTATTACTACATTTATCACACTGGTTCATGAAGAACCATGCATACCGACCATTGACAAATTTAACTACTTGTTAAATTGCCTTAGCGGTCAAGCACTTGCGGTAGTAAAGCCATACGCTGTTAGTGAGGAGAATTATCAAAAGGCTTTGGACCGCTTGAAAGAACGTTACGACAATAAATCATTAATTTTTATTGATCACGTAAACTCACTGTTTTCAATTACTCCAATGAATAAATCGAATGCTATAGAGCTTCGATCAATTTTGGATAAAGTTGCTGCTCTTAGGAGTTCTTTATTGTCGTTAGGATCCGAATTAGATGTAATGAACGCTATCATTATCCATGTTGTACTGTCTAAGGTTGATTCAGCATCTAAAGCAACATACGATGAAAAACAGGAGTTTAAAACCTTGCCGTCTTGGGACGATTGCTACAACATTCTCAGCCGTCGTTGTCAGTTTTTGGAAAGTCGTGCTAAGGAAGCCGACCGGGATATTGCCAAGCCAAAAT
Organism: Pollenia amentaria; assembly: GCA_943735925.1. Taxonomy (NCBI): domain Eukaryota; kingdom Metazoa; phylum Arthropoda; class Insecta; order Diptera; family Polleniidae; genus Pollenia; species Pollenia amentaria. The sequence goes on along the minus strand of OX031007.1, from coordinate 90,462,583 downwards.
ATAAACATTCTGCATCATCTTTCGTAACTTCTAACATAATATGCGAGATGTGCCAAAGCAAGGAACATTATATCGGAAGCTGTGGTTCATATCTGTCACTCCCAATTCCTCGTCGATTTGATTTCGTAAAAAGCTCAAAACTATGTATTAATTGCCTTCGCAAAGGCCATCTAGTCGCGAAGTGTCCATCGAAATCTCGCTGCCGTAATTGCCGCGTGTCTCACCATATAACTTTGCATAACCCAAATCAGGAAAACGCACAACAAACCAGTCCAAACTCATCGATTCAACAACACTCCTCGTCGGGTCAAGTTCCACTTCAACAATCGTCGTTCGCTCACCCATCTTCGTCATATTCAAGTCAACCAAATTCCTATCAACACCCTTTACCATCCAATCCTTCAACAAGTCGAGCAGCTATTCATGTAACCACAAGTCCAAAGAACATTATTCGTAGCCATTATCGAAGTATACTGCCAACAGCCAGAGTCCTTATTAAAGTCAGTTTTGGAATTTATCAACCAGCGCGAGCTCTTTTAGATTCGTGCTCAGAAATAAATCTTATTACTCAAGAAACTGTACATCGCCTTCGTCTTAAAAAATTCAACTCATATCAGGAAGTCTCAGGAGTTTCTGATCTCCGTACACAGCTTAAATACAAGGTTTCAGCAACAATAAAGTCGCGCATAAATGATTTTGAATTTTCATCTATATTTGCTGTCACACAATCTATTTCATCGATTCAGCCATCAGAGCGTTGTGACATTAGTAATTGGAATACACCTGAAGGGATTGAGCTCGCTGATCCGCAATTTTACTTGCCTCAACGTGTGGATATGTTGCTCAGCTCTGAACTATTTTTTGAACTACTGCTGGAAGGAAAAATCTCCTTAGGCAACGGACTTCCACATATGATCAACACTTGTCTCGGGTGGATTATTGGCGGGAAAATTGAATGTATACCACAAAAGCAAACCGTAGTATGTAATGTAGTTACAACTTACCAAGAACTGAATTCTATGTTGAAATCATTTTGAGAAATCGAAGAATACACCCAAACTTCATCGCTCCTTACCGAGGAAGAAAATCTTTGTGAACAACATTTCGTACAAAATACCATTTTTGATCAAAGCGGAAGAGTGAAGGTACGCCTACCTTTTAAACTTTCTTTTACTCACCTAGGTAGTTCGTTTGAAACCGCACGTCGGCGACTCGTATACTTAGAAAAACGACTCTTAAAGACGAATCGTTACGAAAAATGTACACAGAATTTATGGCAGAATACATAGCTCTTGGACATATGACACCTGTCAGTTTTGAAGTATTAAATGGGTCACACTACGTAATTCCACATCATCCAGTTCTACGCCCACAAAGTGCAACTACAAAACTGAGGGTGGTCTTCGACGCGTCGGCTCGAACGTCAACATCTGTGTCTTTAAACGAAACATTAATGGTAGGACCAACTATCCAACAGGATTTGGTAACTACAGTTCTCTCCTTTCGTCTTCATAAGTTCGCGTTATCAGCCGACATTTGTAAAATGTATCGGCAATTTCTAGTAGACGAAAGAGATCGTAATTTTCAATTGATTTTGTGGAGGAACAGTGTATCTGATCCCATTGGCATCTACCAACTTAACACTGTAACTTATGGCACCTCTGCCGCACCCTTTCTTGCCATACGCAGCCTATTCTTCATAGCTGATGCATACAAGCTTGAATTTCCATTGGGTTCTAAGATCCTTAAGCAAGACCTATATGTAGACGACCTTCTCACAGGAGCAACAACCACCTCCGAACTATCTGCAAAAAAAATCGAAATTACCAGAATTCTAGAAAAGGCTGGCCTGCAACTATCGAAATGGAGCTCTAACGTACAAGAATTTGCGTGTTTCAAACAAGAAATGAAGATTAAAAATAACAACGACAATATAACCAAAGCCTTAGGAATGTATTGGAAACCAAATCAAGATTCATTTTGTTTTAGATTTGAAGCTCCGCCCATTGAAAATCCAACAAAAAGAAATGTACTATCTGTGGTAGCCAGAATTTTCGATGTGCTTGGATTGTTAAGTCCTATTGTTGTTTCCTGTAAAATACTGATCCAAGAAATGTGGAAACAACAACTAGATTGGGATTCGCAACTAAATGGCCGTTTAAAAGATCGTTGGATCGAAATTGAGAAGGACTTGATATTTATTAACACACTCGAAGTGCCAAGATTCGTTCAAACACTTCCCGACTCTATGTTTGATATCCATGGATTTGCTGATGCCTCTCAGTTGGCATACGGTTGTTGTGTATATGTGCGAGTGGCTACACAAAATGGATTTCAGTCAACTTTACTAATCGCGAAGTCAAAGGTTGCTCCAGTGGTTCACCAGTCATTGCCCCGTCTAGAGTTATGCGCTGCATTATTATTGAGCCGAACTTGGGCAAAAATCCGTTACAAATTTCAACTATACAATCATCGTACAATCTTTTGGTCAGATTCGAAAATCGTTTTGAGCTGGCTTACCAAGCATTCGTCATCGTTTGTGTGTTTCGTCTCTAATCGAGTTTCCGAAATTCAAAACCTTACTCACGGCATAGAGTGGAGACATGTACCATCCAATCAAAATCCAGCAGATGTGGTGTCGCGTGGGTGCTTTGCTACAGAGATATGTTTAACAGCCTGGTTCAGTGGACCTGAATTTTTAACGAAAGGTGATGAAAGTTGGCCAAAAGACAATTCATCATCAACGGCACTACCAGCAAAAGAAATGAAGAAGTCGTCTTTTAAAACATTTGTCATCAAACCATCTATAATAACTCAAATCATCGCCGCCCATTCATCATATCATCGTATTCTTCACGTTATTGCCTACATTCATCGCTTTTTTCATAAAGATAAAAGGAATTTGTTTATTACCGCCGAGGAAATGCAGTTAGTTTTTTGGAAGGTTGTTCATGACATCCAATCATCGGTATTCAGCATTGAAATTGATCTTATTTTAAGAGGAGAAATTTTACAACCAAGCTTGCAAAAATTATCACCGTTTGTGCAACAAATGCCTAGCTACAAAAAATCGATACCTATTCTCAGAGTTGGAGGTCGTTTATCAAATTCATCGTTTTCATACGACACTAAATATCCTGCTTTGCTTCCAAAAAATCATCAGTTTACTATCACATACGTCAGGTATCTCCACGTGAAACATTTACATGCTGGACCAAAGGCACTACTCGGGGTTCTGCGCCAACAAGTGTGGGTGGTCAATGCTCGAGATGTTGTCAGAAAGGTGGTCCGTAACTGCGTCCACTGTTTTAGATATAAACCTCAATTGATGCAACAAATTATGGGTGATCTTCCAGCTGATCGATTAAGAGCTAACCGACCATTTTTAGTAAGTGGCGTAGACTTTTGTGGGCCATTTTACACATCGTACAGAATAAGAGGAAAACCTCCATATAAAACCTACGTTGCTATCTTCGTTTGCTTTGCGTCGAAGGCCATCCATATTGAGGTGGTCTCAGACTTATCAACTAACACGTTTGTTCTATGTTTAAAAAGATTTATAGGAAGACGAGGCATTCCCCACCGCATTTATTGCGACAACGCAACAAATTTTGTTGGTGCCCACCATAAACTTCAAGAGTTTAAACACCACTTTTTTAATAGCAACAATATTGAATCACTGATGAACTATAGCGAAATTACAGGCTTCAAGTTTATATTCATCCCACCTCGAGCACCCCACTTCGGAGGTCTTTGGGAGTCAGCGGTAAAATCAACCAAGACGCTTTTAATCAAAAATATGTCCCGAGCTGGCACAACGTACGAAGAATTTCAAACCATTTTGATTGAGATTGAAGCTATTTTGAATTCACGTCCTCTGGCACCAAGGTCAGATGACCCAAATGATGACGAAGCTTTGACCCCAGCACACCTTTTAGTGGGTTCATCATTGTTAGCGCTGCCTGATGAAAGCTTGGGACATTGCCCAAACGTAAGCTACCTGAAGCGTTGGCAAGTGGTCACGTATCTAAAGCAACAATTTTGGATCCAGTGGGTACGTGACTACGTGTTGACCTTGCAACAAAAATCTAAGTGGTTTAAATCTAACGAAAACATTAAAGAAGGGAGACTGGTTATAGTCCATGAAGACAATTTGCCTCCTCAGAATTGGCTTTTAGCTCGTGTGTTAAAAACAATTCCTGGGCGTGATGGGAAAATTCGAGTGGTGGACCTAAAAACTATCAAGGGCGTTTACAGGAGATCCATTCACAAAATTGCTCCCCTTCCACTGGACGAAACCTATTGAAAGTGCCCTTTCAATGGGGGCAGTATGTATAGTCACAATTTTGTACAACGTATTTTACACTCATTATTTATAACTATGATTTGGTTCCTTTAAACATTAGCATTTTGACTAAATAAGTTTTAATAAATTCCTCTCAGTATATGTATATAGCTAAAATAATATTCTCTGAACTTATAATTGTAAGCATTTACTTTGTATTCAACGTAAATTTAAGTTGGGTCAAATATTAAAACAAATTTTGTTCGCTGGCATTGCTTTGTGAACCGTTGTTTGATACGCATAATTTTCAATCTGTTCTCTTTACTATTGAAATATTTCTTCGTAAACAGTTAATATTAATTTAATTTTGTTTTTTTTATTTATAAAAAATATTTTAAACAAAACTTCAGTTGCTCAAAGTGATTTGTCTTATTTTTTTTGCCCGTAGAAATAGATTTTTGCTTTGATAAGCGCTTTTAAATTAAAATTGTTGACATTACTGTATAAAGACAAAAAACAGCAGTTTAACAAACATCAAATATTTTTAAATATAATTCCAAGGCGAATTCATTTTACAGGTGGTGTTAAAAACACAGCTGTGCTACTTTTCTTTTACTTAGAGAGAGAAATGTCAAAAGTAAAGTTGCTTGTGTTTTTGATGAATCGACCAACTAAAACAAGAACAAAAATACAATGTTGTGTTATTATTGTTCTAAGTGAAAGGGTTTTTTCTCTTGCTGGTCACTTGGGAACCAAGTGGAGAAATAGAATGTCCATTGACTTACTCAACGCAATAGTGGTTTTAAAAACCACATTTTTAAAAAACTAAAAACTTATATAGATATACATATATGTATGTATATATGTATGTTGTTTTTTTTAAAGTTTGGTAATGAAGATCTCTATATTTTTAATTTTTAATTGTGTTTTTTGTGTTTTGTATATTTAATTAGTTTTACACAAGCAAATTTGTAATACACATATTGTTCCTTTTTAATAAAACTGTTTTAAACATAAATTTTGTTACATTTTAATGACTTGTTTATGATTATTGTTGATAATAAAAATTTCCCGGGATTCCCGGGAAATAAAAACTTTTTTTCCCGTTTCCCGGGAAATGAAAAAGTCCGGGAATTCCCAAACACTAGCCGTCATGCATCTCTCAACTGTCTCATTTAATGTTTTTGGCATATTTGCCAATAAAAGTGGTTGATATTCAACATTCACTCCTTTCATAAATACATTTAGCGCAACACTATCACTCACTTTGTAGATAGCAGCTTTAGCTTCTTGTGTAGGGCTTGGCAAATTTTTAATTTCAAAATTACTCATATGGTCTGAAAGTTCGGCAATTTTCTGCCTAAAATCAGATATGCTACTCTTATCTTGCTTTGTTGTACCTAACTCTGTCAGAACTTGTTGAGGCGTTTTCGGATTAGGAAAAGCGCTTTCCAATGCTTTTTTTAAATCATCAAAAGTTACTGGTCGGTTTGAACGACCTAAAATACTTCGCACATGTACCGATAATTTAAAATTGTAGATGTACTTAACGAATATTTCTCTATCTTCTTGTTTTATCAAATCATGTAATAATTCCGATTGAGTTATGAAATCCTCTAAGTATTCGTAAGAACCTTTAAAAACTTGTAGGTTTTTACTAACCATACTAATATCAAAATCAGCCATCTTTGGTAAATTATCTTCTTGCCTATCCTGTTCAGAATCTTCCTTCTTTATATTTATGTTTTCAATTATTTAAATTAATTCCTTGTGCAAAATTTCAAATTCTGTTTTAAGTGTTTCACTATTTTTATCTTAACTATCTTTAGTGAACTCTTCAACGCTCTGTTTTAAAAACGCTAATCTTCCTAATTTACCTTCCCTTTATTTTTCCTCATAAATTCTGTTTTTGCTCTTTTTTATATTCAATTTGAGTTTTTCTAACTCCTCAATACACTCATTTATAAAACTCATTTATCAAAATGATAATAAAAAAATAATAGTTAATAAAAAAAATTTTGTTAATTTAATACCTTAATTTCTCCATGTGTATTAATTTACAAAAAAAATTGGTTATTTCATTCAAATATTTGTTTTAAACAAAATAAAATTTGTTTTAAAAAAAAAATATATTATTCTACTTCAATAATTTTCCTAAGTTTATGTACTCAAATACAACCCTGTAGTGGTGGGTGTTCAGTGATTAGCTGATCTAAAAAATACTCTGTGATGATTGACGTTTAATGGTCAGCTGATCGGTAGATGACTTTTTCATATTTTCTTTTAATGTGCTTTTTCTTTTACCCTTTAACAAGTGCTAGTTTAATCAATTTTTAAAGTTTTTAATTTAAAGTTTTTAAGTTCAATTAAATACTTTCTTCAGACTTTAAAATCAAGTGTTGTGTTTTTTTTTTATATAATATAATACATGATTTGTATATTTTTAGCATAAATAAAAAAATTGAACTAAAAATTATTTTTAATGCCACATAATGGCGTGTTGTTAAACTTGTTTTATTTCTTCTTTTTACATTATTCTTTTTTTAAAAACAAAAAAAAAACTATTTGTTTTTGTGAGCTGTTAGCTCATGCGTTATAGCATCGATTTGCTCCCAAATCTCTGATGCCCGTTCCCAAGATGGTGGAGTTTCGGACGACACAATATTTTTTAATGCTATCAATTTTCTTCGCAGCTTCACAATTCTGCCTGCTCTCCTTTTTTTTTGGTTTTTGTGTTGGCGGGATTGCAGTTAACCTTTCTTCCGTTCTGCGCTGCTGCCGCTTTAAATATTCCTCGATGGTAATCGGTTGTGGCTGTTGTTTCGCTGGAGTCTTTGCTGTACTGGTAGGTGCTGTGGTATAATTATTCCCTGTGACCGGCACAGAAGTTTGTTCCAAACTAGGCAGGATCGCCATGTAATGACTGGAGGTCATTTAAATAAAAAAAGAAGTCCCTACTTTGGTGGGTTATAAGTTTTTATTTGGCCGGCGTTTGAAACGCCACTGGCACTACTATGTTATGCCGGCACTAACAAGCGCCAAGGCAAAGCACTACTTGGAGTGCTGGTGATTTTAAAAAGAAAACAAAGAGCCAATTGCTCGGCTAAGTTTCGTATTCGAATCTTGCTTTATTACAAAATTTGTCTCCTTATAAACTAAAATAACGGTACTTAAATCTAATCCTTATTCTATATATTTACATGCAATTATATGCTTACACATACATACATAAAAATATTGTTTATTTACTAATAAAAATATAAGCATAATATATGAAACAGCTGATTAAAAGATAAATTATTAGAGATGTGTAATAAATACATACTAAGATCAGTTGTACACACTATTTATCAAAATTACAATGCATTCACAGTAATAAGATTATAACGCTAATTGGCGATCTTCTTACTCGTGTTTTCAATGTTACTATGTTACTGTAACTTTAAATTTACAATACAGTTTCAATGTTAAATTTTAAACTAAATGACCATCTTTTGACTATTGCGTTCAGCTTCGCTAAAATACATTCATACAAAGAAGTTTAATGCGTTAGTTTAACATATTTTTGACATTAGCAATATGTATAACAAATAAAAATATGTACTGTTTTTCTAACAAAAAAAATTATTTTCTTCTTTTTTTCGCAACATTGATTGAAATAATTTTTTAATCTATAGTTAAAAACATCGTTTCGAACAACTGCTAATAGCAGTCAAAATTTGCTAAAAATTTCATTTATTTTCATTAACGTGCTGAAAAAAAAGAACTGTATCTTATTTTCATCCACACTCGTACTTAAAACGGTTGAAGTGTGTGCGCACAGTTACTAAAAAAATAGTAACACAATTCATTTATTTTCAGCAGTCAAAAGAATCAGCAGCAGACTCCCTCCATTTTTAACACACAGACTGCTGAACTTGCGACTGAAAACCAGAAGCTGCTGTGTTTGCAGTTGACGTAAACTCTTCTTTTTAGTTTACTAAACAACGTAGCTAGAAACTGACAGTTCGACTATACAGTAACGTAAACACAAACTGGTTGGTTGATTGAATTGACTAGTGTTAAGCTGAAAACACATTTGTTTTGTTGTTTAAATCAAATAAAAGAAAAGAGAAAAACAATTATTTATAAAATGAAACAAATAATTTGTAATATTTGGAATGCCAATTACAATACATACTTTTTATTTAAAAATATTAATTTTTTTTTGTATAAATTTTTTAACTTGATAATAATTCAGTGAAAATCTCAACCACTAAAACACATTTAAGATACTATGACAATAAGATTTTCTATAGTAAAAAAGTAAATATAAACATTTTTCCTGTTAGTTTAAATTTAAAATATAAAATGTTTATACCTTCCACCACCACTAGTGGTGAATGAGGGTAAACTAAGTTTGTCATTCTGTGTGAAACTTTTTTATTACTCATCTCAGACCCCATAAAATATATATATTCTGGGTCATTAAGTAATTCAAATTCGATTTAGCCATGTCCGTCTGCCTGTCCGTCTGTTGAAAACACGCTTACTTTCGAAAACCTCAAAAGAAAACAAGAATGTTGGTATGTTATGAGGTTAAACTTCATATGAGAGTTATTTGTGGCGAATATTATCTAGATATTAACATCCATATGAGATTTTTTGTCTTAATGGGATTTAAGGGACGATCGCTAAATTGTTTATTAATGTTAACAATTAAAAGGAAGTAAAAGCTATTTATAGATTAGAATTTCGGGCGAATGGGAATCCATTCAAAAATAAATTAATTAGCAGTAAAGTATTTTTGCGGCAAATGTAATCTTAATACCAACAAAATTAGATGGTTGTCCGTAAACACAAGAGTCTAATTTGGAAAGAAGTTTTTATGGTTAATATGTGAAATTATAGACCGATATCGAGTAAAGTTAAAATTTTACATTTGGTGCACCAGTGGAATCAATTAAAAAATAAAACCACACGGAAATTTAGAATTTTCTCTTTGTGTTGTGCATTTCAAAAGACATTTCTTTCTTTATTTATTTTCAGTACTTCTCACATTTAAATTTCTTAATAATTGTTGGACACGCTTAAAAAGAATAACAAAGTTTAACTTTCTTCTTTCTATTTTAATGACAGTATTAACAGAGTAAATCAAATAAATATTAAAGATCAATATTGTGTTCCCTTTCCTCTCAAGGAAGAATGCCATGATGATTTTTTTTTATAAAATAGGTGAAACAAAAAAATTCTCTTGACGATTTCGGGATTAACTAAATCCCGGGATTTGCATCCCTGGGGGGCTTTATATGGGAAACATAAAATGACCGATCGTCACAAAATTACAATGTAAGATATACAAAACTAAATTAATTAATTTTTTATACAAATTTTAATTATGTTTTTTGATCATATTTTTAATTAAATTTATTGAAAAAAGATTCACAATTTTTAATTTTTACAACTTTTATTAATCAATATAATCATTTTGGTAATATGTAGGTGAATTGGGTGATTAAAACCATTTTTTTTTATTTTTTCTGTAATATCAAATAAAAAATTACATAATTATTCAAATATAATTAGAATATATAATTTTATTATAAATTTAATTATAAATAATATTTAAGATGTACTTTATGTAAAGAAAATAATCTTGAAATTGCACCGAACTATACGAATGAAGAAAATATAGACATTGCAAAAAGGATTTGTTCCAACTGATGCATTTGTATATGCACCTCGATAGTATAGGGGTTGTACAAAATAAAAATAGCATAATAGTCTTATATCAGAATTATAGACGAGCCAATATAAAAGCTGTTAATTACAATGAAACAAATAGTTTACAATGTTCTAAAACCAAAAAAAAATAGTGGCTAGATGAATAATCTGTTTTGGCTTTTTTATTTCGACCATAGTTTTTAACAATCTTATAAATCTAAATTTTTTAAACAATTTGTTCATTACATTCTAAAATAAAATATAATATTTATCTTCATCATATGAAGTTCAAAATCTTATCCTTGTTTTTGAGACTTTAATAAATTTGTAAAAATTAATATTGTTTACAAGTGTTTATTGTAATATTTAATATTGTTCAATTAATAAACAATTTTAGTAGAAAAATATTATATTTTTAACTATCAGGAAAAATTTTTATATTTACTATTTTTACTAAAGAAAATCTTATTATCATAATATCTTTAATGTTTTTTAGTGGTTGAGATTTTCACTGAATTATTATAAAATTTATACAAAAAAAATTAATGTTTTTAAATAAAAAGTATGTATTGTAATTGGCATTCCAAATATTACAAATTATTTGTTTCATATTATAAATAATTGTTTTTCTCTTTTCTTTTATTTGATTTAAACAACAAAACAAATGTGTTTTCAGCTTAACACTAGTCAATTCATTACTGTATAGTCGAACTGTCAGTTTCTAGCTACGTTGTTTAGTAAACTAAAAAAAGAGCTTACGTCAACTGCAAACACAGCAGCTTCTGGTCTTCAGTCGCAAGTTCAGCAGTCTGTGTGTTAAAAATTGAATGAGTCTGATGCTGATTCTTTTGACTGCTGAAAATAAATGAATTGTGTTACTATTTTTTCAGTAACTGTGCGCACACAGTTCAACTGTTTTAAATATAAATGGGGTTGAAAATTGATGGTTCGAACTATTTTCAGTATAGTTGCATGTGTAAAAATATAAACTGGCGACTGAATTTTAAACACTGGTTAAAAATGTAACTTTAGAAAACAAGTAATAAAGTATAGACGGTCAAGCCCGACCATATGATACCCTACACCACAGTATATAAGACAATTGTTTTACATTTGTGAAACATTAACATATTTATGAAATTTGTTTCCCTTCAAATGTTTTCCATCGTTAATTCGACTAAGAAAGTGATTCTGAGTGGATCGGTTAATAAAAGATTGTTCTAGACTAATATTTTAAGAGTATATGGGTAATGAGATTTTGAGTTCACTTTGGTGCAAAAGCCATTAAAATTGATTGGTGGGTGCAAAACCCATTAAAATGGGTGCAAAAGCTATTAAAATGTGAAAAATGGGGTGCAAAAGCCATTAAAATTGAAATCGAATAAAAATGTTTGTTGGGAGAAAATATACCTTGCTGATAAGCCCTTTTTTATTTGTGTGTGTATGTTTATGGAGAGCCAGATGGAGGAATGTTCTTTTTGTTTTGCTTGTTGTAATGAGCGTGTGTATACGAAAAAAAAAATTATTTTTTGTGGGTAGATAGATAGACAGACATAGAGATAGATAGACATACAGACCTTGTAGAAGCAATTGGAAGATATTGTTGATAAGCCTTTTTTTTTGTTTTGAATTAGGTGATGAAAAAAAATTATTGGATGGACAGAAAAAAAGGAAAAATAACTAATTAAATTGTGAATTTATTAAGTTATTAAAAATTTTATAGATGTAATTGATGTTTTTAATTCGGTTAATTAATAATAAAGAGTTTATGACAGACATATACCTAAATATTTGTATGTTATGGAAAGTTAGTGAGACAGACCAACTTTGTAAGAGCAATTGGTTTTTCAATTTTATTTGGCTGGAAGGATAAATTCAAAGTATTTGTTTTGATTGATAAAAGAAAAAAATATATGTCTGTAGTAGCCATCGGGTGGAAATAAAAATATTGTTGAAATTATTGTAGCGATTGACCTGTTAACAAAATGCTATTTTGATGATAATGTAGGTCAACAATTTTTCTATCTATAAATAATGAATTTATTTAGCTATTAAAAATTTTATAGATTCAATTGGTGTTTCAATTTTATTTGGAGTGGATAGGGAAATATGAAACCATTGTTGATAATTCTATCTTTTATTTTGAATAATGTGAAGAAAAAAATGTATTAGGTGAGCAATCAGACAGACAGATAGTATTTCTACTAGTTTTCAGGGACTTTCATATATAAGTTAAAAAGGCTAAGTGGAGTATACTTCTGAAAACTAGGTTTATTTACATTTGAACACTGCAGATTTGAACAATGAATTCGATCCAGTATGAAATTGAATTTGTGGGAGAAAATTCCGTGGAAGCAGTAGAAGAGAATACACAGACGCGTATAAATGCGTTAATCGACGCAGATATAGAGAATATGCTAACAAATAAAAACCCAGGAATTGAAATCCCCAACAACCAGCTGGAATACTATGATTTTTTGTGGGAAATTGAGGATTTTCTGGACGATGAAGAGGGATCGGTCAGAATGCCCGATATGGTTTTCATAATAATTCTACTTTGAAAATGAGATGTATTTAACTAAATGATATTAACAAAGAGAATATGGGAACTTTTGCTTAATATTTAACTTTGAAAAAGTACACAAAGGAAGCAAAACGTTTTATTTACCAAAGTCCACTGCATCAGCTTTGAGTTAGCCAAACGCTAGTTCAATACTTATCGAGAAGAGGTCAGTCGCACAAAATACAACTCACTAATCTCTGCAAAACTTTTGAGTTATACAAAAGCTAGTTCAATAGTTATCGAGAAGAAGTCAGTCGAACAAAACACAACTCACTAATCTCTGCATAACTTTTGAGTTAGCTAAAAGCTAGTTCAATACTTATCGAGAAGAAGTCAGTCGCACAAAACACAGTCGCACAAAACTGACTCAAATCTGCACCAATTATGAGTTAGTTTACTAGTCAGTTGTAAATAAGTTAGCTAAAAGTCACCTAAATGTTGAGCTAGCTAATAAAAATCGGACAGAGTTTTTATATGCAATTTTCAGTTATATATATTTGGATAAATACATAAACTAATCGAATTTAATACCAACACAATGGCAAAGTGAAAAATGCTACCTTTTGGTGAAGGATATATTTTTTTGATAAGAGCAAAAAAAGTGTAACTAGTTTAAAATTTGTGAAAAGTGAAGTGCTATTAATATTTGATTTTATTAAAATAAGTAAGTTTGTAATTTTTGTAATCCTTTAACAAATTTTAAATTGTATTTAATTTTTTCAGCAGTGTGTGATAAGCGTAAAATTTTTGTTATGTTTGCGGTTCATTCGCTGACAAAAACATCGCTTGGATCTGCAGAAAATAAAAAAAATAATAATGGTAAATGCCTTCAATGCAGTTTTTAACTGCTTATATATGTAGTTCTAGCAAACGGTATGAATCCGAAAGTATTTGTACAAGCTGTTCCAGTGTGCTTAAGAGCCACCCATTTGACGGAAAGAGCCACATAAGAATGATAGCAAATTATTGCTGGTCTCTCAGAGGAGAAACAGATGGTTTGTTGAACAAACGTAACTATACATGTTAACTTAGGTTAAGCTATTTGTGCAGTTTTTAATTTACGTTTGTAAGTCAAGTGGTTTACCAAAAGAATAGTCTGAAATCGCAAAATTTTTACTTTAGAAAAAGTTTAGTAACTTTTGCAAATATAAACCGATTTTAACAAATCATATCTCGTTTTTTTCTACATAAATTTGTCTTTAAAATACATTGCAAGAAGATAGGTTTTCATAGAAAAAAATTAAAATAGCTCTTGTTAAATTTGAAAAATTAGGGAGAAAAAATAAAAAAATTAGAAACTTTTCATGAACTGTAACGTGACGTTACAAACCTAATCTACATATAATATATATAAAAGTTTAATATTATTGACCTGCCCTTACACTGTGAACGCCCTTACTATTTGCTTACCATCATGAATACCCGTGCTGTTATCTTATTTCTTACTAATACCTAATAATTCTCATTGAGTTTATTTTATTTTTAAATAAGTAGTCAAAGTTTGTTCAGAACAAGGAAGTAGAAATTGATACTAACCACTGTGTTTATTCTTAGTAGCTAGCATTATTAATACCTGTATTTATTATCGTAGTTACTGCCGACAGCCTTCGCCTCCCAAATTGCGCTGGTGTCTGCATTAATACCGTAGCTAGTTGCCGACAGCCTTCGCCTCCCGAATTGCTCTGGTGTCAGCATTATTTATACTCGTAGTTAGCTGCCGACAGCCTTCGCCTTCCGAATCGCGCTGGTGTCTGCATTAATACCGTAGCTAGTTGCCGACAGCCTTCGCCTTCCGAAATACGCTGGTGTCAGCATTATTTATAGTCGTAGTTAGTGCCGACTACCTTCGTCTCCCGAATTGCGCTGGTGTCAGCATTATTTATACTCGTAGTTAGCCCGATCTTTACGCCGCAACAAAATCCACATTCCAGCACCACACCAGTCTACCCGTTTCCGCCCTCGTTCCCGTCTGCAGCTGCGCCGCATCATCAAAAAGCTGTCGTAGATTTAAATATTTTACGTAGATTAAGGTTTCGTAAATAAAGCTTTGTTCATATTTTTATATAATCATACACAAAAACATCACGTGTTTCGTTTCAAAGGAAGCAGACCTTCGAACTGGCCCTGGACAGACTGAGTCATACCTCAGCTGGGAAAGTAAACTGCGTTACAATGGCGCCCGAGCAGGGTCCCGATTCCAAAACCGCCACCTTTGGTAAAACCTCACATCAAACCACCAACGGAACTGGATCGGGTCAAGAACAAAGCACCGAAACCGTATCTACGCCGAACACTCTACGAACGGATTCATCAGGATGGATCTATCTACTGCGAAAAGACAAACTGAGGGAGGTTTGTCGTCAACACGGCATCCCTATCACCGAAGGTGCTACCGTCGACCAGCTGCGTCGTAAACTGAGCGAGCTGGTATGTCTGAAACGGCAGAGGGCCTCATCAGAAAACCTCTTGCGAACACTAGAAGAGGAAGTCTTAGAAGAAGAGAGAAGACCCCTACTCGAACCCGTTAGGGTCGAGGTACCTCGGGCCGAAAATCGGAAGGGTCCGACAAACGTCCCCAGCGATTCTGAAGTCATGGCCACCATCCGTCGATGGCATCTGACATACGACGGCAGTGAACATTTGATGGAGTTCATCGAACGGTAAGAAGAATTAGCCGAATACTACGGCATTGAGCGCCGCACAGTGGCGCCATTTGAGTTTTTTCGTTGCAAAAATCATATCTTTTGAACCGAATAAGATAATTGAACAGTTTAAACAGCATATGATAGATAACTGTTCAGCCTATGAAATGAGCGTTTGGAAAGGGTGCTACGCTTTGTAGGGGCCTACTTATGGGTTATCAAAGTTAAAATTAGTAGAAAAATCAATTTTATGGTAACTAAAAAAAAATTTTTTTACATTTTTAGATTGTTTTTATTTTTTTTCTTAAGGGTTTTATGTTTTAAATTATTACCCAACAAATTAAAAAAAAAATTATTTTTTTTTTTAAATTTATTTTTTCAATTTTCTGTAAAATATTCATCACAATTCGTAAGAGAAGGTATATCTAAAAGACTAACCATTTCTAAACTATAATTATTTTGTAACTCTATTCGTGACTTCACATGCCGCAGGGAAGAAATAAGTGGATCGGAAGATGCTGCCAACATGTTGAAGAGGTCCTCATTTTGCCTTACCCTTGATGCTTTGAATGTGTTCTGCAATCTATATTTTTTATAAAATTTGTTAAGAGACTCCTGTGCTTCTTCAGAAAGCTCTCCAATTGGCAAAGACTGGTACTCAATTATATCTTTACCATGCGCCAATATTTTATGGACGGTCGGGGTCAACTTCTTCTGTGGATACATTTCTGCTAAAAGAGATGCAGTTTTCGACGCATATTCTCCATATTTTGTAGAATTGACATTTTCTTTGCAGTTTAAAACATCCAAGATCGTTCCCAATCTTTTCACGATTTGATTGTCAATTCCAATGATTCTAGTTACTGCCTCATCATTTTCAAAAAATCTCCTAGAAGTGTTTCCATCGTTTGAGTTACCGTATCCGTGCTTGGGACAGTCTACTTTTAGTCCAACTTGTTTAAAAAAAGCATCCTGTATTTGCTTCTTTCTGATCTTTTCCTTATCCTTTATTGATGTATTTTCATCGAAGTTTTCTTCCTCTTGTGGTAGGGTATATGCCAGTTTTAGCAAGAATTCCATACACCTTATCCTTGCGTGCAATGGTGACATTCCATATTCGTAATTCTCCTCATTTGTAGAATCGTTTAAATTTCCAAAGTTCTTCTGACAAATAATAATATAAAATCGATAAAAAAAATATAAAAATAAAACGAAAAAAGGGGTTTAAATAGGTTTTTGCTAAATTTTTACCTCCAATATAATTCTGTCTATATATATGTATATGATAACTAATTGAAATATGTTATAATTAAGCAGAAAAAGATACTAATCTTAAACTCTTTACAACTAATTATATAAAATTGAGATGTAACATATTATATATGAAATAAATTGCATTGAATTGAAAAAAGTTCTTCTGACTCTTTTTGCAAATCGGGCATGACATTGTTGAGGTTGTTCCTGTCAGTTCGTTTACGACTTTTCCGTCAACCATGGTCAGGTGGAACTCGTAATTGCATTCAATATATTTTCCTTCTCCAATTTGCAGCTTTGTAGGCTTAATCTTGCTTATTTGTTCTTTAATGTCCTTCACCGTAGTCCTTATGAGTTCTGCCAATTCCCTTGCAAACTGAAACATTATTGGTCGGCAATAATGCACTGATGACGGACGTGGATTTTTCCAGTGTAGGGAATCATCCGATTTTAGCCGCAAAGGAACAACAGATGCCATAAACATATTTCCGTCCGATATTGTAGCGTCATCGGGAGATATCCTTTGCTTATAAACGCTTTGTCCGGATGATCCATCGCAGCCTCATTTGCTGATCAATGTCAACTTCTCAGGAAGAATTTTCACTTCCGTGAAAAACTTTGGTGTGGTTGACTTTCTAAACAGTTCAAATAATTTTAAATTGTACAACGCCATGTTTTCAGTACTTAAATTGTTAAATGGTTTCAGTAATTGTTGCGCCAACTTTCAGGCGTAGACTAATCCAGGCATTATGCTTATTTTGCAATATATAGGCTTATGCTACCATGCCTAAAAATTTACCTATTCCCTGCATACATATGGATTTAGGCTGAATAATGCAATTTTGATATTATGCACGTGTCCAAATAAGATTTGTGCCTACCTGTAGGGACCATAAGTCAATATTGTTCCTGACCATTTGTACGCCAAAGTATTGTTTATGTGAGGTACGTACCTGCTAATTTCAATGAGTAGTTTTTTTCAAACTATTAGATCAAACTACTGTCAGTCAAAACATATAAGGGATGGACGCCATACAATTTCTGCAACCATGTCTTTTTAAACTTTTTTACCTCTAGAAGCCAAACGGGCACGTACGGGCAGATAAAACCTTTTGAATTATGTAAAGAAATAATCAAAGAACAGGTTTTGCAAATATGGCAAATATAGAAAAATATAGTTTTTTTTTATTTTCCGTCAAAATTGAAAAATAGTGAAAAAACGGATTGTTTTTAAATAGTGATTTACCAGGAGAAACACAAAGCAAACAGTTAATTTTTTTTTATCATTATACATTTAATAAATACATCAATCAATACAAACAAAAAATAAGGCGATTCGTTACCTATTTTTCGTGATATTACACCTGAAATCGCAACAAATTGACTAAAAATTGTGTGTTTTTTTGAAAACCGAAAGTCGGTCAACTTTGAACGGTTATATCTTCTAAACTAAAAATGTGATATTATTAAGAGTGGCATATTTGAAATCGTTGAAAAGTTTCCTATAACATGGGTTTATTCAAAACTTCGTCGGCATTCATGAAAATTTTGATTTTTGCAACCTCGCTTGCTCTACGGGCGCCACTGTGCGCCGGCGATTATTGTTTTCACTACTGGAAATTCTCAAGGGTAAGGCCTTACAGTGGTATCGAATCAAAAGGGAACACATTAACAGTTGGGACGACTTCAAGGCAGAGGCGATTCGGTTCTTTTTACCGAGACGTCACCTCGCTCACCTAAGGAAGCTATTTACCACCGTAAGCAGGACAACCGAGAAAGAGCAAAGGACTACGTCATGTGCCCCCAAGCCCTTATACGACAGCATCCCGAACTGCGGGGACTTGACCACACGGATCGCATATATGACGGCTTACGCTGCGAATACAAATTGTACGTCCGCCGCACCGACTTCCGCTCGCTTGATGAGTTAATGGAATTAACGGACGAGTACGAGCTACTTAGAAAAAAGAAGCCAGGCAAGCGAGAACCCAACCAACCCATTACATCGACGTCTCGCCCTACCACCGCAGCACCCACTGCTGGCGCTGCAAGCAGCCGGACCATGTTAGGGGGAACTGCCCAAACAGCGGATTCCGATTCTGCTCATGGTGGGGCCGGGAGGGCACTTTGACCCGAGACTGCGCCTGCCGCAGTGAACCAGCCTCCGACGGACGGTATTACCTTACCGTCAGCATCTGCGGCAGCACCATACAAGCTCTAGTCGACACGGACTCGACTCTTACGTTTATCGGATCAAGGGTACGCCAACTGCTTGAAACCCGTAATATTCGACCTCGCGACCACCAGCGTAGAATTCAGTTGGCCGACGGATCTTGCAGAACCATCCCTCAACGTGTACCCCCTTATCGTAGAAACCAGCGGAGGTACCACGCGTCTACTGGCAGCCGCGCTTGATAGCCTGGCAGAGACGATCATACTCGGCATGGATTTCCTACACCGCCGTCGCGCTCGACTGCTGATCGATGGAGTGGAACTACAAGCCGCCCGACCGTCGGGAGGGAACCGATTGTCACTCACGATGAGCTACCGGTCGAGCAAACTTCACACTTACACCCGTTTATGACCTCTGCCAAGAGAGCGTTTAAAGCCATCAGCGGACCTTGCACCGTAGGCGAACACACTCTCCATATGAAACACGATCGTCCGAGTAAACAACGAAACCCTCTGAAAACGAGAATCCCCGTGTCAGAAGTAAAATTTCCCAGTGCGAATAGGGAAAATATTTGTAATAGGTTATACCAGCCAAAAGAACAGTATAAAAGACGGAACGATCCCACACCCTTTGTTGGTGACAAAATGGAAAGACGAGCAACCAGACCTTTAGCTCCGGGCAAAGCTTTTCTACAAGAATTTAGAAGTTTAATCTTTGAAGAACATTTGGAATTGTTATGTGCATTCAAAAAAGAATAAACATATTTTAATGTAAATAATATGCCTTGCTCTCACGAAAGTGCAGGTGGAGATGTCGTAGGTTTGTGTGGATGCCTCTTATTCTATAAAAGAAAAAAGTAGGTAATAAGAATTATAGAAAATTGTAAAAACATATTAAAATATTCAACATTTTTCATTTTTCGAATTTATTCTATGAGTTAAATTTCATTGCTATCCAACGGAAAGCTAAGGTAAAATGTAACAAGAAAATACAATACAATGGTAGTGTATAATGTCATTTCTAAAAAAAAATTTAAGGAGTAGAGCTATTACAAAAATATTTATAAAATATATAACTGAAATTTAACTCATAGAATAAATTCGAAAAATTAAAAATGTTGAATATAATAAAGTTGCTTATGAAAAAGAAATAATTCCCAATATTTAGATATTAAAATATTTTAGAAGTCTAAATTTATGTGCAAGAAAACAAAAAAATTACAGTTAATATATAGTGTTCAAAAAAAAAACCTTTTTTCCTTCTTCTTTCTTCTATCTATCTATCTATATTCTATATATATAAAAATGAAATTATGTGTGTTTGTATGTTTGTATGTTTGTATGTTTGTCGCTTTATAGACTCCGAAACTACTGAACCGATTTTCCTGAAATTTTTACAGTAACATCACGTGAGCCCTAAAAATAAAATAGGCTACTTATTTTTTCGATAGGGGCAGGGGAATTGGTACCCCCCATAGGATGCCAATATTATACTGAACCGATTTTCCTGAAATTTTTACAGTAACATCACGTGAGCCCTAAAAATAAAATAGGCTACTTATTTTTTCGATAGGGGCAGGGGAATTGGTACCCCCCATAGGATGCCAATATTATACTGAACCGATTTTCCTGAAATTTTTACAGTAACATCACGTGAGCCCTAAAAATAAAATAGGCTACTTATTTTTTCGAGGGGGGCAGGGGAATTGGTACCCCCCATAGGATGCCAATATTATACTGAACCGATTTTCCTGAAATTTTTACAGTAACATCACGTGAGCCCTAAAAATAAAATAGGCTACTTATTTTTTCGATAGGGGCAGGGGAATTGGTACCCCCCATAGGATGCCAATATTATACTGAACCGATTTTCCTGAAATTTTTACAGTAACATCACGTGAGCCCTAAAAATAAAATAGGCTACTTATTTTTTCGATAGGGGCAGGGGAAGTTTGTAAGTAAGTTTGTAATTTTTGTAATCCTTTAACAAATTTTAAATTGTATTTAATTTTTTCAGCAGTGTGTGATAAGCGTAAAATTTTTGTTATGTTTGCGGTTCATTCGCTGACAAAAACATCGCTTGGATCTGCAGAAAATAAAAAAAATAATAATGGTAAATGCCTTCAATGCAGTTTTTAACTGCTTATATATGTAGTTCTAGCAAACGGTATGAATCCGAAAGTATTTGTACAAGCTGTTCCAGTGTGCTTAAGAGCCACCCATTTGACGGAAAGAGCCACATAAGAATGATAGCAAATTATTGCTGGTCTCTGAGAGGAGAAACAGATGGTTTGTTGAACAAACGTAACTATACATGTTAACTTAGGTTAAGCTATTTGTGCAGTTTTTAATTTACGTTTGTAAGTCAAGTGGTTTACCAAAAGAATAGTCTGAAATCGCAAAATTTTTACTTTAGAAAAAGTTTAGTAACTTTTGCAAATATAAACCGATTTTAACAAATCATATCTCGTTTTTTTCTACATAAATTTGTCTTTAAAATACATTGCAAGAAGATAGGTTTTCATAGAAAAAAATTAAAATAGCTCTTGTTAAATTTGAAAAATTAGGGAGAAAAAATAAAAAAATTAGAAACTTTTCATGAACTGTAACGTGACGTTACAAACCTAATCTACATATAATATATATAAAAGTTTAATATTATTGACCTGCCCTTACACTGTGAACGCCCTTACTATTTGCTTACCATCATGAATACCCGTGCTGTTATCTTATTTCTTACTAATACCTAATAATTCTCATTGAGTTTATTTTATTTTTAAATAAGTAGTCAAAGTTTGTTCAGAACAAGGAAGTAGAAATTGATACTAACCACTGTGTTTATTCTTAGTAGCTAGCATTATTAATACCTGTATTTATTATCGTAGTTACTGCCGACAGCCTTCGCCTCCCAAATTGCGCTGGTGTCTGCATTAATACCGTAGCTAGTTGCCGACAGCCTTCGCCTCCCGAATTGCTCTGGTGTCAGCATTATTTATACTCGTAGTTAGCTGCCGACAGCCTTCGCCTTCCGAATCGCGCTGGTGTCAGCATTATTTATATTCGTAGTTAGCTGCCGACTGCCTTCGCCTTCCGAATCGCGCTGGTGTCAGCATTATTTATACTCGTAGTTAGCCCGATCTTTACGCCGCAACAAAATCCACATTCCAGCACCACACCAGTCTACCCGTTTCCGCCCTCGTTCCCGTCTGCAGCTGCGCCGCATCATCAAAAAGCTGTCGTAGATTTAAATATTTTACGTAGATTAAGGTTTCGTAAATAAAGCTTTGTTCATATTTTTATATAATCATACACAAAAACATCACGTGTTTCGTTTCAAAGGAAGCAGACCTTCGAACTGGCCCTGGACAGACTGAGTCATACCTCAGCTGGGAAAGTAAACTGCGTTACAATGGCGCCCGAGCAGGGTCCCGATTCCAAAACCGCCACCTTTGGTAAAACCTCACATCAAACCACCAACGGAACTGGATCGGGTCAAGAACAAAGCACCGAAACCGTATCTACGCCGAACACTCTACGAACGGATTCATCAGGATGGATCTATCTACTGCGAAAAGACAAACTGAGGGAGGTTTGTCGTCAACACGGCATCCCTATCATCACGGCATCGCATATCTTAAGAGCCGCTGCACGCATTTTGCTGAACTTTTTGTAGTAGGATCTTCTAAGCCCCAAAATTTAAATAAAATAGTAGCGGGGGAAGTGGTTCCCCCCATAGGACGCCAATGTTTAATATAGCATATCTTAAGAACTGTTATAGTGAGAATGTTCAAACTTTGTAGAAGTCACTCTTATGGTATACTACTCTATTGAGAATAGAAATAAAGCGGTAGGCGCAGGGGGGGAAATACCTCCCATAGGATGCATATATTAAATATCGCTCAACTGAAGAACTATTAAAGGGACAGTCTTCAAACGTGGTTAAAGCTACTATTATGGTAAAATATAAATTTCAATATAAAAATGGGCGGGGTTGACAGGGGAGGAGCAGTACCCCTCATAGATAGAAATATAATTAAGAGCCGCTGCACGCATTTTGTTGAACTTTTGGTAGTGAATCTTCAGAGCCCCCAAATTGAAATATAATAGCAGCGGGGGAAGTGGTACCCACCATAGGACGCCAATGGTTAATATCGCATATCTTAAGAACTTTTATAGTGAGAATGTTCAAACTTTGCAGAATTCTCTCTTATGGTATACTATACTTTTGAAAATAAAAATAAAGCGGGTAGGCGCAAGGGGGGAAATACCTTCCATAGGATGCATAAATTAAGTATCGCTCAACAGAAGAACTATTAAAGGAAGAGTCTTCAAACGTGGTTACAGCTACTACTATGGTAAACTATTAATTTCAATATAGAAATGGGCGGGGTAGACAGAGGAGGAGCAGTACCCCTCATATAAAGAAATATTAAATACCATATATCTGAACACAAAAGTTATCAACCTTTACAGGACAACTTTCAAAACAAAAAAAAAAAAAAGGGGGTAGGTGCAGGGGGAGCAAAAACAAATAAATTACACATTAAAAAAATAATGCAATTTTTTTCTTATTTATTTTTTTTACCAGTGTAGCGAAGCGCACCGGGTTAAGCTAGTTATATATACATTTAAAATAGTTTACATTTATCGAGAATGTTTTATCTTAAGAGAAAACCGCAAATACACGATAAAGTATTTGAAAGTTAAAAATTGCATGCGGGTTTTCAACATCCCTTGGCTTTAAGCCTATTGTTTGGTTACATTATAAGGAGAGGAAATTCATTGGACTAGACCGGGATGAATGGATATACCTTATGAGCTATAAGGAATTTATTAAGTCAACACTTAATCAATGTGAATTCCAAGATTGTATAAATCTAATTTATAAGGATGATAAGAGGGATGTTCAATATACATTTCAGTATAAGAATAGTATTTGCTATCTCATCCTACAACAGGGAAACCATAAATTAAATTTTTCTCCAAATGTTCTATCTTTAGCTTTAACTCTACTCCAAGCGTAATGTCGTTTATGAATATCATTGTTCTGGGAATAAGCAATATCATGAATTTTGCAAGCTGCATCCAAAGGATTGAAACATTTGTCACCCCTTTGTAATCGCTTTTCCAATTTAGTTCCTGCTCCACAAAATTAATAACCCGGTAAATGAACTTCAAGTGTTAGTGAATTAATTAAGCTATTTACAAGTCCTTTTCCAAGAACAAAATATTTTCTACTAAATTTTTTATATATATACACAATCATTTATATAAATTAGTTTTCTGAAAATAAAAATAAATTTGAAAATAAATAAAACGCAATATTAAGCAAACGTATGCTTTCAGTTATAAAGATGCGTTTGGTAAAGCAACAATCGAATATTTCAGTGAGAAACTTGGATTTAACGGAAAACAGAAATGTTTTTAAGCATAGCTGCCTTTTACCTAATTCTATCAGAGCACTAATAGTTGGTCCCTCCAACTGTGCCAAAACAAATATAATCCTTAGTTTAATTGAAAGTCCGAATGATTTAAAATTTAAAAATATATATATATATTCAAAATCATTGAATCAACCGAAATATAAATATCTGTCATGATTAATATCATCAGTTAAGGGTATGGGACTTTATAAATTTTCAGATAATGAATATGTCATACCACACGAAAAAGCTAAAGTAAATTCTATTATGATATTTGACGATGTTGCTTGTGAAAAGCAAAATAATATAAGATCATATTTCTGTATGGGGAGACATAAGGATATTGATGTTTTTTATTTATGGCAGATTTATACACATATTCCAAAACATTTGGTACGTGATAATGCAAATATGATTATTTTATTCAAGCAGGATGTTGGCAGTGACATGAGTTTAAATATGTTTCGTTTCATTTGCGGAGAATGTTGGAAGGATAAATATGAATTTCTTATAATAAGCAAAGATGATGAAATAAAGCAAGGGCGTTGTAGAAAAGGCTTTGATATATTCATTCAGATTTAGTCATATATATTCTACTAACTACATCAGACATATACCTATTAATATTAAATACGTTTTTTTTACTTTAGCTGTTTTAAGAAGCTGTTTAGCTGTTATAAAAAGCTGTTTTGAGAGGCTGTTTAGCTGTTTTTAAAAAGCTGTTTAGCTGTGCTAAGAAGCTGTTTAGCTGCTTTAAGAAGCTGTTTTGTTAAAAGTATACTACGAGTAATTCCACGATCTAAAGTTGGTGATGACACTAGTTTAAAGTTATAATCATGGAAGAAAATATTTTAAGAGTTGCTGAAATCCAAAAAAATTTTAAACAAAAAATTTCAAACCATAAGACTTGGAGAATCGGAAAAATATAATAATTTAGAAAGAACATTTAGACTTTTAACAGAACCTATAAAGAAACTAGTCAAATTGTCAGATTCGTCAATTTCAACAATACCTACAGACGAAAAACATAAATGTAAGCACAATACTAAAATACAAACGGAAAATAATACTTTATGCACCAGCACTCCTAAGAAAAAATTATTGAAAGAGGAAAACATTAATTCAGCACCTAATAAAATAAAAAGGGATAAGACGAAGAAGAAGAAGCAGAAGACTATAACAGTATTAGTGAAGATGTAGTAAATGATAAATCGAAAATTGAACAATTTTATTCTCGAATCATCCGATTGGAAGGATTGGCTTGACACTATATTTGGACCTCATAAAATGGAAAATGGAGACTGGAAATTTGGAAACTCTATTTTAAAGCTTACTGATGATAAAATAATAAAAGGTCAAAAATCTTGAGCACTAACCCCAGGGTTATACTCATTGCTTTTTCATAAAAATCCGAAACAATTCGATTCGTCAGAGTTAGCAATATATAAGAATATTTCACTTGATACAAATGCACATCGAAGGAACTATGATCCTAATATTAAAATTAATGGAAACAGAATCTTAATAAACCAAACTATATATTAAAGACCTGCAAATGTTGAACTATAAATCATGTTAACATCGCCACATAATGTTATGTCAATTCATGTTATGCCACTCATACATGTTTGACAATAACATAATAAGACACTGTCGAATTAAATGAAAACAAAACAATGCATAGTTTTAACAGTGACTTTACAGACATCAACATGGAAAATTAACATGTCAACATTAACTTTAACTTGCGACAAATGCGACATATGCAGCATACGTTGTCAATAATTACAATTCATCATTTAAATGGCTTATTATAAACAATATAACTAAAAATAAAATAGGAAAACTTATTAATTATGATTGTTATTTATTTCAAGGATTTTGCTTGAAGATTTTAGAAAAAAAAATATTCAGGTGTGTGACGAAAAACGATCGTTTTAAAAATTCTCGTTTTTAGCAGGTGTGATGAATTTCGACCGATTTTAAAATTTATTTCTACAGTAGAGTCTTAACTTTTTTTCAAAATACAGTTCACTTTACATATATAATAAGAATTTAAAAGAATATATAGGAGCAGGAAGACAGAGGAAAATGATTAGAAATTTTTAAAGATACTGAAAACGATATTATCGTTTTCAAAACGTATTGTTTTCAAAATTGTTTTCCATCACATACCTGATTAAAATAAACCTTTTTAAGTAGATAAAAGAATTCTTTCATACATTTTTTAAAAAATTATTACCCTATTTTTTAATTTTACTTGTTGTATAAATATTTTATTAAACATATTTTCATTGCATTTGTACTTTTAGTTTTATGTAAATTTGAAATATTTGTCAGTTGTGGAATAAATTTTTATTAGAATAACGGCGCATAGTATATAACTAGTAACACCAGCCAGCTCAGCGTCTTCGGAAAGGCTCTTTTCAAAAGCTCGACATTTGTTATCCGCAAAAAGGTCGGTACTCAGAAAAAACCCCGAAAGCGTTCATCAAATTATGTTTTTACATACCAATTTAGATTTGAATGCATTGAATACTACAAATTCAAATGATTAGTAAAGTAGGATTTTAACGTTAAACGTTTTATCGAGAAAAAATGTTAATTTTGCAACTACCCAATATATATGGATTTAAAGTTTAACTTTAAATATTCAAATAGAAATGTACATCAAAACCCGTTTTTTACTTATTAAATTGTTTTTGAGCTTATTTGAAATAAAAAATGTATTCTAAAAACAAAATTTAATATAAAATTTAAAATAAAAGTTTTTTTCTATTTCAACAATTATTATTTAATTTAGAATCTTTATTTAAGAAATAATGAAAATTTTTAATACAAGGCAGGCAGGTTCAAACAGTATTAAAAACATGCTGCAAGTTGAACATTTAGAAATACATGTTATTGAAATAACAGCCTTCAACAGTTTAACTTAATTGCAAAAGCATGCAAAGACAGTATGTTAATGTAGACATAACATGGCATAACACCTTGTCTGAGTTAACATAACATGTCAATGCATGAAAATATGGAGAACGACATTTTTACATAAAATGTTGAATTGTGCAGTATTTTACTATATATACTTGGATAATCCTAATGAAATTGTAGACCGGTTGAAGCTGTTAAAAGCATCACAACATGCTGGTAACAATAACACTGTGCTACACTCGAAAAGCACTTCTGAAATGACCTAGTTTGCATTAAAGGTGTTGGTGAGCATGTTACGAATGCGGGCTTAAAAGTTTCAATATACCTAAATTCGGTGGTATATTGAAACTTTTAAAACCGGTTTTGTAATACACTGATGTAGACCTATAACATACACTAGGTCACTTTGAAAGTGCTTGCAAAAAAGGAAATTTTGTAGCACCGTGTAATCATTCTAATGAAATAATATATATAATCGAAGAACTAAGGGAAGCAAATATAATTGAATAACATTTTAAATAAATAAAAATGATGACTGTTGACAAATTTGGTCATTACTATAATCAACAATATATAGGAATATAACAAGAAACAACATTTCAAAAAATTTCGGTATCACACTCAACGGAAATAATATTGATATAGAGAATAAAATAATTTTAACTTTGTTACCTCCAATGAATGGGGCAGATGCTGTTTAAAAAAATTATGTGAATACACAAATTACCCATATGCAAGAACATTTAAAAAGGGTATAAACAAAGAAGTTTAAATTGTCAGAAATGAAATAAAAGATTTAAATAAAAAAAATTCTGACATATATAGTGTAATGATTACGCTTTCATCACGACAACAACATAATGAAAAAAAGAACGATAATAAATGAACTACATTCCCAAGCGCGTAAGAATTTCTTAAGGCGGAAAGTCATAACAAAGGGCAAGCAGATTTAGTAGAAATGGGTAACTATTCCATCATTGATACATTTTCAAAATATGCTTGGGCTGCAGCAATTAAAGCAAAAACCGCATATTAAGTTTCCAAAGCTTTTCAGGAAATACTAAGTAAGGGGCGTGTTAAATTAAATCTTAAATTTTATGTATTGTTTGATTGATAACATTTGTATTATTTTAAAAATTTATTATTTTTAATTTTATAATGTATAAAGTTATACTTTTTATACTTGTGGTTGCAAATTTGTCGATTAGTGTAAATTTGATTTTCGCGCTAATATTGCTGAATTGGCCATCTTTATGATTTGACTCATGTTAATTCCCGTTTTTCTTATTTTTGTGGAACAAAGAAGAAGAATTAGCGTAAGTCAAATACAGACATTTTGTCGATAATTCTTTTCGAACAGCCATCGAGCAAAGATCTCTTCTTTCTCCGTGTTTTAAATCGTTTGCAACCAACAAGTATTCTTTTTTTGTACCTTGAATTCGCATACCTTTGAATTGTAATTTAAAGAATTGTACAATAAATAAGTTTAAAAGAATTTTATTATTGAAAACCAACGTTTTCATCTGGCTATTGATTTTTCATTATTTGGACAAAAAACCTTGTCCAACATTTTGGCGCCCGAGCAGGGACTTGCTGCTACACATAATTGAAAACTTACCAGTCGTGGTTCGACGGAGGAACAATTGCTGTTCTCCATTGGTTCAATTATAGAAGTTGGTAGTCCCAAAAGTTGTTTATCTGGAGGTTATAACTGCTGTAAAAATACAACTGTGACCTGGAAGTGGTTCTACTGAGGAAATTGAACTTTCATCCTTTGTCATCCAGCACACGTACTCCTGGCCAGCCGAAAGAAAATTCATTTGTTTGTTAAAGGCTATGGATTTCGTACACAGGGTATTTAAAAAACTCAGTAATTGACATTTTTGTATAAATGTCTAACACCAGCACTGGAAACTCACAGGTGATGTAATAAATGAAATTTAAAAGTAAACAATTGATAAAAGTTTCAATTTATTGAGGGAAATATAATAAATTTTCCAACTTTCTTTAAATTTACACAAATTGGTTTGCGGACAAGTGTCAATTTTGTTTACGAAATTTTTTCATATGTTTCCATTGTCATATGGTCGTGATCAGCTTCCCCCTGGTGTATAGTAGTGGAAGCTTTTCAGTATTGTGGTATCTTTGAAAATAGATTGTGGGCTTTGCTTAGTTTGGTGACAATTGTGAATGATTTGTCATATTCTGGCCAACTCACGACCTTTTTTTTATGCTGAGACCGTTTAGCAAACATTCATATCTGCGTTTTCATTGCATGCGGCTCATGTATATCTTGAGGTCAAAGGAACTGTCAAATTGTTAGTTCTCTTTTTACACTGTTGATATTTCGAATTAGGAAGAAATAAAAAGCAACTTTTATCAAAATTCTTATTAGGATTTTGTGTTCGTGCAAATAAATTATTCATTAAATTCAAGTGAACTGCAATTTTTGTTAAGAATTACTTTGTAATTATTAAGCGGAAAACCTTGGTGGCTGGTGCGATTTTTTTGACAAGGTAGAGTACGCAGTCGTTTACAGTCACGTAAAATTTTTCTTTTAACCCTTTCCTACCGGCTATGACTTAAAGTAAAAAAATATAAATTTTTCTTTATTATTATGTATAAACATTATAAATGACTCTAATTA
>OX031007.1:89744792-89832763 GCA_943735925.1 Pollenia amentaria | reverse complement strand
ACATATACATATACATATACATATACATATACATATACATATACATATACATATACATATACATATACATATACATATACATATACATATACATATACATATACATATACATATACATATACATATACATATACATATACATATACATATACATATACATATACATATACATATACATATACATATACATATACATATACATATACATATACATTAGAGCGGGTCGATTTTTTTTTCGAAAAATCGCATATGCGGAAAATGTTCTACGGATCATTTTGAGAAACTTTGCTTAAGAAAGTATGGGTCTAAAACCGATTTGGATGCCGCGATTTTTAAGGGGAAATTTAGTTTTAGGTAGTATAAAAAATTGTATCAAATATGTTTACATAGAAGTAAATTACATGTACAAAACTTATATTTTTAGCTTTTTGACAATAATTGGAAGGTTTAATTTTTTGAAAAGTGGTACAGTGGTTTCCCGGTATTACGAACGATATGACACATTCGATTTTTACGATCGTAACATCAGTGCAATCAGCGAGTAAAAACCTTGAAGAGTGTAAAAAAAAAATTTCCTCTGTATATTAAATTAATGAAATTTTCGCATTTGAAAACGCAAAAATGTAATATTTATCAATTCGCAAACTTTAAGAGTACTTTTATTTTGAAATAAAATTTTACACATGTTTTTTCTTTAAAGAAATTGAAAAACTTTTTTGAAAACTATTCTGAAGTTTTAAAAAAGAAATCGCTTCCAGCGTTAACGAAAAGTAAGACCAGAGTAGAAAAAAATTTAAGAAAAAAGTGTTAATAGATAGGCTCGTTCGTTAAATTAAAAAATCGCTTGAACAAGTGGTGCCTTTTTAACGTTTTTATTTTTATTAAAAACAGTGCAGTTGCAATTTTTTTCTAACAGTCTAGTTTTCGTTGATAAAATTTTTTAATTTTTATTCAGTAAATTTTTAAATTCATAAATAAGTTTTTATAATCAATAAACGTTTGAATCTTTAAATTTATATTCAATAAAAGGAAAACAAAACATTGTGATAAGTACTAAGATTTGTGTGATTTAAGTTCAACTACGCGAGTGAAAAAATAAAACGTT
The DNA here is from genome assembly GCA_943735925.1 of Pollenia amentaria. NCBI lineage: Eukaryota > Metazoa > Arthropoda > Insecta > Diptera > Polleniidae > Pollenia > Pollenia amentaria. The sequence continues at coordinate 89,831,658 of OX031007.1, read as the reverse complement.
CCGCTGTTCGGCTTTTTTATTGGCTATTCCATTTTGCATTTTAAATTTATAATCTAGTAAAATGGAAAATAATTTTTCATCTTCTTCATATGAATCTACCATATCTCATATGGCTTCCCCAGATATTTGCATTTTTGGACCACCAGCAGATTTTAGTGGCCTTAACTTACCAAGCAAGCGTGATGTATTAAAGTATTATTTCTTCTTGGGTTACCAGGCAAAAAAAGAAGGAAAAAAGTGTGCTTACAAGAACTTCACTGCTGACGTGTTAAATAAATTAACTGAAATATGGAATCGACTTTTTATTGATCTTATGAATGAAAAAAGCATTTTACTAAAACTAAACCAGTTCATTGAAAAGTACCAAAGAGAAATAAAAAGTAAAAGTAAATTAAATCGTTTTGTGGAATCGATTGATGATTTGTTTTTCATTGGAAAATGCAAATGTAATTTAAAAGTACATGAATGCAAATGTGGAGAAATTCCAAAAAGGTTGACATTTTTTATGCTAGATCAACACAATGATAGAAAACTGACTATTCCAGAGAATCATTCTGACCAAGTATCAACAATAGCAACCTTCCTACCAGTGAGTCATGATTCGACATATCAACCAAGCCAGTTAAACATGGAGGTGGAGGAGCTTATAGAGCTAAGTGCACCATCTGAGGATGTATTAATTTCACCGAAACCACGAGCTTATACCAAAAGGTACTCGGCTTTAAATTTCGCGATGATGTGCGACAGATTCGGCATATCTGACAGAGTAGCTTCAGGTTTAGCGACAGCTCTATTTAAGGATATTGACTATAGAGATGAAACTGGAGACCTAATAATTATGGATAAAAATAAAGTCGCCAGAGAAAAGATGAAGGGACGGGAAGCAGTACGCAAGAGTCAAGCAGGAGACACCAACCTATGCTACTTTTCATTTGATGGCAGAAAAGATGACGCATTAACAATGGAAAAAATTGACGGCAAATACCACCAAAGCATGGTTAAAGAAGCACATTTAGTCGTCCTTAAAGAGCCGAACTCGAAACTATTAGGATATGTTACAGTTCAAGCTGAAGATGCTTTAACAAAGCAAAGGCAGCTTAGCGAGTTTTTCAGCAAAAAAGGTTTCAGTTTTAATAATTTAATTGGTATTTGTAGTGATGGAGAAAACACTAACACAGGCGTTTCAAATGGCATAATACGGCGTTTCGAGATCGCATTGGGAAGACCATTGCATTGGTTTATATGTCTCCTACATTTTAATGAATTGCCTTTTCGTCACCTATTCGAATTTCTGGATAATTCGAAAACGAGCGGACCAAGAACTGCCAGCGGCTTAATTAGTAAACAAATTACGTGCTGTGAGAAAATGGTGGGAAAATAATTTTTCCAGAATATTTTTTTTAACATTTATTAAAAAAAGTTTAAAATTTTTTCAGAGGGTTGTTGAATTTACAGCCATTCCGCTAGAGAACATGCCACCTTCTTCATCAGACGAATGGAAGCTTGATTTATCTAATGACGTAAAGTATTTGCTTCAAATGGCTTCAGCAATATCGAATGGTTTTATTTCTGTTGACTTAGCTAACATAAAGCCTGGACCTGTAGCGCACTCCCGTTGGTTAACCAAGGCCAGCAGAATTTTACGATTGTACGTCGCAACAAGTTCACCCACTAGTTACTTAAAAACTCTAGCAGAGTACGTAATAAGAGTTTATGTTCCCATGTACTTTAACATCAAATACTACAATTCTGTTATTTACGGCAGTACGCTTTTATTTAAGTTTATTCGCCTCACACAGTTTCTTCCCTTGAATGTGCGGCAAATTGTTTACTCTGTAGTTCAAAATAACTCATACTTTGCTCATCCAGAAAATGTTATGCTTTCAATGCTTTACGATGATCGTAAATCAATACGCGACCAGGCAATACAAAAAATTTTGTACTACCGTAACAAACTTTGCGATGCAGAAAAACTTAGAGAGTACAAAAAATGTAAAATTAATTTTGACTGCTGCAATTATTTCAATATGATAGATTTAGATGATGACAGTATTTTATCAGAACCACCAATTACAAGAGATATTCCGTATGACTATTTGAAGGAATATTTAGAATTTCAAGATCCACCACTTCCTGACCCACAAGTTCCATGCCACATTCAAGGAACTGAACGATGCGTTAAACTTTTAACCAGTGTTTCTCGGCGCGTAACGGAAAAAAATCGTGAAAGTATTATGGCTGTGACTGATGTTAGTCGAAAAAAAAATCCACGCTTTGAAAGCAGGCAGGACTTAAAAACTTAGTTATTTAGTTCTTTTTTCAAATCTAGAAACTAACTTTGTATTAATAACAATACACTTAAAATTTATTTTATTCTTTCTGATTTTATTGCTAAATTAATAACTGCAAATAAAACAATAAATCGTAGAAAACTTAAAGGATAATTTTAGTTTTATTTCAATATATGGTCAACAAACAAAAGTATACCTTTCCCTCGATTAACACCTTAAAAAAAGTATTGTGTAAATCGAGGGATAAGTGTACTTTAAAAATAAGAAGTAAAAACAAAGGGTTTAGAAGAAAACTTAGCGTTTTTTTAACCTCAGTGGGTCCCTCACACTCATAAATAAGCTATCTGTTTAAGTTTTATACATATACATATACATATACATATACATATACATATACATATACATATACATATACATATACATATACATATACATATACATATACATATACATATACATATACATATACATATACATATACATATACATATACATATACATATACATATACATATACATATACATATACTATATACATATACATATACATATACATATACATATACATATACATATACATATACATATACATATACATATACATATACATATACATATACATATACATATACATATACATATACATATACATATACATATACATATACATATACATATACATATACATATACATATACATATACATATACATATACATATACATATACATATACATATACATATACATATACATATACATATACATATACATATACATATACATATACATATACATATACATATACATATACATATACATATACATATACATATACATATACATATACATATACATATACATATACATATACATATACATATACATATACATATACATATACATATACATATACATATACATATACATATACATATACATATACATATACATATACATATACATATACATATACATATACATATACATATACATATACATATACATATACATATACATATACATATACATATACATATACATATACATATACATATACATATACATATACATATACATATACATATACATATACATATACATATACATATACATATACATATACATATACATATACATATACATATACATATACATATACATATACATATACATATACATATACATATACATATACATATACATATACATATACATATACATATACATATACATATACATATACATATACATATACATATACATATACATATACATATACATATACATATACATATACATATACATATACATATACATATACATATACATATACATATACATATACATATACATATACATATACATATACATATACATATACATATACATATACATATACATATACATATACATATACATATACATATACATATACATATACATATACATATACATATACATATACATATACATATACATATACATATACATATACATATACATATACATATACATATACATATACATATACATATACATATACATATACATATACATATACATATACATATACATATACATATACATATACATATACATATACATATACATATACATATACATATACATATACATATACATATACATATACATATACATATACATATACATATACATATACATATACATATACATATACATATACATATACATATACATATACATATACATATACATATACATATACATATACATATACATATACATATACATATACATATACATATACATATACATATACATATACATATACATATACATATACATATACATATACATATACATATACATATACATATACATATACATATACATATACATATACATATACATATACATATACATATACATATACATATACATATACATATACATATACATATACATATACATATACATATACATATACATATACATATACATATACATATACATATACATATACATATACATATACATATACATATACATATACATATACATATACATATACATATACATATACATATACATATACATATACATATACATATACATATACATATACATATACATATACATATACATATACATATACATATACATATACATATACATATACATATACATATACATATACATATACATATACATATACATATACATATACATATACATATACATATACATATACATATACATATACATATACATATACATATACATATACATATACATATACATATACATATACATATACATATACATATACATATACATATACATATACATATACATATACATATACATATACATATACATATACATATACATATACATATACATATACATATACATATACATATACATATACATATACATATACATATACATATACATATACATATACATATACATATACATATACATATACATATACATATACATATACATATACATATACATATACATATACATATACATATACATATACATATACATATACATATACATATACATATACATATACATATACATATACATATACATATACATATACATATACATATACATATACATATACATATACATATACATATACATATACATATACATATACATATACATATACATATACATATACATATACATATACATATACATATACATATACATATACATATACATATACATATACATATACATATACATATACATATACATATACATATACATATACATATACATATACATATACATATACATATACATATACATATACATATACATATACATATACATATACATATACATATACATATACATATACATATACATATACATATACATATACATATACATATACATATACATATACATATACATATACATATACATATACATATACATATACATATACATATACATATACATATACATATACATATACATATACATATACATATACATATACATATACATATACATATACATATACATATACATATACATATACATATACATATACATATACATATACATATACATATACATATACATATACATATACATATACATATACATATACATATACATATACATATACATATACATATACATATACATATACATATACATATACATATACATATACATATACATATACATATACATATACATATACATATACATATACATATACATATACATATACATATACATATACATATACATATACATATACATATACATATACATATACATATACATATACATATACATATACATATACATATACATATACATATACATATACATATACATATACATATACATATACATATACATATACATATACATATACATATACATATACATATACATATACATATACATATACATATACATATACATATACATATACATATACATATACATATACATATACATATACATATACATATACATATACATATACATATACATATACATATACATATACATATACATATACATATACATATACATATACATATACATATACATATACATATACATATACATATACATATACATATACATATACATATACATATACATATACATATACATATACATATACATATACATATACATATACATATACATATACATATACATATACATATACATATACATATACATATACATATACATATACATATACATATACATATACATATACATATACATATACATATACATATACATATACATATACATATACATATACATATACATATACATATACATATACATATACATATACATATACATATACATATACATATACATATACATATACATATACATATACATATACATATACATATACATATACATATACATATACATATACATATACATATACATATACATATACATATACATATACATATACATATACATATACATATACATATACATATACATATACATATACATATACATATACATATACATATACATATACATATACATATACATATACATATACATATACATATACATATACATATACATATACATATACATATACATATACATATACATATACATATACATATACATATACATATACATATACATATACATATACATATACATATACATATACATATACATATACATATACATATACATATACATATACATATACATATACATATACATATACATATACATATACATATACATATACATATACATATACATATACATATACATATACATATACATATACATATACATATACATATACATATACATATACATATACATATACATATACATATACATATACATATACATATACATATACATATACATATACATATACATATACATATACATATACATATACATATACATATACATATACATATACATATACATATACATATACATATACATATACATATACATATACATATACATATACATATACATATACATATACATATACATATACATATACATATACATATACATATACATATACATATACATATACATATACATATACATATACATATACATATACATATACATATACATATACATATACATATACATATACATATACATATACATATACATATACATATACATATACATATACATATACATATACATATACATATACATATACATATACATATACATATACATATACATATACATATACATATACATATACATATACATATACATATACATATACATATACATATACATATACATATACATATACATATACATATACATATACATATACATATACATATACATATACATATACATATACATATACATATACATATACATATACATATACATATACATATACATATACATATACATATACATATACATATACATATACATATACATATACATATACATATACATATACATATACATATACATATACATATACATATACATATACATATACATATACATATACATATACATATACATATACATATACATATACATATACATATACATATACATATACATATACATATACATATACATATACATATACATATACATATACATATACATATACATATACATATACATATACATATACATATACATATACATATACATATACATATACATATACATATACATATACATATACATATACATATACATATACATATACATATACATATACATATACATATACATATACATATACATATACATATACATATACATATACATATACATATACATATACATATACATATACATATACATATACATATACATATACATATACATATACATATACATATACATATACATATACATATACATATACATATACATATACATATACATATACATATACATATACATATACATATACATATACATATACATATACATATACATATACATATACATATACATATACATATACATATACATATACATATACATATACATATACATATACATATACATATACATATACATATACATATACATATACATATACATATACATATACATATACATATACATATACATATACATATACATATACATATACATATACATATACATATACATATACATATACATATACATATACATATACATATACATATACATATACATATACATATACATATACATATACATATACATATACATATACATATACATATACATATACATATACATATACATATACATATACATATACATATACATATACATATACATATACATATACATATACATATACATATACATATACATATACATATACATATACATATACATATACATATACATATACATATACATATACATATACATATACATATACATATACATATACATATACATATACATATACATATACATATACATATACATATACATATACATATACATATACATATACATATACATATACATATACATAGCTATTTAAATGTCTAAATCTTTTATGCCATAACTCCACTTTATTTTGCTCTTTTGTATTTGCACAATAAAAAGATTGAATTTCATCTATGTTTACAGTAAATAGCCCATTACTTTTTCTAGCTTCAACTAAAATCTCATTATTTTTAACAAACTTGGCTACATTATCCTGCATTTCTATAACGCATCCATTATCCGTTGCTTTACTCGTTGACATAAATTTTTTTTTTTAAATCAGGTACCCATAAAGTGTTAAATAGTTTTAGCTGTTTACGTTTTTCCTTAACTATAACGTCCAATAGCACAGTTCCTAATCCTTTTACACTTATTTCTTTTTCGTCCGCAAGTTTGACAGTACCACTATAATTTGTGTCAAGATTTTGAAGAAGTCCCCTTGATATGTCATATGTGACGTAGCCCCACTATCTAAGAACCAAACTGTCTTATGACTAGCATTCTGAACTATTCCATGCGTTGCTACAAATCCATTCGAATTCACAATATGACAACGATCTTTATCAACATTCATCTTGCAATTTTTAGCCATGTGTCCTTGTTTACCAAAGCGAAAACAAGTAATAGATTTAGACATACCTGGTTTGTTTGTATTATATTTTTTACCATGTTTTTCCTTAAATGAATCATCTTCGGGAACATCAGAATTTTCTTGCAACTCAAAAAGTATTGATCTTAAAGTCTTCATTGTTGGAAACTCATTTGCTGTGTTGAATGCTGCTTTAACTTCCTTGTGGGCATTGGATAAACCGTCTAATAATATTATAACTTGTAATTCTTCTTCGATTTTACCATTTATTTATTCCAAAAATGTATAATTTTCTTCAATAAATTTTAAAATGGATTGTCCAGCACTCATTTTATGATTTAATAATTTCCTATATAGTTCAGCTTTTTGCCTCTTGGTTTTTCTTTCATACGACTCACACAGAAAATCCCGAATTTGCTTCGATGTTTTTAAGTTTCTAACTAGCATTAGAATTTTTGGTGATAATGCAATCAAAAAGTCAGCTCTCGCATCTTGATCTTTTTCAATCAACTGTTCACGCAAATTTGGTATAGCTGGAGTAATCGTTTCACCTCGAACGCTCTGTAGCTATCTGCTCTTGTGCAACAGAGCTTCCATTTGCGTCTTCCATGTTGAATAATTTGAGCCATCGAATATTGGTATTTTGCTTGCAAAAGTTGTTGATGCCATTTTTGCTTAAATGTTTATATGTACCCCAATCACAATTTTATTTTTAATATTTACAGAATGTCTCTACATGGACTTCTGGGCTCATAACCTTTTAAATTACGTACACAATTTGTTGTGTTTTCTATAAGAGTTTTTTAATTAATGAAAAAATATTTTCATATATGTAATTGAATTACATTTCATAAACAACATAGTCAATTTATAAAACTAAATAAACATAGTATAATTAAAACAAGTACATTTGTTAATTCAACAAAAGGCTGTTCCAGTAAGAAAAGTTTCGAAGGAAAGAGTAACCAAAAAAATTCAACTTATGATGATAGGGAAATCGAAAAATCTAAGGGCATTCCAAATAAAACATTCCCAATAGAGTATGCTCATTCTCAAAATGCATGGATGTCTACAATAATTTAAAAAAATTGGGTTTTTAACTCCTTTGTCCCACAGGTAAGTTTTCTCTAAATCAAGATGAAGACTTAGTGTTTCAATTAAGTTTTTTTTAATTCATAGGTGGAATCTTATTTATTGGTGAAGAATCTTTCACTAAAAGCTGTTTTAATTTGGATAATGCTCCTTGTCACCCTCCTGCAGAAGATCTGGTTAAGGAAACGTGTGGTAAGATTTGGGTTTTGCCACCAAACGTCGCACCGTTGATACAACCTATGGATCCAAATGCCATACAGCTCGCTAAAGTGCACTACAAAAATAGACTGTTGTCAAAAGTTATATCGATCAATGAGGAAAACGTATTGACAGTTTTAAAAAATTTAACTTTATACGATGCTTCCACGATAATAGCGCAATCGTTTGAATCTGGAAAAGAAACAAGTCCTTCCAGATGCTGGAATAAAATATATCCTACAGATGACGATTTTGATGAGGAGGATAACATTCCGTTGTCAAGATTATTAAAGATTGACGAAGATGTCGTAGCGATCGCAAATAGGGTGCTACTACTTGATCAAATTTTTCTAAATGTAAGTGAAAAACCACATGTGTGTATCTTATTTGTAGTCATACCTTTGAAATTTTAAGTTTAATTTAACACCGGACGATCTAAACGAATGGGTCAATGAAAATCATAATGATCCCATAAACTGTGAGGTGATGAAAGTGATGAAAATGGAGAAAGCGGGCCTACTCTAGAAACTGGAATGAAAGTGAAACATTCGGATGCAATAAAGCACTTTGAACAGTGTATTAAGTGTGGGAATGAAAACAATATCGAAACGTCAAAAAAAAATTGTGCTAAGAGAACTCTAGGAAGAAGCAGTTCAATGCTCGATTGCAGCACTTCGAAAACAGACAAATATAAAGGATTATTTTAAATAACTTGAATATGTTTTACATTTTTTAAGTTCATTATTATTAGTTTTGTCCCCTACATTCTACTCATTTAATTGAAAATTATATGAAGTATTTATTTTTTGGTTGTGTTATGAATGGAAATAAACAAATTTAATTTGTTTTATTAAAATATTATTGTTATATTAATAGTATAGGAATAAAAAAAAAATTTAAAAAAAATCGTTAAGCCGTGATACCACTGTATATAGAAAATAAAGAATGCTTACAAATTTAAAACATTTTATAATAACATTAATAGCTTACTTTTTGTCTAAAATTAATAAAATAATATTAACATTAGTACTTACATTGGCAATTTCAACAACCATAACATACTTACTTGTGCTATGGATAATAATAAGTTTCACTAACGTAATAGAAGAATTAGAGAAAGTAAACAGAATCCTTCAGGACCATTCTCGAATTGGAAAAATACGTTGCCCAACCAATAGCATCTCATATTTTTAGAAACAATGGCCCTAATCATGTAAAACACAAGGCAACGCCAAAGAATAACATTGAAAGCACAAACAATGTCATAAATATTTTGCAATTTTGTTGTTGCTTCCTACTTTTTTTTTAGTGTTGGTTAGTTTCATTTGTTGTTTTACAAATGTTCAAAACAGTATTTATTCGTTTAAACAAAAAATCCATTTTACATTACTTGACTCGCTTTTAAACAAATGTTGCATGCAAACACTTAATTTTCTTCTAGTACTCATTGTTATGTATTATTAATCTCTCATATTTTTAAATAGTGTTGGTTAGCTTGTGTATTGTTAACTCAATACTAGTGTACTCATGCAGTATCTAGTAAACCGAATATAAATATAAATGTCCGTATTTGGGCTCATACCTCTTTGAGTGCTAGGCCGGTTGTGCTGGATACAAAGCCCAAACTGCTTAGGAAATAAATAATTTAACGCATAAAACAAAATATTTTAGGCGGAGTCGTTCAAAGTGACTAAGATTAAGACTCAGAATATTTACATATACTTTATTTGGGAAAGTATAAAAACGTAGAAACTACAATAATAATAAGGCTATAAATGCGTCAATGATGATAACCTAATTTCTCAACATTAAAGTGAAATAAATTTTAGAATTGTTGATACATTTAATTATACTTTTATTAGATATATTTATTATACTAAAAAGTTATATAAATTTTTAAATCATTTGGAAAATTCAAAATATACACTTCTTACAAGGTTAAAACACCGGAAGCAATATTACTATATAATCGTTTTAAGTATATCAAAAATACTTACTGTATGTTTAAGTTTTTGGCCTTACACTAATTCTTAAAAAAGTAAACATTAATTTAGAAATTAAATACACAACATAAATATTGTAAATAAGTCTTCAAAGATTAGTAAATCATCTTTTCCAAAGTTACTTACTCCGATAAAAGCTTAAACTATTTATTTATACATAAGGCCTTTATGAACTGATATATAAAATAATATAATTATCTTAAGTGGTTTAGCGTTCAAGAAGTTAAATCAATTGAAATTATACGGTTTTTATGTAATAACAATGGTAATGTATGAGCTTGTTCTTTAAGAGTTTTTGAGCCCGTAATCTCATTTTTTTCTATCGAGGTATCTTCCATATTTGAAATTATATTTAAATTATGTTTAGATATTAGCCAATTTTCAGATACAACATTTGTTGTATTACAACTATTTGGAAAAGACCCATTATTTGTTTCATCTCTGTTAATGTCAAAATTTTGTATTGTTGCGATAGGCGTTGTTGTAGAGCAATTATTGGCAGACAGAATATATACAGAGGGTCGAAATTGGTTTAAATTTTTAAAAATGTCTTTGTCTTTTGATACAGATTTGTTAATACTGTTGAATCCTTTTGTTTTTATTTCATTTTCGTGTACAATTTGCATTAAGCATGAGGAACTGTTGTAATTTTCGTTAAATAATGAAGATTCTGTGAAGTTAAGCTGCTTACTAATTTGCGATACAGAAGTATGTAACGGCAATGAATTTTTACTAAAGTTAATGTTGTTGTTGGCGATAATATCTAACTCTATATTACTTTTATTTGTATATGACAGATTTGAAGTACAAAAGCTTATTTGATTGTCTTCGTCATCGGAGGTACATAAATCGATTGTATCTACAATTATTTCGGTAGATGGGCATGAGGATATTTTCCAATTAGAGCTACGTGAATTGTCACGCGTAAGTTTTATTTTCAATTTATTATTAACATCGGAAATTTTTTTTAATCTTACTAAAATGGGACGACATCGTCTTAAAAGTGTTGAATTAATAAGTAAAATATTTTCCATTCTTCTTTTTTGGGAGAACTGACGGCGTGGAAAAACATATACATGAGAACTATATTCCAGTGACATTTTAAAAGTGCAGTGCGGAGTAAACGTTGAAAATTTTCTCTCAGAAACTTTGGCCGTGATGCTAATTTAGATAATATAGGAGCTTGAGAAAATCGCTCAATACGATCCAGGCGTTCAATGAGATACTCAGAAGAAATGAAAGTTTTAGTTGTTCTCAGTAAGAGCTGCCCTGCGGGAGAGGACAAAGGAATTGTTGGACAACGGGATGCTAAGTGAACTGTACGACCTCTTCTAGATAATCGTTTTTTCTTATCAATAATCATAAACTTAGTTTCCCTTTGCAATACCTGGGATGTCTTAACACTTCCTGCACTTGTTTTATTGTATTTATATTGCAAATTAAAATTTAGCAGAAATTGAATACGTTGCTGATTATCCTCTAAGTTATTTTTGTTCTTTTGGTGGTTATCACACGATATTTTGTGGTAAAGATCCATTTGAAATAAACAGTTTTTCTTCCTGGTGGTCGATTGTAGTGATCTTAGGGTTAGTGTGGTGTTTAAGGAAGGAGTTCTGCCGGCGCTAATTAACGCCACTGGCATAAATGTTTAAAAGGGCAGATTTATATGCCCAAAGCTTTAAGCTGGCAGATTTATATGCCAAGAATAAAGAAAGGAAAGTGCCGAGTTTTAAGGCAATGTTTTCAATGATCCTTTAAAACTACATTTAATACTAAAATAGTTGTTGCATGCAAACTACACTTCCATAACATTTCCAATATTCAATAATACATTAGGGTAGTATAGATTTGCATGAGTAAAAGAAATATATATATAAAAATAAAGTAAATAATTACATTGTTTATTCATTAAAAAAATAGAAATTATATTACACTACACCCTAACCCTTAAGAAAAAATTTTACATTTTAGAATATAATTTTACAAAATTAAAAAAAAAATTTTTTTATAAATACACATTTTAATCATGTGTTAAATATTTTATAAATTGTTATTATGAAATTCTTTACTTGTATACCCTAAATCTAGGACAGAGTTTACTCCTTTCGTTTCAATTACTCTATACGGACCATGATATGGTGGATGGTTTTTCCTTCGATTAGAATTTCGAACAAGAACTAGATTACCTTTCTTTTCTGCATAATCTGTTAAAAATGTTTTTGAATTCTTCAATATTTACTTGCTCACAGCAAGTTTTTTTATACTTTGGGATAGCGTTATCGGTAGAAGTTTCTCCAGAGACAACTGTGTGTTCACCGGATTATCGCAGAATCTTATTACTACCTCCATACCAGTAACTATTATGTGAGGTTCTACAAATTTATCATTTACTCGAAATCTTAGTTTCATCATATTCTTAATATCGGAAATTGATGTGCATTCCCATGTGAAATGTTCATGACGCTTTTCTCCAGAAATGCAGTTTCCATTTTTGTTTGTTTTCTTTAGCTTCCTATTGTTTATTTTCATTTCGTTCTTGATTTTCTTTATCACTTTCTTCTTGTGTTTCTAATTTTTCTCCATTTTCTGCCATTTATAATGCTCTACTTTTAGTTTCGGACAACTCTTCTTTCTTTTCTTTTCTTCTAAATCTTGTTCCTTTTCTACCCAGGTACTTTTATTCTCTTTAACTTCTTTTTACTCCTTTTTTATTTTCCTCTTGGTGCTCCTGCATTTCCACCTCTTCTACTACTTTTAACTTTTCTTTTTCTTCTTCCTTCTGTTGCTCTTTCTTTTACCTCTTCTTTGTCAATTTCACATTCCATTTTCTTAACTTCCTTTTCCTCTTTAACTTCTCTTATTTCTCTCACCTTTTGCTTTTTATTATTATCTTTCATATTTGAATTATGCACTGATATTATAGCGTCGTCATACAATTCTTGTAACTCAACAACTAACGATTCGCTTTCCTCGTCTCAGAATATCTTTCAAATTCCTCTTTTATTAATTCCAATCTAACCAACTTATCCGTCTTATACTGTGAAGTGTAAACTCTGTTTTTCTGTCCCTTTACATTTACATTGAATTTCCGTAATTCATCAATAAATTCTTAATTTTTCCATGTATGCAAAATTTAAGCTTAAAAAACTACATAAAAATCCCTTTAGTGTACAATACTACAATACGGTGATTTTACAATAAAATCAATTAATGAACTCATCAATCTGTTTCCATATGTAAAATTTAAATTTATGTAAAAAAATAAAAAACTTTATTGTATATAAAATATTACAATCTGGCAACCCTAAGCAGATAATACTTTTTCTTTTCTAGTAAACAGCTGTGTTGCAGCACTAACCATACGCATACTTGGCAGCGCTAATTAAATTTTGACATTTTATTTTCTTATTTACTTTCGTTAAACAAAACTAAAAACTTTTCGGCTGAAGTGCACTTTACGGGGCGTACGAAAAAAAATATAAAAAATATGCCACCCGATCCAGAATTAAAAAAAAAATTAATATTTAAGGGGGCTGAGGCCCGTGGGGACCCCTGGGTCCATAAAACCGCCCCGCCCACTGAATGGTATGTGTGGGTACTCAAATTAAAGGTAATTGTGCAACAAAAACGAAAACAATAAAATTTTGGGTGGGCGGCATTTCTAGGGCCCTCTGGGGCAAAAAAAGTGTCCCCCCATAACACTTATGTATGTATATATATCTGTGTGGATACTCAAATTAAAGGTAATTTGCTCACGATTGCAAATATGTATTTTGTTTTTGTATTCGTTTAATATTTTCCTCTCTAGATTAATTTATGTATCTTTTATAGCTATGCAGAGAAGTTTTAGTTAGCGAAGCCGGTCTTTGTTATACCATAGAGGAGAAAATCCTTGCGCCCGGCCGAAGGCCGGCTATACAGAAAAGCTTTAGTTAGCGAAGCCGGTCTTTGTTATACCATAGAGGAGAAAATCCTTACGCCCGGCCGAAGGCCGGCTATACAGAAAAGCTTTAGTTAGCGAAGCCGGTCTTTGTTATACCATAGAGGAGAAAATCCTTGCGCCCGGCCGAAGGCCGGCTATACAAAGAAGCTTTAGTTACAAAAAAATAATAAAACTCATTTGAAAATTTTAGCGCATAGGTATAACATTAAAAAAGCAAAATAGAAACAAAATATTTACAATCGTAAGCAAAATACCTTTCATTCGAGTACCCACACATAGTTATAAGGGTGGGAGGGGCAATTTTTTTACCCCCAGAGGGACCCAGAAGTCCCGCACGACCTAAATTTTATTAATTTCGTATTTTTTACACAATTACCTTTAATTTGAGTACCCACACATACCACTAAGTGGGCGGGCCGCTTTTTTTGATCCATGGGGTCCCAGGGGCCTCAGCCCCCTTAAATTTTAATTTTGGTTTTTTTCTTTTTTTATTCCAGAAGGGGTCCAACTTTTTTTTTTTTTTCCGTACGCCCCGTAAAGTGCACTTTTGCCAACTTTTCTTGTTCTTCAAATTATTTTAATAAATGTGTGATTGTGTTCTTTGTTTTTTTATTTTATAAAATATAAATTAAAACATTTTTTAGTGTTATCTTACTTAACATTACATACGCAATAAAAAAAATAATCTAGTTGCAGTCAGGTAAATGTTTTATTTTCCTGCTTCTATACTGCTCCATTTGGGCTTCCAGAGCCCCAATCTGCTGCCTAACCTCAGTCTGCTGCCACACCTCTTAGTGCGGCCAACTTGCGACGCAGCTTTACTAATTTTCCGCCTCTTCGATGCCTCGGTAGGTGTACCTTAGGACTTTTGGTAAGTTTTTCTTCCGCACCCTTCGATAGCCTCTGCCGATACCCTTCAATAGTAATTGGCTGTGGGCCCTTGGGAACTTCTTTCCGCACCTCTGTCCCCGCAATGGTTGGCAGGATCGCCATGTAGTGATCTTAGGGTGGTGTTTAAGGCAGGAGTTCTGCCGGCGCTAATTAACGCCACTGGCATAAATGTTTAAAAGCGCAGATTTATATGCCCAAAGCTTTAAGCTGGCAGATTTATATGCCAAGAATAAAGAAAGGAAACTGCCGAGTTTTAAGGCAATGTTTTCATTGATCCTTTATTGAAATTAATTTCTCTTTTTAAACAAAAATAGCGGTATCTTAAAAATACATTTAATACTAAATAAGTTGTTGCATGCAAACTACACTTCCATTACATTTCCAATATTCAATAATACATTATATATACAAAATATATATATAAAAATAAAGTAAATAATTACATTGTTTATTCATTAAAAATAATAGAAATAATATTACACTACAAGATCTTGCAATTCCCAAGTTGCATTTTTGATGAGAGAATTTTATTCACTTTGCATAGCATTAATCCATTCATTTTTGTTTTCAGATTTTTCAACATCATCTAAAGTCTTTGGGTTTTGTTCAAAAGATATTTTTGCATTTTCTTGACCTATAAGTTTCCATGATCTCAAACGGGATTTAATTGTATCTAATGTGTTCGGTTGTTCATCAAGTTGCATACTTTCTTCTATAAAATTTTGTTCTGAAGAGTGGTCAGCAGAATCTTCAAACATATAATCTTCACTTAAATCAATATTACTACTTTCTTATTGATTATTATCTGTAATAAAGTTCAATCGAAACAACCTATATGCTTTGGATTCATCACAGTAACCTACCAAAATATATTCTTCACTTCTAGGATCCCATTTACTTTTTCCTGGCTTTTTATTTAAAACATATGATTTGCTTCCAATTTGACGTAAGTATTTCACATTTGGTTTTTTCCCTGTCCAAATTTCAAACGGTGTCATATTTTTGTTTAAACTGGTGGGACATCTGTTTCGAATATATGTTGAAGTATTAATTAATTCCGCCCATAACATTTCAGGAAGATTAGCTTCTAACATTAGGCATCTTGCCATTTCAACAAGTGTGCGGTTCATGTGTCTGCAACGCCATTTTGTTGTGGAGTATATTCTAAGGACAATTAATGTTTTATACCATTCGATTTTAAATAACTATCTGCATCGCTACTTATCATTTCCTTAGCATTATCAGTTCTTAACATTTTTATACGATTTCCCGTTTCAAGTTCAGCAGAAGTTTTAAATGCTTCTTAATATTCAGATTTGTTTCTTAAAAATTTAACTGTTACGCTTCCCGAAAAATCATCTATGAATGTTGCAAAATACAGCTTTTTACCCAAAGATTCGGTTCTCATTGGACCACAAATGTCAGAATGAATTAATTCTAAAACTTCAGTTGAGGACTTGTTATACTTTTTGAGAAATTACCGCGAACTAGCTTTCCCCTTATACATGTTTCACATTCGTGTTCTAGTAAATGAGCACTTGGTAAACCTGTCACCATCTTATTCGAACTCAATTGCTTTAAAGAGTAGCTATTTAAATGCCTAAATCTTTTATGCCATAACTCGACTTCATTTTGCTCTTTTGTATTTGCACAATAAAAAGATTGAATTTCATCTATGTTTACAGTAAATAGCCCATTACTTTTGCTAGCTTCAACTAAAATCTCATTATTTTTAACAAATTTGGCTACATTATCCTGCATTTCTATAACGCATCCATTATCCGTTGCTTTACTCGTTGACATAAAATTTTTTTTTAAATCAGGTACCCATAAAGTGTT
Source organism: Pollenia amentaria (assembly GCA_943735925.1). NCBI lineage: Eukaryota > Metazoa > Arthropoda > Insecta > Diptera > Polleniidae > Pollenia > Pollenia amentaria. The sequence goes on along the minus strand of OX031007.1, from coordinate 89,812,823 downwards.
AAATAGTTTTAGCTGTTTACGTTTTTCCTGAACTATAACGTCCAATAGCACAGTTCCTAATCCTTTTACACTTATTTCTTTTTCGTCCGCATGTTTGACAGTACCACTATAATTTGGATTTTGAAAAATGTCCCCTTGATATGTCATATGTGACGTAGCCCCACTATCTAAGAACCAAACTGTTTTATGACTAGCTTTCTGAGCTATTCCATGCGATGCTACAAATCCATTCGAATTCACAATATGACAACGATCTTTATCAAAATTCATCTTGCAATTTTTAGCCATGTGTCCTTGTTTACCAAAGCGAAAACAAGTAATAGATTTAGACATACCTGGTTTGTTTGTATTATATTTTTTACCATGTTTTGCCTTAAATGCATCATCTTCGGGAACATCAGAATTTTCTTGCAACTCAAAAAGTATTGATCTTAAAGTCTTCATTGTTGGAAACTCATTTGCTGTGTTGAATGCTGCTTTAACTTCCTTGTGGGCATTGGATAAACCGTCTAATAATATTATAACTTGTAATTCTTCTTCGATTTTACCATTTATTTATTCCAAAAATGTATAATTTTCTTCAATAAATTTTAAAATGGATTGTCCAGCACTCATTTTATGATTTAATAATTTCCTATATAGTTCAGCTTTTTGCCTCTTGGTTTTTCTTTCATACGACTCACACAGAAAATCCCGAATTTGCTTCGATGTTTTTAAGTTTCTAACTAGCATTAGAATTTTTGGTGATAATGCAATCAAAATGTCAGCTCTCGCATCTTGATCTTTTTCAATCCACTGTTCACGCAAATTTGGTTCAGCTGGAGTAATCGTTTCACCTCGAACGCTCTGTAGCTATCTGCTCTTGTGCAACAGAGCTTCCATTTGCGTCTTCCATGTTGAATAATTTGAGCCATCGAATATTGGTATCTTGCTTGCAAAAGTTGTTGATGCCATTTTTGCTTAAATGTTTATATGTACCCCAATCACAATTTTATTTTTAATATTTACAGAATGTCTCTACATGGACTTCTGGGCTCATAACCTTTTAAATTACGTACACAATTTGTTGTGTTTTCTATAAGAGTTTTTTAATTAATGAAAAAATATATTTATATATGTAATTGAATTACATTTCATAAACAACATATTCAATTTATAAAACTAAATAAACAAAGTATAATTAAAACAAGTACATTTGTTAATTCAAAAAAAGGCTGCTCCAGTAAGACAAGTTTCGAAGGAAAGAGTAACCAAAAAAATTAAACTTATGATGATAGGGAAATCGAAAAATCTAAGGGCATTCCAAATAAAACATTCCCAATAGAGTATGCTCATTCTCAAAATGCATGGATGTCTACAATAATTTTTAAAAATTGTTTTTTTAACTCCTTTGTCCCACAGGTAAGTTTTCTCTAAATCAAGATGAAGACTTAGTGTTTCAATTAGGTTTTTTTCAATTCATAGGTGGAATCTTATTTATGGGTGAAGAATCTTTCACTAAAAGCTGTTTTAATTTGGATAATGCTCCTTGTCACCCTCCTGCAGAAGATCTGGTTAAGGAAACGTGTGACGGTAAGATTTGGGTTTTGTATATGCCACCAAACGTCGCACCGTTGATACAACCTATGGATCCAAATGCCATACAGCTCGCTAAAGTGCACTACAAAAATAGACTGTTGTCAAAAGTTATATCGATCAATGAGGAAAACGTATTGACAGTTTTAAAAAATTTAACTTTATACGATGCTTCCACGATAATAGCGCAATCGTTTGAATCTGGAAAAGAAAAAAGTCCTTCCAAACGCTGGAATAAAATATTTTCTACAGATGACGATGACTTGATAACATTTTTCTAAATGTAAGTAAAAAACCACATGAGTGTATCTTTAAAAATTTGTAGTCATACCTTTGAAATTTTAAGGCCCTAATCATGTACAACGCAGCGCAACGCCACAGAACTAACGCAACGCCAAAGAATAACATTGAAAGCACAAACAATGTCATAAATATTTTGTAATTTTGTTGTTGCTTTCTACAGAAATTCACATTGCGTTTTAAAATTTCAAACGCTCCATTGCTTGTGTCGTTGAAAATTTTAAAACGGTACATGAATTTCTGTTGAAAGCAACAACAAAATTACAAAATATTTATGACATTGTTTGTGCTTTCAATGTTATTGTTTGGCGTTGCGCTGCGTTGTACATGATTAGGGCCTAAGTTTAATTTAACACCGGACGATCTAAACGAATGGGTCAATGAAAATCATAATGATCCCATAAACTGTGAGGTGATGAAAGTGATGAAAATGAAGAAAGCGGGCCTACTCTAGAAACTGGAATGAAAGTGAAACACTCGGATGCAATAAAGCACTTTGAACAGTGTATTAAATGGGGGGATGAAAACAATATCGAAACGTCAAAAAAAAATTGTGCTAAAAGAACTCCTGGAAGCAGCAGTTCTATGCTCGATTGCAGCACTTCGAAAACAAACAAATATAAAGGATTATTTTAAATAACTTGAATGTGTTTTACATTTTTTAAGTTCATTATTATTAGTTTTGTTCCCTACATTCTACTCATTTAATTGAAAATTATATGAAGTATTTATTTTTTGGTTGTGTTATGAATGGAAATAAACAAATTTACTTCGTTTTATTAAAATATTATTGTTATCTTAATATTATAGGAATAAAAAAAAATTTTAAAAAAAATCGTTAAGCCGGGATACCACTGTATATAGAAAATAAAGAATGCTTACAAATTTAAAACATTTTATAATAACATTAATAGCTTACTTTTTGTCTAAAATTAATAAAATAATATTAACATTAGTACTTACATTGGCAATTTCAACAACCATAGCATACTTACTTGTGCTATGGATAAAAATAAGTTTCACTAACGTAATAGAAGAAGAATTAGAGAAAGTAAACAGAATCCTTCAGGACCATTCTCGAATTGGAAAAATACGTTGCCCAACCAATAGCATCTCATATTTTTAGAAACAATGGCTCTAATCATGTAAAACACAAGGCAACGCCAAAGAATAACATTGAAAGCATACACAATGTCATACATATTTTGCAATTTTGTTGTTGCTTCCTACTTTTTTTTTAGTGTTGGTTAGTTTCATTTGCTGTTTTACAAATGTTCAAAACAGTATTTAATCGTTTAAACAAAAAATCCATTTTACATTACTTGACTCGCTTTTAAACAAATCGTGCATGCAAACACTTAATTTTCTTCTAGTACTCATTGTTATGTATTATTAATCTCTCATATTTTTAAATAGTGTTGGTTAGTTTGTGTATTGTTAACTCAATACTAGTGTACTCATGCAGTATCTAGTAAACCGAATATAAATATCAATGTCCGTATTTGGGCTCATACCTCTTTGAGTGCTAAGCCGGTTGTGCTGAATACCAAGCCCAAACTGCTTAGGAAATAAATAATTTAACATAAAACAAAATATTTTAGGTTGAGTCGTTCAAAGTGACTAAGATTAAGACTCCGAATATTTACATATACTTTATTTGGGAAAGTATAAAAACGTAGAAACTACAATAATAATAAGGCTATAAATGCGTCAATGATGATAACCTAATTTCTCAACATTAAAGTGAAATAAATTTTAGAATTGTTGATACATTTAATTATACTTTTATTAGATATATTTATTATACTAAAAAGTTATATAAATTTTTAAATCATTTGGAAAATTCAAAATATACACTTCTTACAAGATTAAAACACCGGAAGCAATATTACTATATAATCGTTTTAAGTATATCAAAAATACTTACTGTATGTTTAAGTTTTTGGCCTTACACTAATTCTTAAAAAAGTAAACATTAATTTAGAAATTAAATACACAACATAAATATTGTAAATAAGTCTTCAAAGATTAGTAAATCATCTTTTCCAAAGTTACTTACTCCGATAAAAGCTTAAACTATTTATTTATACATAAGGCCTTTATGAACTGATATATAAAATAATATAATTATCTTAAGTGGTTTAGCGTTCAAGAAGTTAAATCAATTGAAATTATACGGTTTTTATGTAATAACAATGGTAATGTATGAGCTTGTTCTTTAAGAGTTTTTGAGCCCGTAATCTCATTTTTTTCTATCGAGGTATCTTCCATATTTGAAATTATATTTAAATTATGTTTAGATATTAGCCAATTTTCAGATACAACATTTGTTGTATTACAACTATTTGGAAAAGACCCATTATTTGTTTCATCTCTGTTAATGTCAAAATTTTGTATTGTTGCGATAGGCGTTGTTGTAGAGCAATTATTGGTAGACAGAATATATACAGAGGGTCGAAATTGGTTTAAATTTTTAAAAATGTCTTTGTCTTTTGATACAGATTTGTTAATACTGTTGAATCCTTTTGTTTTTATTTCATTTTCGTGTACAATTTGCATTAAGCATGAGGAACTGTTGTAATTTTCGTTAAATAATGAAGATTCTGTGAAGTTAAGCTGCTTACTAATTTGCGATACAGAAGTATGTAACGGCAATGAATTTTTACTAAAGTTAATGTTGTTGTTGGCGATAATATCTAACTCTATATTACTTTTATTTGTATATGACAGATTTGAAGTACAAAAGCTTATTTGATTTGATACAATTATTTCGGTAAATGGGCATGAGGATATTTTCCAATTAGAGCTACGTGAATTGTCACGCGTAAGTTTTATTTTCAATTTATTACTAACATCGGAAATTTTTTTTAATCTTACTAAAATGGGACGACATCGTCTTAAAAGTGTTGAATTAATAAGTAAAATATTTTCCATTCTTCTTTTTTGGGAGAACTGACGGCGTGGAAAAACATATACATGAGAACTATATTCCAGTGACATTTTAAAAGTGCAGTGCGGAGTAAACGTTGAAAATTTTCTCTCAGAAACTTTGGCCGTGATGCTAATTTAGATAATATAGGAGCTTGAGAAAATCGCTCAATACGATCCAGGCGTTCAATGAGATACTCAGAAGAAATGAAAGTTTTAGTTGTTCTCAGTAAGAGCTGCCCTGCGGGAGAGGACAAAGGAATTGTTGGACAACGGGATGCTAAGTGAACTGTACGACCTCTTATAGATAATCGTTTTTTCTTATCAATAATCATAGACTTAGTTTCCCTTTGCAATACCTGGGATGTCTTAACACTTCCTGCACTTGTTTTATTGTATTTATATTGCAAATTAAAATTTAGCAGAAATTGAATACGTTGCTGATTATCCTCTAAGTTATTTTTGTTCTTTTGCTGGTTATCACACGATATTTTGTGGTAAAGATCCATTTGAAATCAACAGTTTTTCTTCCTGGTGGTCGATTGTAGTGATCTTAGGGTTAGTGTGGTGTTTAAGGAAGGAGTTCTGCCGGCGCTAATTAACGCCACTGGCATAAATGTTTAAAAGGGCAGATTTATATGCCCAAAGCTTTAAGCTGGCAGATTTATATGCCAAGAATAAAGAAAGGAAAGTGCCGAGTTTTAAGGCAATGTTTTCAATGATCCTTTAAAACTACATTTAATACTAAAATAGTTGTTGCATGCAAACTACACTTCCATAACATTTCCAATATTCAATAATACATTAGGGTAGTATAGATTTGCATGAGTAAAAGAAATATATATATAAAAATAAAGTAAATAATTACATTGTTTATTCATTAAAAAAAATAGAAATTATATTACACTACACCCTAACCCTTAAGAAAAAATTTTACATTTTAGAATATAATTTTACAAAATTAAAAAAAAAATTTTTTTATAAATACACATTTTAATCATGTGTTAAATATTTTATAAATTGTTATTATGAAATTCTTTACTTGTATACCCTAAATCTAGGACAGAGTTTACTACTTTCGTTTCAATTACTCTATACGGACCATGATATGGTGGATGGTTTTTCCTTCGATTTGAATTTCGAACAAGAACTAGATTACCTTTCTTTTCTGCATAATCTGTTAAAAATGTTTTTGAATTCTTCAATATTTACTTGCTCACAGCAAGTTTTTTTATACTTTGGGATAGCGTTATCGGTAGAAGTTTCTCCAGAGACAACTGTGTGTTCACCGGATTATCGCAGAATCTTATTACTACCTCCATACCAGTAACTATTATGTGAGGTTCTACAAATTTATCATTTACTCGAAATCTTAGTTTCATCATATTCTTAATATCGGAAATTGATGTGCATTCCCATGTGAAATGTTCATGACGCTTTTCTCCAGAAATGCAGTTTCCATTTTTGTTTGTTTTCTTTAGCTTCCTATTGTTTATTTTCATTTCGTTCTTGATTTTCTTTATCACTTTCTTCTTGTGTTTCTAATTTTTCTCCATTTTCTGCCATTTATAATGCTCTACTTTTAGTTTCGGACAACTCTTCTTTCTTATCTTGTTCTTCTTTCTTTTCTTCTAAATCTTGTTCCTTTTCTACCCAGGTACTTTTATTCTCTTTAACTTCTTTTTACTCCTTTTTTATTTTCCTCTTGGTGCTCCTGCATTTCCACCTCTTCTACTACTTTTAACTTTTCTTTTTCTTCTTCCTTCTGTTGCTCTTTCTTTTACCTCTTCTTTGTCAATTTCACATTCCATTTTCTTAACTTCCTTTTCCTCTTTAACTTCTCTTATTTCTCTCACCTTTTGCTTTTTATTATTATCTTTCATATTTGAATTATGCACTGATATTATAGCGTCGTCATACAATTCTTGTAACTCAACAACTAACGATTCGCTTTCCTCGTCTCAGAATATCTTTCAAATTCCTCTTTTATTAATTCCAATCTAACCAACTTATCCGTCTTATACTGTGAAGTGTAAACTCTGTTTTTCTGTCCCTTTACATTTACATTGAATTTCCGTAATTCATCAATAAATTTTTAATTTTTCCATGTATGCAAAATTTAAGCTTAAAAAACTACATAAAAATCCCTTTAGTGTACAATACTACAATACGGTGATTTTACAATAAAATCAATTAATGAACTCATCAATCTGTTTCCATATGTAAAATTTAAATTTATGTAAAAAAATAAAAAACTTTATTGTATATAAAATATTACAATCTGGCAACCCTAAGCAGATAATACTTTTTCTTTTCTAGTAAACAGCTGTGTTGCAGCACTAACCATACGCATACTTGGCAGCGCTAATTAAATTTTGACATTTTATTTTCTTATTTACTTTCGTTAAACAAAACTAAAAACTTTTCGGCTGAAGTGCACTTTACGGGGCGTACGAAAAAAAAATATAAAAAATATGCCACCCGATCCAGAATTAAAAAAAAAAATACCAAAATTAATATTTAAGGGGGCTGAGGCCCGTGGGGACCCCTGGGTCCATAAAACCGCCCCGCCCACTGAATGGTATGTGTGGGTACTCAAATTAAAGGTAATTGTGCAACAAAAACGAAAACAATAAAATTTTGGGTGGGCGGCATTTCTAGGGCCCTCTGGGGCAAAAAAAGTGTCCCCCCATAACACTTATGTATGTATATATATCTGTGTGGATACTCAAATTAAAGGTAATTTGCTCACGATTGCAAATATGTATTTTGTTTTTGTATTCGTTTAATATTTTCCTCTCTAGGTTAATTTATGTATCTTTTATAGCTATGCAGAGAAGTTTTAGTTAGCGAAGCCGGTCTTTGTTATACCATAGAGGAGAAAATCCTTGCGCCCGGCCGAAGGCCGGCTATACAGAAAAGCTTTAGTTAGCGAAGCCGGTCTTTGTTATACCATAGAGGAGAAAATCCTTACGCCCGGCCGAAGGCCGGCTATACAGAAAAGCTTTAGTTAGCGAAGCCGGTCTTTGTTATACCATAGAGGAGAAAATCCTTGCGCCCGGCCGAAGGCCGGCTATACAAAGAAGCTTTAGTTACAAAAAAATAATAAAACTCATTTGAAAATTTTAGCGCATAGGTATAACATTAAAAAAGCAAAATAGAAACAAAATATTTACAATCGTAAGCAAAATGCCTTTCATTCGAGTACCCACACATAGTTATAAGGGTGGGAGGGGCAATTTGTTTACCCCCAGAGGGACCCAGAAGTCCCGCACGACCTAAATTTTATTAATTTCGTATTTTTTACACAATTACCTTTAATTTGAGTACCCACACATACCACTAAGTGGGCGGGCCGCTTTTTTTGATCCATGGGGTCCCAGGGGCTTCAGCCCCCTTAAATTTTAATTTTGGTTTTTTTCTTTTTTTATTCCAGAAGGGGTCCAACTTTTTTTTTTTTTTCCGTACGCCCCGTAAAGTGCACTTTTGCCAACTTTTCTTGTTCTTAAAATTATTTTAATAAATGTGTGATTGTGTTCTTTGTTTTTTTATTTTATAAAATACTAGCATTTAACCCGCTACTTCGTTAGCGCCCCTTTTTCTTATGTGGACATATTTTTACGCCAAAGTTTATGTTTCTAGGTTTAAACCAGCTTCTTTGTAAAGGGACGATTTGCACCTCTAAACGTTCGTACTTCGAAAAATTTTATTTGTATTTTTTAGATACGTTACGAATGTGATATTTTTTTATTTCAATGTTTATTGGTTTAATAGATAGATGGCGTGGTAAAAAAGTTTTAAAATACAGGTCTACTCCCCAAAAGGGTCTAATTTCAAAAAAGTACCAGACACCTAACCGCTTATTATTTTAATGAACATCAGGTTAGGGAATTTCCCGTTTTAAATTTTTTTACCCTTTAACCATAAAAATTTCCAAAACTCCCATCATAGGTAATCGATTTCGCGAGAGGCCAACCTCCAGGGCAAATTTCAGCATTTTACTTCAGGTTTAGGTCGTGCGATGATGAATCAGGCAGTAACTTTACAATTTTATATTATATAGGTAGATGAAGAAAAAGGTTTAAAAAAAAAAATAACAGAATTAGGTACGATTTTCACCCCTTAAACATTCGAATTTCGAAACGCATCAAATTTGTATTTGAATTTTTTAGATAAGTTACGAATGTGATATATTTTTTATTTTAATGTTTATTGGTTTAAAATATAGATGGCATAGCAAAAAAGTTTTTAAAAATACAGGTTTTACCCGTTTACTCCTTATTTCAAAAAAGTGCTAGACATCTGTTCGCTTATTTTTAATAAACAATAATAGGTATTCAATTTTTTTGTATCTCCTTTAGCTTAGCAGATATGAGGTCAGCGTGATCGATTTTATGAAAGGCCTGCCTCAGGTCCAAATGTCAACTTTTTAGCTTCAGGCGTTTAGGCTGTGCGATGAAAATAAATAGATGAAGAAAAAATATCTTGGAAAAAGTTACAAAATTACTTACGATTTTTACCCCTTAAACGTTCGAATTCAGAAAAAGTACAAAATTTTCACTTGGCATTTTTTAGATAAGTTACGAATTTTATATAATTTTTATTTCTATGTGCATTGATTTAAACGGTAGATGGGGGACAAAAAAGAACCAAAATTCAGGTTTTACACTTTGAGTCCCTAAAAGAGCCGAATTTCGAAATAGTACCAGACACCTGTTCTCCTTTTTTATTTAGTTAACAACAATAAAAGCACAAAATAAAGTACAAAAAAGTACCAAAAATTGCCTCTTACAGATGCTCATTCAACGCTTTGCTTGTTTAATTTTATGTTTGTGGCTGCAATACTAACAAAAATTCAATAAGTACCTGTTGGCAAACAATACAGTACGAAAAAGTACTAAAAAACCACTCTTACAGATTCTCATTCACTTGGGAACTTGTATGTTTAATTTTATATTTATAGGTCCAATTTTAACGGAAATTCAAAAAGTAACAGGTAAAGAACAAAAAGTACCAAAAAGCCCCTCTTACAAATTCTCATTCACTCAGGGCATTGCATTTTTAATTTTATGTTTGTATATCCAATATTAACGAAAATAAAAAACGTACCAGTTAAAAAACGAAAAAGTACCAAGAAGATCCCTCTTATAGATTCTTGTCCACTCAGGACACTTAATGTTGAATTTTATGATTTTAGATCCAATACTAACGGAACTTCAAATAGTACCAGTTAAAGACCAAAAGGTACCAAGAAGCCCCTCTTACAGATTTTGATTTACTCAGGAGCATGCATGTTTAATTTTATGTCCATAGGTCCAATATTAACGAAAATTAAAAAAAGTACCAGTTAAATAACGAAAAAGTACCAAAAATATCCCTCTAACAAATTCTTATTCACTCAGGACTTTGCATGTTTAGTTTTATGTTTCTAGGTCTAATACTAACGGAAATTAAAAAAGTACCAGTTGAAGATCAAAAATACCAAAAAGTACCCTCAGAGGTTCTTATCACCTCAGGACATTGCATGTTGAAGTTTATGTTTCTAGGTCCAATATTAACGATAATTAAAAAAATTGTCAGTTGTGGAACCAAAAACCTAAAGCAAGAAATAAAATTTCGCGTATTTCCCTTTTTTGGTACTTTTTTCTCCCCATTGAAGCATAAAAAATTTCAATATTGTAGTAGGAGCCCATAATTTAATACGTATATGTCAATGAATAAAAAAAAATGTTTTGTAAAAAAGTACCAAAAATAGTAACGGTTTTTACCCTCTAAACGTCCGAATTTCCAAAAAGTACCAAATTTGTATTTGGATTTTTTAGATAAGTTTCAAATGTGATATAACCCTTATTTCTATGTTTATTAGTTAAAAAGATAGATGGGGTGACAAAAAAGTATCAAAATACAGATTTTACCCGTTTACTCCGCATTTCCCCTTTTTGGTACTTTTTTCTCCCCATAGAAGCATGAAAAATTTCAATATTGTAGTGGGAGCCCATAATTTAATACGTTTATGTCAATAAATAAAGAAAAATGTTTTATACAAAAAGTACCAAAAATAGTTACGCTTTTTACCCCTTAAACGTCCGAATTTCGAAAAAGTACCAAATTCGTATTTGGATTTTTTAGATAAGTTTCAAATGTGATATAACCCTTATTTCTATGTTTATGGGTTTAAAAGATAGATGGGGTGACAAAAAAGTACCAAAATACAGGTTTTACCCGTTTACTCCGTTAAAGGGCTGAATTTCCAAAAAGTACCAGACACCTGTCCGCTTATTTTGCTAAAGAACAACGATAAGTATTAAATTTTTTTTGTATCTCTTTTAGTTTTAGAGATATAAGGGTACCGAATTTACCCGTTTTTGCCCTTTTTTACCCCCTAAACATTCGAATTTCCAAAAATCCCGTCTTAGTGGATCGATTTGGGGAGAGACCAACCCCTGGTCCAAATTTCAAGTTTTTAGCTTCAGGCGTTTAGGCTGTGCGATGATGAATCAGTCAGTCAGTCAGTCAGTCAGTCAGTCAGTCAGTCAGTAACGTTACAATTTTATATATATAGATAAATTAAAACATTTTTTAGTGTTATCTTACTTAACATTACATACGCAATAAAAAAAATAATCTAGTTGCAGTCAGGTAAATGTTTTATTTTCCTGCTTCTATACTGCTCCATTTGGGCTTCCAGAGCCCCAATCTACTGCCTAACCTCAGTCTGCTGCCACACCTCTTAGTGCGGCCAACTTGCGACGCAGCTTTACTAATTTTCCGCCTCTTCGATGCCTCGGTAGGTGTACCTTAGGAATTTTGGTAAGTTTTTCTTCCGCACCCTTCGATAGCCTCTGCCGATACCCTTCAATAGTAATTGGCTGTGGGCCCTTGGGAACTTCTTTCCGCACCTCTGTCCCCGCAATGGTTGGCAGGATCGCCATGTAGTGATCTTAGGGTGAGTGTGGTGTTTAAGGCAGGAGTTCTGCCGGCGCTAATTAACGCCACTGGCATAAATGTTTAAAAGCGCAGATTTATATGCCCAAAGCTTTAAGCTGGCAGATTTATATGCCAAGAATAAAGAAAGGAAACTGCCGAGTTTTAAGGCAATGTTTTCATTGATCCTTTATTGAAATTAATTTCTCTTTTTAAACAAAAATAGCGGTATCTTAAAAATACATTTAATACTAAATAAGTTGTTGCATGCAAACTACACTTCCATTACATTTCCAATATTCAATAATACATTATATATACAAAATATATATATAAAAATAAAGTAAATAATTACATTGTTTATTCATTAAAAATAATAGAAATAATATTACACTACAAGATCTTGCAATTCCCAAGTTGCATTTTTGATGAGAGAATTTTATTCACTTTGCATAGCATTAATCCATTCATTTTTGTTTTCAGATTTTTCAACATCATCTAAAGTCTTTGGGTTTTGTTCAAAAGATATTTTTGCATTTTCTTGACCTATAAGTTTCCATGATCTCAAACGGGATTTAATTGTATCTAATGTGTTCGGTTGTTCATCAAGTTGCATACTTTCTTCTATAAAATTTTGTTCTGAAGAGTGGTCAGCAGAATCTTCAAACATATAATCTTCACTTAAATCAATATTACTACTTTCTTGTTGATTATTATCTGTAATAAAGTTCAATCGAAACAACCTATATGCTTTGGATTCATCACAGTAACCTACCAAAATATATTCTTCACTTCTAGGATCCCATTTACTTTTTCCTGGCTTTTTATTTAAAACATATGATTTGCTTCCAATTTGACGTAAGTATTTCACATTGGGTTTTTTCCCTGTCCAAATTTCAAACGGTGTCATATTTTTGTTTAAACTGGTGGGACATCTGTTTCGAATATATGTTGAAGTATTAATTAATTCCGCCCATAACATTTCAGGAAGATTAGCTTCTAACATTAGGCATCTTGCCATTTCAACAAGTGTGCGGTTCATGTGTCTGCAACGCCATTTTGTTGTGGAGTATATTCTAAGGACAATTAATGTTTTATACCATTCGATTTTAAATAACTATCTGCATCGCTACTTATCATTTCCTTAGCATTATCAGTTCTTAACATTTTTATACGATTTCCCGTTTCAAGTTCAGCAGAAGTTTTAAATGCTTCTTAATATTCAGATTTGTTTCTTAAAAATTTAACTGTTACGCTTCCCGAAAAATCATCTATGAATGTTGCAAAATACAGCTTTTTACCCAAAGATTCGGTCCTCATTGGACCACAAATGTCAGAATGAATTAATTCTAAAACTTCAGTTGAGGACTTGTTATACTTTTTGAGAAATTACCGCGAACTAGCTTTCCCCTTATACATGTTTCACATTCGTGTTCTAGTAAATGAGCACTTGGTAAACCTGTCACCATCTTATTCGAACTCAATTGCTTTAAAGAGTAGCTATTTAAATGCCTAAATCTTTTATGCCATAACTCGACTTCATTTTGCTCTTTTGTATTTGCACAATAAAAAGATTGAATTTCATCTATGTTTACAGTAAATAGCCCATTACTTTTGCTAGCTTCAACTAAAATCTCATTATTTTTAACAAATTGCATTTCTATAACGCATCCATTATCCGTTGCTTTACTCGTTGACATAAAATTTTTTTTTAAATCAGGTACCCATAAAGTGTTAAATAGTTTTAGCTGTTTACGTTTTTCTGAACTATAACGTCCAATAGCACAGTTCCTAATCCTTTTACACTTATTTCTTTTTCGTCCGCATGTTTGACAGTACCACTATAATTTGTGTCAAGATTTTGAAAAATGTCCCCTTGATATGTCATATGTGACGTAGCCCCACTATCTAAGAACCAAACTGTTTTATGACTAGCTTTCTGAACTATTCCATGCGATGCTACAAATCCATTCGAATTCACAATATGACAACGATCTTTATCAATATTCATCTTGCAATTTTTAGCCATGTGTCCTTGTTTACCAAAGCGAAAACAAGTAATAGATTTAGACATACCTGGTTTGTTTGTATTATATTTTTTACCATGTTTTGCCTTAAATGCATCATCTTCGGGAACATCAGAATTTTCTTGCAACTCAAAAAGTATTGATCTTAAAGTCTTCATTGTTGGAAACTCATTTGCTGTGTTGAATGCTGCTTTAACTTCCTTGTGGGCATTGGATAAACCTTTTTTTTCTCAGTATTTATTTATTGAATCTTCATGTACTAAATATGAACTAACAATAATTAATCAAATCTTAACCTAATATTTGATTTATGTCCTGCCAGTGCCGGACAAAAAAGATTTCGTCATCACGGTTTCTGTTCACATATGTAGGTGTTTACCGCTCATCTGAATGGGTGAGTGCTGCAGTGTCTCTTCTTCTTAATCGAGTGTGGCCGCCATAATTTAAAATATTTCGTGCTAATGGGTTTGGGTGCAGTTCCAGCCTTTTTAAATATTTTACTGCATATTTCGTTATCATAGTTTTTACTAATGGCACATTGAGATCCTTGTGGATATTTGAGTTTTTGACGTACCAGGGGCGGCCGTGATTATTCGAAGAAGTTTATTTTGGCGCCTTTGAATTTTTTCGATGTTAGAAGCCGAGGCAGTGCCCCATAACTGAATACCGTAGCACCAAATTGGCTTTAAGATAGAGTTGTAAAGTAGAAGTTTGCAATCGAGGCTGAGAACAGAATTTCTTCCAATAAGCCAATTTATTTGAATTGCTTTTAGTTTCATTTGAGTTAATTTAGCTTCTATATGCCATTTCCACGTTAAACGCCGATCTAGATGTATACCGAGGTATTTTACATGCGAGTGTTGGGGTATTATTTGATTATTGATTTTAATAGGGGGGCATGTTTCCCGACGCAATGTTAATGTTATATGTGCGCATTTTTGCTCATTGATCTTTATCCTCCATTGTTTTAACCACCTTTCCAGTTCAAATATGTGATCCTGTAAGTAACGAGATGCTTCTTGACAATTTGCGTGTACGCTTAGAAAAGCTGTATCGTCCGCAAATGTTGAGGTATGGGTGTAGCTGTTTGTTGGCAAGTCCGATGTATAAATTAAGTATAATAGAGGGCCCAGGATGCTGCCTTGTGGGACTCCGGCGTTAATTGGCTGAGGAGAACTTAAAAAATCGCCTTCTTTAATAATAAAATGACGCCCGACTAAGTAGCTTTCTAACAGCTTGTGTATGTTTGCTGGTAAGTTTTGCTGCAACTTCAGTAGTAACCCTTTATGCCAGACTTTATCAAAAGCTTGAGACACATCGATGAAGAGTGCAGAGCAATATTTTTTTTCTTCAAAGGCTTTTCTTATGACATTTACTATTCGATGAGTTTGTTCAATTGTGCTGTGTTTTCTTCTAAAACCGAATTGATGATTGGGAATACATCTGTTTTCATTTAAAATCGGCGTTAATTTTGACACTAGTAGTTTCTCAAATAGCTTTGATATATTAGACAATAGGCTTATAGGTCTATATGACTCAACTTTTGTGGGATCCTTTCCTGGTTTAGGTATCATGGTAACTAAAGATACTTTCCACTCTTGTGGGTAGTATTCAAGGCGTAAAATAGCATTAAAAATTAGTAGAATAATTTTCTTTGCTATGCGGGGTAGCTCCAAAAGCATTTTGTTACTGATGTTATCAAAACCAGGGGCTTTCTTGGGGTTTAAATCATGAATAGCCTTTTCGATTTCTCTTATCTCAAATCTTAGTGGAACAGCTGATCTAACAACAACAGGTGGTAACTCGACCGCAGTATCGAAAGATGTATGAGGGGTAAATACGGTTTTCAAATGATTAACAAAAATATTTCCTTTTTCTATATCATTTCGTGCCCAACTTCCATTTAAGTTTCTTAATGGCGGTTTAGTGATAACTGGTCTTTTTAGATTTCTAGCTGCACGCCATAATGAGTAGTCAGATTGAGGAGTTGCATCAAGTTCCTTAAGATATTTTTCCAGAGAAGCCGTTTTTTGAGACTGCAGTAAGATTCTTAGCCTTTTTGTGCACTCTTTTAGTAAATTTTTAAGTTGAGGGGATCTGTGCAATTGCCACTCCCTTCGAGCTCTCCTTTTTTCAGTCAAGAGACGCTCGACATCTGTAGAATATATTTTACTATTTTTGATGTTTTTGCGGGCTATGCTAGAATGTTGAACAGCTAGTTTGAGATAATTGTCAAAATTTACAATAGAAAGATTCACATTCTCCGGTGTTCTAAGCGGAATATTTTCAGTGCAGTGGGTACTGAGATATTTTTTATATTTTAACCAATTTATTTGTGTTGCTGACGTCACTAAGTATCCACACGGAGATACAATTCTATTAGGGTTTGCTATAGTTAGAAGTGTAGGTGTGTGATCAGAAGATAATTCTAAAGAAGCTTCAACATGAATCGTTTCTGCGGGGATGTTTTTAACCACGCCAAAATCGATGACATCTGGAATTTTTTGCTGATCAGTAGGCCAATAAGTTGGTTGACCACTCGCGACCACATTTAAATCCATTTTAGACATTGTATTGTACAAAACACGACCCTTTGGTGTTATGAGCCGTGACCCCCAGAAGGTATGTTTAGCGTTGTAATCGCCAGCGGCTAGGAAACAGGGTCCTAATGATTTAAAATATTTATAATATTGGCTTTCTGATATTGAAAATCTAGGTGGAGAGTATAATGATGAAAGTACTAAGTTTCGATTTAGCTCTTCAACACAAATGTTCGTTGCCTGCAGATAATCTTCACGATAATCACACATTAAGTAGTGTTTGATTCTGGCTTTTATCAAAATAGCAGAGCCTCCACAAGCTCTATCTCGAGTGTCCTTGGTATCATATAATATATAACCATTAATTTTAAACGTATTTCTTGAGGTCAAATGAGTTTCAAAAACCATCATTACATCAATTTGTTTACTTTTAAGAAAGTATTCAAGTTCATTTTTATGTTGGCGAATGCCGTTTGCGTTCCAAAAACAAAGTTTTAAACAATTCATGGCTTGTTTAGTACAGCCTGCAATAACATCGATTGCATTCTTAACATTTCCTGCATCATATTACCCATTGTGTTCGTAAAGTTAGTTACTGTTTGCACTAGTGTTTCCATGGTTTTTTCTAGACGACTTAAATTAGAAACTGGAGTCTCATCATTATTTGGTAATTCACCTTGAATTGGAATATGGTTTGATTTTAGGACGTTTGCGTAGGATGTTCTGTTATTACTAGGCTGCGGCACTTGAATGTCATTAGTGTTAACTTGATGTGATACCTGCATTTGAGGGGGATTAGGTTTCGGTCCAACCGAGCGCTTGACTATAGAGTATACAGGGCATCCTCTATAGTTGGCAGTGTGATTACCACCACAGTTGCTGCATTTTTTTACATTGGGGTCGTTTTTAGACTTATCGCAGAGAGCTGTACCATGCAACTCTCCACATACAACGCAAACAGGGGTTAAATGGCAGTATGCCTTAGTGTGACCAAATTCTTGGCAGTTTAAACATTGCACGGGACCGTTCCTTTTGTGCGGCTCCTCTATCGTTATTTTCCTATACAGGATATATTTCAGACTGTAAATGGGATGCGTTTCGTTTTTTTTAAGCTTAACGTCGCCGGGTTCTAACTCCACTCGAAATAGTGGCTGGGGATTTTTTTCTCTATTTTTAATATTTATTACGTTTTTTATTTTGAAGCCCTTCTCTTCTAAAAACGTTTTATCTCACTTGGGTCTACGCATGAATCAATGCCCTTTATCACTACCTGGAGACCTTTACTGCTCTTCAGTTGGTATGTATAAAAGTTTTTTTTTAGTGCCTCTAATTTCGTAATTACCTTACGAAAGTCATCTTCACGATTAACTTGTATTTTTGTCTCATTTATACTACCCCGCTTAATTGCAACTACATAAAAAGAATTTTCACCTATTACCGAGATTAAATTCTTTATTAGGTCATTTGAGTTTTGCTCTCTAAGATATATCGGCGGTGGCTTAGAAGATTTGATAACGTTTTGTGCTTCCGGAGATTCCTCATCCAGAATAGCAAAACGATTTTGAGAACTTGTTTTATCAGCTGTACCATCTTTTAAGACTTTTGAGACCGAAGCAACTGCTGAAGAGGTTGGGCTGCGACCCCGTTTAAGCACTGTTATGTACCTATCAATACCTACTTGTACTGGAGGCTTTTGACCACTTTTTACTTGTGGAGCTGAGTTTTCCATCATGCCTGATTTGGGGGTAATATTTTCATCACTTATTACAATCGTTTTTGCCGCTGAGGCACCGCTTGCAGGTTTTATATTTTTTATTGTATTAATATCAACCGTATTATTAGACACCGAAGGTGATACTGAGTTTTCTATTATGCCTGATTGGGGGTTAATATTTACATCACTTATTAATATTGTTTTTGTTGTTGAGGCAACGCTAGCAGGTTTTATATTTGTTATTGTATCAACCGTGTTACCAATTACAGACGGCGAGAGGGATCGCGTGCGAGTAATAGGTTTAGCCGTTAGGTATTTGCTATCATCGATTCTTTTTTTATTTCTGCATTTGTTTCATTAACACTCACTGTGATATATGCATTTCTACTGTTTGCACTCATAAGAGTTTTTTTTTTTTTTTTTTTACTGTTTACAGTTGTGCTCTTATTATTATGTTGTTATTGTTTATCAACACCGAGAATAAAAAAAAAATGTGTGTTTATGTATGTATGTACATACATGTATTTTTTTTTTCTTTTTCTTGTATTTACTTTTTAAATACACAAATCAATAATCACGTTTTAAAAATTAAAAAATAAACCGTATGCCGAGCATAGAAAACACGTCTATCTTCAACGAGCGCGAGAGACAGAATGATTGGATAAACCGTCTAATAATATTATAACTTGTAATTCTTCTTCAATTTTACCATTTATTTATTCCAAAAATGTATAATTTTCTTCAATAAATTTTAAAATGGATTGTCCAGCACTCATTTTATGATTTAATAATTTCCTATATAGTTCAGCTTTTTGCCTCTTGGTTTTTCTTTCATACGACTCACACAGAAAATCCCGAATTTGCTTCGATGTTTTTAAGTTTCTAACTAGCATTAGAATTTTTGGTGATAATGCAATCAAAATGTCAGCTCTCGCATCTTGATCTTTTTCAATCCACTGTTCACGCAAATTTGGTTCAGCTGGAGTAATCGTTTCACCTCGAACGCTCTGTAGCTATCTGCTCTTGTGCAACAGAGCTTCCATTTGCGTCTTCCATGTTGAATAATTTGAGCCATCGAATATTGGTATCTTGCTTGCAAAAGTTGTTGATGCCATTTTTGCTTAAATGTTTATATGTACCCCAATCACAATTTTATTTTTAATATTTACAGAATGTCTCTACATGGACTTCTGGGCTCATAACCTTTTAAATTACGTACACAATTTGTTGTGTTTTCTATAAGAGTTTTTTAATTAATGAAAAAATATATTTATATATGTAATTGAATTACATTTCATAAACAACATATTCAATTTATAAAACTAAATAAACAAAGTATAATTAAAACAAGTACATTTGTTAATTCAAAAAAAGGCTGCTCCAGTAAGACAAGTTTCGAAGGAAAGAATAACCAAAAAAATTAAACTTATGATGATAGGGAAATCGAAAAATCTAAGGGCATTCCAAATAAAACATTCCCAATAGAGTATGCTTATTCTCAAAATGCATGGATGTCTACAATAATTTTTAAAAATTGGTTTTTTAACTCCTTTGTCCCACAGGTAAGTTTTCTCTAAATCAAGATGAAGACTTATGGATCCAAATGCCATACAGCTCGCTAAAGTGCACTACAAAAATAGACTGTTGTCAAAAGTTATATCGATCAATGAGGAAAACGTATTGACAGTTTTAAAAAATTTAACTTAATACGATGCTTCCACGATAATAGCGCAATCGTTTGAATCTGGAAAAGAAAAAAGTCCTTCCAAACGCTGGAATAAAATATTTTCTACAGATGACGATGACTTGATAACATTTTTCTAAATGTAAGTAAAAAACCACATGAGTGTATCTTTAAAAATTTGTAGTCATACCTTTGAAATTTTAAGGCCCTAATCATGTACAACGCAGCGCAACGCCACAGAACTAACGCAACGCCAAAGAATAACATTGAAAGCACAAACAATGTCATAAATATTTTGTAATTTTGTTGTTGCTTTCTACAGAAATTCACATTGCGTTTTAAAATTTCAAACGCTCCATTGCTTGTGTCGTTGAAAATTTTAAAACGGTACATGAATTTCTGTTGAAAGCAACAACAAAATTACAAAATATTTATGACATTGTTTGTGCTTTCAATGTTATTGTTTGGCGTTGCGCTGCGTTGTACATGATTAGGGCCTAAGTTTAATTTAACACCGGACGATCTAAACGAATGGGTCAATGAAAATCATAATGATCCCATAAACTGTGAGGTGATGAATGTGATGAAAATGAAGAAAGCGGGCCTACTCTAGAAACTGGAATGAAAGTGAAACACTCGGATGCAATAAAGCACTTTGAACAGTGTATTAAATGGGGGGATGAAAACAATATCGAAACGTCAAAAAAAAATTGTGCTAAAAGAACTCCTGGAAGCAGCAGTTCTATGCTCGATTGCAGCACTTCGAAAACAAACAAATATAAAGGATTATTTTAAATAACTTGAATGTGTTTTACATTTTTTAAGTTCATTATTATTAGTTTTGTTCCCTACATTCTACTCATTTAATTGAAAATTATATGAAGTATTTATTTTTTGGTTGTGTTATGAATGGAAATAAACAAATTTACTTCGTTTTATTAAAATATTATTGTTATCTTAATATTATAGGAATAAAAAAAAAATTTTAAAAAAAACCTTTAACCCGGGATACCACTGTATATAGAAAATAAAGAATGCTTACAAATTTAAAACATTTTATAATAACATTAATAGCTTACTTTTTGTCTAAAATTAATAAAATAATATTAACATTAGTACTTACATTGGCAATTTCAACAACCATAGCATACTTACTTGTGCTATGGATAAAAATAAGTTTCACTAACGTAATAGAAGAAGAATTAGAGAAAGTAAACAGAATCCTTCAGGACCATTCTCGAATTGGAAAAATACGTTGCCCAACCAATAGCATCTCATATTTTTAGAAACAATGGCTCTAATCATGTAAAACACAAGGCAACGCCAAAGAATAACATTGAAAGCATACACAATGTCATACATATTTTGCAATTTTGTTGTTGCTTCCTACTTTTTTTTTAGTGTTGGTTAGTTTCATTTGCTGTTTTACAGATGTTCAAAACAGTATTTAATCGTTTAAACAAAAAATCCATTTTACATTACTTGACTCGCTTTTAAACAAATCGTGCATGCAAACACTTAATTTTCTTCTAGTACTCATTGTTATGTATTATTAATCTCTCATATTTTTAAATAGTGTTGGTTAGTTTGTGTATTGTTAACTCAATACTAGTGTACTCATGCAGTATCTAGTAAACCGAATATAAATATCAATGTCCGTATTTGGGCTCATACCTCTTTGAGTGCTAAGCCGGTTGTGCTGAATACCAAGCCCAAACTGCTTAGGAAATAAATAATTTAACATAAAACAAAATATTTTAGGTTGAGTCGTTCAAAGTGACTAAGATTAAGACTCCGAATATTTACATATACTTTATTTGGGAAAGTATAAAAACGTAGAAACTACAATAATAATAAGGCTATAAATGCGTCAATGATGATAACCTAATTTCTCAACATTAAAGTGAAATAAATTTTAGAATTGTTGATACATTTAATTATACTTTTATTAGATATATTTATTATACTAAAAAGTTATATAAATTTTTAAATCATTTGGAAAATTCAAAATATACACTTCTTACAAGGTTAAAACACCGGAAGCAATATTACTATATAATCGTTTTAAGTATATCAAAAATACTTACTGTATGTTTAAGTTTTTGGCCTTACACTAATTCTTAAAAAAGTAAACATTAATTTAGAAATTAAATACACAACATAAATATTGTAAATAAGTCTTCAAAGATTAGTAAATCATCTTTTCCAAAGTTACTTACTCCGATAAAAGCTTAAACTATTTATTTATACATAAGGCCTTTATGAACTGATATATAAAATAATATAATTATCTTAAGTGGTTTAGCGTTCAAGAAGTTAAATCAATTGAAATTATACGGTTTTTATGTAATAACAATGGTAATGTATGAGCTTGTTCTTTAAGAGTTTTTGAGCCCGTAATCTCATTTTTTTCTATCGAGGTATCTTCCATATTTGAAATTATATTTAAATTATGTTTAGATATTAGCCAATTTTCAGATACAACATTTGTTGTATTACAACTATTTGGAAAAGACCCATTATTTGTTTCATCTCTGTTAATGTCAAAATTTTGTATTGTTGCGATAGGCGTTGCACAGTGGCGCCATTTGAGTTTTTTCGTTGCAAAAATCATATCTTTTGAACCGAATAAGATAATTGAACAGTTTAAACAGCATATGAGAGATAACTGTTCAGCCTATGAAATGAGCGTTTGGAAAGGGTGCTACGCTTTGTAGGGGCCTACTTATGGGTTATCAAAGTTAAAATTAGTAGAAAAATCAATTTTATGGTAACTAAAAAAAATTATTTTTACATTTTTAGATTGTTTTTATTTTTTTTTCTTAAGGGTTTTATGTTTTAAATTATTACCCAACAAATTAAAAAAAAAATTATTTATTTTTTTAATTTATTTTTTCAATTTTCTGTAAAATATTCATCACAATTCGTAAGAGAAGGTATATCTAAAAGACTAACCATTTCTAAACTATAATTATTTTGTAACTCTATTCGTGACTTCACATGCCGCAGGGAAGAAATAAGTGGATCGGAAGATGCTGCCAACATGTTGAAGAGGTCCTTATTTTGCCTTACCCTTGATGCTTTGAATGTGTTCTGCAATCTATATTTTTTATAAAATTTGTTAAGAGACTCCTGTGCTTCTTCAGAAAGCTCTCCAATTGGCAAAGACTGGTACTCAATTTTCACGATTTGATTGTCAATTCCAATGATTCTAGTTACTGCCTCATCATTTTCAAAAAATCTCCTAGAAGTGTTTCCATCGTTTGAGTTACCGTATCCGTGCTTGGGACAGTCTACTTTTAGTCCAACGTGTTTAAAAAAAGCATCCTGTATTTGCTTCTTTCTGATCTTTTCCTTATCCTTTATTGATGTATTTTCATCGAAGTTTTCCTCCTCTTGTGGTAGGGTATATGCCAGTTTTAGCAAGAATTCCATACACCTTATCCTTGCGTGCAATGGTGACATTCCATATTCGTAATTCTCCTCATTTGTAGAATCGTTTAAATTACCAAAGTTCTTCTGACAAATAATAATATAAAATCGATAAAAAAAATATAAAAATAAAACGAAAAAAGGGGTTTAAATAGGTTTTTGCTAAATTTTTACCTCCAATATAATTCTGTCTATATATATGTATATGATAACTAATTGAAATATATTATAATTAAGCAGAAAAAGATACTAATCTTAAACTCTTTACAACTAATTATATAAAATTGAGATGTAACATATTATATATGAAATAAATTGAATTGAATTGAAAAAAGTTCTTCTGACTCTTTTTGCAAATCGGGCATGACATTGTTGAGGTTGTTCCTGTCAGTTCGTAATTGCATTCAATATATTTTCCTTCTCCAATTTGCAGCTTTGTAGGCTTAATCTTGCTTATTTGTTCTTCAATGTCCTTCACCGTAGTCCTTATGAGTTCTGCCGATTCCCTTGCAAACTAAAACATTAGTGGTCGGCAATAATGCACTGATGACGGACGTGGATTTTTCCAGTGTAGGGAATCATCCGATTTTAGCCGCAAAGGAACAACAGATGCCATAAACATATTTCCGTCCGATATTGTAGCGTCATCGGAAGATATCCTTTGCCTTTAAACGCTTTGTCCGGATGATCCATCGCAGCCCCATTTGCTGATCACTGTCAACTTCTCAGGAAGAATTTTCACTTCCGTGAAAAACTTTGGTGTGGTTGACTTTCTAAACAGTTCAAATAATTTTAAATTGTTCAACGCCATGTTTTCAGTACTTAAATTGTTTAATGGTTTCAGTAATTGTTGCGCCAACTTTCAGGCGTAGACTAATCCAGGCATTATGCTTATTTTGCAATATATAGGCTTATGCTACCATGCCTAAAAATTTACCTGTTCCCTGCATACATATGGATTTAGGCTGAATAATGCAATTTTGATATTATGCACGTGTCCAAATAAGATTTGTGCCTACCTGTAGGGACCATAAGTCAATATTGTTCCTGACCATTTGTACGCCAAAGTATTGTTTATGTGAGGTACGTACCTGCTAATTTCAATGAGTAGTTTTTTTCAAACTATTAGATCAAACTACTGTCCGTCAAAACATATAAGGGATGGACGCCATACAATTTCTGCAACCATGTCTTTTTAACCTTTTTTACCTCTAGAAGCCAAACGGGCACGTACGGGCAGATAAAACCTTTTGAATTATGTAAAGAAATAATCAAAGAACAGGTTTTGCAAATATGGCAAATATAGAAAAATATAGATTTTTTTTATTTTCCGTCGAAGTTAAAAAATAGTGAAAAAACGGATAGTTTTTAAATAGTGATTTACCCGGAGAAACACAAAGCAAACAGTTAATTTTTTTTATCATTATACATTTAATAAATACATCAATCAATACAAACAAAAAATAAGGCGATTCGTTACCTATTTTTCGTGAAATTACACCTGAAATCGCAACAAATTTACTAAAAATTGTGTGTTTTTTGGAAAACCGAAAGTCGGTCAACTTTGAACGGTTATATCTTCTAAACTAAAAATGTGATATTATTAAGAGTGGCACATTTGAAATCGTTGAAAAGTTTCCTATAACATGGGTTTATTCAAAACTTCGTCGGCGCTCATGAAAATTTTGATTTTTGCAACCTCGTTTGCTCTACGGGCGCCACTGTGCGTTGTTGTAGAGCAATTATTGGTAGACAGAATATATACAGAGGGTCGAAATTGGTTTAAATTTTTAAAAATGTCTTTGTCTTTTGATACAGATTTGTTAATACTGTTGAATCCTTTTGTTTTTATTTCATTTTCGTGTACAATTTGCATTAAGCATGAGGAACTGTTGTAATTTTCGTTAAATAATGAAGATTCTGTGAAGTTAAGCTGCTTACTAATTTGCGATACAGAAGTATGTAACGGCAATGAATTTTTACTAAAGTTAATGTTGTTGTTGGCGATAATATCTAACTCTATATTACTTTTATTTGTATATGACAGATTTGAAGTACAAAAGCTTATTTGATTGTCTTCGTCATCGGAGGTACATAAATCGATTGTATCTACAATTATTTCGGTAGATGGGCATGAGGATATTTTCCAATTAGAGCTACGTGAATTGTCACGCGTAAGTTTTATTTTCAATTTATTATTAACATCGGAAATTTTTTTTAATCTTACTAAAATGGGACGACATCGTCTTAAAAGTGTTGAATTAATAAGTAAAATATTTTCCATTCTTCTTTTTTGGGAGAACTGACGGCGTGGAAAAACATATACATGAGAACTATATTCCAGTGACATTTTAAAAGTGCAGTGCGGAGTAAACGTTGAAAATTTTCTCTCAGAAACTTTGGCCGTGATGCTAATTTAGATAAAATAGGAGCTTGAGAAAATCGCTCAATACGATCCAGGCGTTCAATGAGATACTCAGAAGAAATGAAAGTTTTAGTTGTTCTCAGTAAGAGCTGCCCTGCGGGAGAGGACAAAGGAATTGTTGGACAACGGGATGCTAAGTGAACTGTACGACCTCTTCTAGATAATCGTTTTTTCTTATCAATAATCATAAACTTAGTTTCCCTTTGCAATACCTGGGATGTCTTAACACTTCCTGCACTTGTTTTATTGTATTTATATTGCAAATTAAAATTTAGCAGAAATTGAATACGTTGCTGATTATCCTCTAAGTTATTTTTGTTCTTTTGCTGGTTATCACACGATATTTTGTGGTAAAGATCCATTTGAAATCAACAGTTTTTCTTCCTGGTGGTCGATTGTAGTGATCTTAGGGTTAGTGTGGTGTTTAAGGAAGGAGTTCTGCCGGCGCTAATTAACGCCACTGGCATAAATGTTTAAAAGGGCAGATTTATATGCCCAAAGCTTTAAGCTGGCAGATTTATATGCCAAGAATAAAGAAAGGAAAGTGCCGAGTTTTAAGGCAATGTTTTCAATGATCCTTTAAAACT
The DNA here is from genome assembly GCA_943735925.1 of Pollenia amentaria. NCBI lineage: Eukaryota > Metazoa > Arthropoda > Insecta > Diptera > Polleniidae > Pollenia > Pollenia amentaria. The sequence goes on along the minus strand of OX031007.1, from coordinate 89,786,687 downwards.
ACATTTAATACTAAAATAGTTGTTGCATGCAAACTACACTTCCATAACATTTCCAATATTCAATAATACATTAGGGTAGTATAGATTTGCATGAGTAAAAGAAATATATATATAAAAATAAAGTAAATAATTACATTGTTTATTCATTAAAAAAAATAGAAATTATATTACACTACACCCTAACCCTTAAGAAAAAATTTTACATTTTAGAATATAATTTTACAAAATTAAAAAAAAAATTTTTTTATAAATACACATTTTAATCATGTGTTAAATATTTTATAAATTGTTATTATGAAATTCTTTACTTGTATACCCTAAATCTAGGACAGAGTTTACTCCTTTCGTTTCAATTACTCTATACGGACCATGATATGGTGGATGGTTTTTCCTTTCCTTTCTTTTCTGCATAATCTGTTAAAAATGTTTTTGAATTCTTCAATATTTACTTGCTCACAGCAAGTTTTTTTATACTTTGGGATAGCGTTATCGGTAGAAGTTTCTCCAGAGACAACTGTGTGTTCACCGGATTATCGCAGAATCTTATTACTACCTCCATACCAGTAACTATTATGTGAGGTTCTACAAATTTATCATTTACTCGAAATCTTAGTTTCATCATATTCTTAATATCGGAAATTGATGTGCATTCCCATGTGAAATGTTCATGACGCTTTTCTCCAGAAATGCAGTTTCCATTTTTGTTTGTTTTCTTTAGCTTCCTATTGTTTATTTTCATTTCGTTCTTGATTTTCTTTATCACTTTCTTCTTGTGTTTCTAATTTTTCTCCATTTTCTGCCATTTATAATGCTCTACTTTTAGTTTCGGACAACTCTTCTTTCTTATCTTGTTCTTCTTTCTTTTCTTCTAAATCTTGTTCCTTTTCTACCCAGGTACTTTTATTCTCTTTAACTTCTTTTTACTCCTTTTTTATTTTCCTCTTGGTGCTCCTGCATTTCCACCTCTTCTACTACTTTTAACTTTTCTTTTTCTTCTTCCTTCTGTTGCTCTTTCTTTTACCTCTTCTTTGTCAATTTCACATTCCATTTTCTTAACTTCCTTTTCCTCTTTAACTTCTCTTATTTCTCTCACCTTTTGCTTTTTATTATTATCTTTCATATTTGAATTATGCACTGATATTATAGCGTCGTCATACAATTCTTGTAACTCAACAACTAACGATTCGCTTTCCTCGTCTCAGAATATCTTTCAAATTCCTCTTTTATTAATTCCAATCTAACCAACTTATCCGTCTTATACTGTGAAGTGTAAACTCTGTTTTTCTGTCCCTTTACATTTACATTGAATTTCCGTAATTCATCAATAAATTCTTAATTTTTCCATGTATGCAAAATTTAAGCTTAAAAAACTACATAAAAATCCCTTTAGTGTACAATACTACAATACGGTGATTTTACAATAAAATCAATTAATGAACTCATCAATCTGTTTCCATATGTAAAATTTAAATTTATGTAAAAAAATAAAAAACTTTATTGTATATAAAATATTACAATCTGGCAACCCTAAGCAGATAATACTTTTTCTTTTCTAGTAAACAGCTGTGTTGCAGCACTAACCATACGCATACTTGGCAGCGCTAATTAAATTTTGACATTTTATTTTCTTATTTACTTTCGTTAAACAAAACTAAAAACTTTTCGGCTGAAGTGCACTTTACGGGGCGTACGAAAAAAAAATATAAAAAATATGCCACCCGATCCAGAATTAAAAAAAAAATACCAAAATTAATATTTAAGGGGGCTGAGGCCCGTGGGGACCCCTGGGTCCATAAAACCGCCCCGCCCACTGAATGGTATGTGTGGGTACTCAAATTAAAGGTAATTGTGCAACAAAAACGAAAACAATAAAATTTTGGGTGGGCGGCATTTCTAGGGCCCTCTGGGGCAAAAAAAGTGTCCCCCCATAACACTTATGTATGTATATATATCTGTGTGGATACTCAAATTAAAGGTAATTTACTCACGATTGCAAATATGTATTTTGTTTTTGTATTCGTTTAATATTTTCCTCTCTAGGTTAATTTACGTATCTTTTATAGCTATGCAGAGAAGTTTTAGTTAGCGAAGCCGGTCTTTGTTATACCATAGAGGAGAAAATCCTTGCGCCCGGCCGAAGGCCGGCTATACAGAAAAGCTTTAGTTAGCGAAGCCGGTCTTTGTTATACCATAGAGGAGAAAATCCTTACGCCCGGCCGAAGGCCGGCTATACAGAAAAGCTTTAGTTAGCGAAGCCGGTCTTTGTTATACCATAGAGGAGAAAATCCTTGCGCCCGGCCGAAGGCCGGCTATACAAAGAAGCTTTAGTTACAAAAAAATAATAAAACTCATTTGAAAATTTTAGCGCATAGGTATAACATTAAAAAAGCAAAATAGAAACAAAATATTTACAATCGTAAGCAAAATACCTTTCATTCGAGTACCCACACATAGTTATAAGGGTGGGAGGGGCAATTTTTTTACCCCCAGAGGGACCCAGAAGTCCCGCACGACCTAAATTTTATTAATTTCGTATTTTTTACACAATTACCTTTAATTTGAGTACCCACACATACCACTAAGTGGGCGGGCCGCTTTTTTTGATCCATGGGGTCCCAGGGGCCTCAGCCCCCTTAAATTTTAATTTTGGTTTTTTTCTTTTTTTATTCCAGAAGGGGTCCAACTTTTTTTTTTTTTTCCGTACGCCCCGTAAAGTGCACTTTTGCCAACTTTTCTTGTTCTTCAAAATATTTTAATAAATGTGTGATTGTGTTCTTTGTTTTTTTATTTTATAAAATATAAATTAAAACATTTTTTAGTGTTATCTTACTTAACATTACATACGCAATAAAAAAAATAATCTAGTTGCAGTCAGGTAAATGTTTTATTTTCCTGCTTCTATACTGCTCCATTTGGGCTTCCAGAGCCCCAATCTGCTGCCTAACCTCAGTCTGCTGCCACACCTCTTAGTGCGGCCAACTTGCGACGCAGCTTTACTAATTTTCCGCCTCTTCGATGCCTCGGTAGGTGTACCTTAGGAATTTTGGTAAGTTTTTCTTCCGCACCCTTCGATAGCCTCTGCCGATACCCTTCAATAGTAATTGGCTGTGGGCCCTTGGGAACTTCTTTCCGCACCTCTGTCCCCGCAATGGTTGGCAGGATCACCATGTAGTGATCTTAGGGTGAATGTGGTGTTTAAGGCAGGAGTTCTGCCGGCGCTAATTAACGCCACTGGCATAAATGTTTAAAAGCGCAGATTTATATGCCCAAAGCTTTAAGCTGGCAGATTTATATGCCAAGAATAAAGAAAGGAAACTGCCGAGTTTTAAGGCAATGTTTTCATTGATCCTTTATTGAAATTAATTTCTCTTTTTAAACAAAAATAGCGGTATCTTAAAAATACATTTAATACTAAATAAGTTGTTGCATGCAAAATACACTTCCATTACATTTCCAATATTCAATAATACATTATATATACAAAATATATATATAAAAATAAAGTAAATAATTACATTGTTTATTCATTAAAAATAATAGAAATAATATTACACTACAAGATCTTGCAATTCCCAAGTTGCATTTTTGATGAGAGAATTTTATTCACTTTGCATAGCATTAATCCATTCATTTTTGTTTTCAGATTTTTCAACATCATCTAAAGTCTTTGGGTTTTGTTCAAAAGATATTTTTGCATTTTCTTGACCTATAAGTTTCCATGATCTCAAACGGGATTTAATTGTATCTAATGTGTTCGGTTGTTCATCAAGTTGCATACTTTCTTCTATAAAATTTTGTTCTGAAGAGTGGTCAGCAGAATCTTCAAACATATAATCTTCACTTAAATCAATATTACTACTTTCTTGTTGATTATTATCTGTAATAAAGTTCAATCGAAACAACCTATATGCTTTGGATTCATCACAGTAACCTACCAAAATATATTCTTCACTTCTAGGATCCCATTTACTTTTTCCTGGCTTTTTATTTAAAACATATGATTTGCTTCCAATTTGACGTAAGTATTTCACATTTGGTTTTTTCCCTGTCCAAATTTCAAACGGTGTCATATTTTTGTTTAAACTGGTGGGACATCTGTTTCGAATATATGTTGAAGTATTAATTAATTCCGCCCATAACATTTCAGGAAGATTAGCTTCTAACATTAGGCATCTTGCCATTTCAACAAGTGTGCGGTTCATGTGTCTGCAATGCCATTTTGTTGTGGAGTATATTCTAAGGACAATTAATGTTTTATACCATTCGATTTTAAATAACTATCTGCATCGCTACTTATCATTTCCTTAGCATTATCAGTTCTTAACATTTTTATACGATTTCCCGTTTCAAGTTCAGCAGAAGTTTTAAATGCTTCTTAATATTCAGATTTGTTTCTTAAAAATTTAACTGTTACGCTTCCCGAAAAATCATCTATGAATGTTGCAAAATACAGCTTTTTACCCAAAGATTCGGTCCTCATTGGACCACAAATGTCAGAATGAATTAATTCTAAAACTTCAGTTGAGGACTTGTTATACTTTTTGAGAAATTACCGCGAACTAGCTTTCCCCTTATACATGTTTCACATTCGTGTTCTAGTAAATGAGCACTTGGTAAACCTGTCACCATCTTATTCGAACTCAATTGCATTAAAGAGTAGCTATTTAAATGCCTAAATCTTTTATGCCATAACTCGACTTCATTTTGCTCTTTTGTATTTGCACAATAAAAAGATTGAATTTCATCTATGTTTACAGTAAATAGCCCATTACTTTTGCTAGCTTCAACTAAAATCTCATTATTTTTAACAAATTTGGCTACATTATCCTGCATTTCTATAACGCATCCATTATCCGTTGCTTTACTCGTTGACATAAAATTTTTTTTTAAATCAGGTACCCATAAAGTGTTAAATAGTTTTAGCTGTTTACGTTTTTCCTGAACTATAACGTCCAATAGCACAGTTCCTAATCCTTTTACACTTATTTCTTTTTCGTCCGCATGTTTGACAGTACCACTATAATTTGTGTCAAGATTTTGAAAAATGTCCCCTTGATATGTCATATGTGACGTAGCCCCACTATCTAAGAACCAAACTGTTTTATGACTAGCTTTCTGAACTATTCCATGCGATGCTACAAATCCATTCGAATTCACAATATGACAACGATCTTTATCAATATTCATCTTGCAATTTTTAGCCATGTGTCCTTGTTTACCAAAGCGAAAACAAGTAATAGATTTAGACATACCTGGTTTGTTTGTATTATATTTTTTACCATGTTTTGCCTTAAATGCATCATCTTCGGGAACATCAGAATTTTCTTGCAACTCAAAAAGTATTGATCTTAAAGTCTTCATTGTTGGAAACTCATTTGCTGTGTTGAATGCTGCTTTAACTTCCTTGTGGGCATTGGATAAACCGTCTAATAATATTATAACTTGTAATTCTTCTTCGATTTTACCATTTATTTATTCCAAAAATGTATAATTTTCTTCAATAAATTTTAAAATGGATTGTCCAGCACTCATTTTATGATTTAATAATTTCCTATATAGTTCAGCTTTTTGCCTCTTGGTTTTTCTTTCATACGACTCACACAGAAAATCCCGAATTTGCTTCGATGTTTTTAAGTTTCTAACTAGCATTAGAATTTTTGGTGATAATGCAATCAAAATGTCAGCTCTCGCATCTTGATCTTTTTCAATCCACTGTTCACGCAAATTTGGTTCAGCTGGAGTAATCGTTTCACCTCGAACGCTCTGTAGCTATCTGCTCTTGTGCAACAGAGCTTCTATTTGCGTCTTCCATGTTGAATAATTTGAGCCATCGAATATTGGTATCTTGCTTGCAAAAGTTGTTGATGCCATTTTTGCTTAAATGTTTATATGTACCCCAATCACAATTTTATTTTTAATATTTACAGAATGTCTCTACATGGACTTCTGGGCTCATAACCTTTTAAATTACGTACACAATTTGTTGTGTTTTCTATAAGAGTTTTTTAATTAATGAAAAAATATATTTATATATGTAATTGAATTACATTTCATAAACAACATATTCAATTTATAAAACTAAATAAACAAAGTATAATTAAAACAAGTACATTTGTTAATTCAAAAAAAGGCTGCTCCAGTAAGACAAGTTTCGAAGGAAAGAGTAACCAAAAAAATTAAACTTATGATGATAGGGAAATCGAAAAATCTAAGGTCATTCCAAATAAAACATTCCCAATAGAGTATGCTCATTCTCAAAATGCATGGATGTCTACAATAATTTTTAAAAATTAGCTTTTTAACTCCTTTGTCCCACAGGTAAGTTTTCTCTAAATCAAGATGAAGACTTAGTGTTTCAATTAGGTTTTTTTCAATTCATAGGTGGAATCTTATTTATGGGTGAAGAATCTTTCACTAAAAGCTGTTTTAATTTGGATAATGCTCCTTGTCACCCTCCTGCAGAAGATCTGGTTAAGGAAACGTGTGACGGTAAGATTTGGGGTTTGTATATGCCACCAAACGTCGCACCGTTGATACAACCTATGGATCCAAATGCCATACAGCTCGCTAAAGTGCACTACAAAAATAGACTGTTGTCAAAAGTTATATCGATCAATGAGGAAAACGTATTGACAGTTTTAAAAAATTTAACTTTATACGATGCTTCCACGATAATAGCGCAATCGTTTGAATCTGGAAAAGAAAAAAGTCCTTCCAAACGCTGGAATAAAATATTTTCTACAGATGACGATGACTTGACAACATTTTTCTAAATGTAAGTAAAAAACCACATGAGTGTATCTTTAAAAATTTGTAGTCATATCTTTGAAATTTTAAGGCCCTAATCATGTACAACGCAGCGCAACGCCACAGAACTAACGCAACGCCAAAGAATAACATTGAAAGCACAAACAATGTCATAAATATTTTGTAATTTTGTTGTTGCTTTCTACAGAAATTCACATTGCGTTTTAAAATTTCAAACGCTCCATTGCTTGTGTCGTTGAAAATTTTAAAACGGTACATGAATTTCTGTTGAAAGCAACAACAAAATTACAAAATATTTATGACATTGTTTGTGCTTTCAATGTTATTGTTTGGCGTTGCGCTGCGTTGTACATGATTAGGGCCTAAGTTTAATTTAACACCGGACGATCTAAACGAATGGGTCAATGAAAATCATAATGATCCCATAAACTGTGAGGTGATGAAAGTGATGAAAATGAAGAAAGCGGGCCTACTGTAGAAACTGGAATGAAAGTGAAACACTCGGATGCAATAAAGCACTTTGAACAGTGTATTAAATGGGGGGATGAAAACAATATCGAAACGTCAAAAAAAAATTGTGCTAAAAGAACTCCTGGAAGCAGCAGTTCTATGCTCGATTGCAGCACTTCGAAAACAAACAAATATAAAGGATTATTTTAAATAACTTGAATGTGTTTTACATTTTTTAAGTTCATTATTATTAGTTTTGTTCCCTACATTCTACTCATTTAATTGAAAATTATATGAAGTATTTATTTTTTGGTTGTGTTATGAATGGAAATAAACAAATTTACTTCGTTTTATTAAAATATTATTGTTATCTTAATATTATAGGAATAAAAAAAAAATTTTAAAAAAAATCGTTAAGCCGGGATACCACTGTATATAGAAAATAAAGAATGCTTACAAATTTAAAACATTTTATAATAACATTAATAGCTTACTTTTTGTCTAAAATTAATAAAATAATATTAACATTAGTACTTACATTGGCAATTTCAACAACCATAGCATACTTACTTGTGCTATGGATAAAAATAAGTTTCACTAACGTAATAGAAGAAGAATTAGAGAAAGTAAACAGAATCCTTCAGGACCATTCTCGAATTGGAAAAATACGTTGCCCAACCAATAGCATCTCATATTTTTAGAAACAATGGCTCTAATCATGTAAAACACAAGGCAACGCCAAAGAATAACATTGAAAGCATACACAATGTCATACATATTTTGCAATTTTGTTGTTGCTTCCTACTTTTTTTTTAGTGTTGGTTAGTTTCATTTGCTGTTTTACAAATGTTCAAAACAGTATTTTTTTTTATTTATTTAATAGATAGATAAAATATATGTATATATTTACAGCTATTTGAAGTTATGCGTAATTCTGGAATTAATATATATATATATAATATTTATCTATAGATGGCTTAACTTAGTATGTGTGAGCCAGATTGGCAAAGTAGATTTTTGGTTTTACAAGTAATTCATTACGTTAAATAATGCATACGAATGTAGAGTATTACATTATATATGAGTTTAAGATTATGCAAATTCATTTATTATCAATTTTCTGTATTTTAAGCAAGTATCTAAATAGTTAATTAGGGTGTTGTAGTTGTAAGTTTGGCCATTAAGAATGTCCAAGACTTCCTCCAAATTGAGTTGGGATTGATTAAAATATTTAAGTCGATATCCACTGTAAACAGGACAGATACCAATAATGTGTAGAGTGTTTTCTGTTGCATCTAGGTTACAAATTGTGCAGAGACCAATTGACGTGCTTTGGAAAGCTCTAGCATTTATATCTAGAAGACCACCTCTTGCTTTTATTAGTAGACTTGCAGCACGAGTCGAGAGCTCTAAGGAATTAATTTCTAGCAAGGAGTAGTTCAGCTGGGAGTATAAGTCGTGAAACTGAGAGTTTTTTGCATCGGAGACGAGGTTTGTATTTTCATATGTTTTAACTAGCTGTAAAATAGACTTGCTGTATTTGCAGAGAGGAACAGTGTTATTTGGTGTAGTATAATTTATTTTGGAACACAAGTTCGTCCATTCCTCAGCCCAAAACGTATGTTTGTCAATTATAATTTCGGCCAGACGCCGCGGCAACCTATTATATGGTAAATTGAGTATTTTGTTGATGTAATTGAAATGTAGTTTTAAGGTGTCCAAGAACAACGAATTAAGCCCTGTTTCTAGGAAGAGCATGTAGTTTGGGGTGTTCCTAGGCAGGAGGAGCATCTTCTTTATAAAAAAACGGAATAATTTTTCTACTGAATCATATTTTTTAAAACCCCATATTTGGGCTCCGTAGAACATTATTGAGCGAGAAGCAGCATTAAATATTTTGAGCTTATTTTTATTACTGATTTTTGGATGCATGATATATTTAGACCACGATGAGGCAATCGCCATTTTTGATGTTATTAGTTTTCTTTCCAAGTGATTTTGAAACGACAAGTTGAAGCAGAGGTCAATACCCAAATACTTATATGAGTTTACTATTTCAATTACGCTATCACCGTAATTCCATTTTAAACTTTTTGATAACCTTGTGCCACTACGAAAAACCAGGATTTTTGATTTAGCTAGATTAACTTTTAAATGCCACAAGTTGCAATACGTATATAGAGAGTTAATCATATTTTGAAGACCATCCTGAGAATCCGAAATTAATACAATATCATCAGCATACAAGAGTATTTTTACATTAAAATCCTCAATACTCACACCACCAGGGAGAATATCGGCTAAGTCATTTAAGTATAAAGCGAACAAAATTGGACTCAGTATACATCCTTGTTTGACACCAAGTTTTACTTTAAGACGTTTTGAAAAAGTGTTATTAAACAGAACTTGACTAGTAATGTCTTCATACGAGTTCATTAGTATCCTTAATATTTTCGCAGACAATCCCATAGTTGACAGTTTATAAAACAAATCATTTCTTGGGATCAAATCAAAGGCACAGGAAAAATCAACAAAGAAGGTATAGGTATTTTTGCCAAGTAATTTATTCAGATGAACTATATTAATAATATTAAATATATTGTCGATAGAAGAATAATTTTTCCTAAATCCAGCTTGGTATTCATTAAGAACATTGTTTTTATCGATCCAGTCAGTGATACGATTCAAGAGTATACTATTAAAGATTTTGCAGACTGTATTGATAAGTGACAAACCACGATAATTAGCGGGGCAGTTAGGATCACCTTTTTTCAAAAGTGGTATGAGAATCGAAGATTTGAAGCTAGCTGGGATCTTTTCTGTAAGAAATATTACATTCAGGACTGACAGAAGTTCATTTATAAAGTTAACAGGAGCGTATTTATAAAATTCGTAGCTGATACCATCTTGCCCAGGTGCTTTATTTTCCTTCAGACCATTTAAAACAAAAACGAGTTCATGGAGTTCAAACGGTGAATCAAGAAATGGGTCTATGTTGTATGGTAAACACCAGTAAAACGGGCTTATGGGGCCACTGTTCTCAGAGATACTGCTAAAGTGCTGAAAAAAGTCGTCTGCATTTAAATTGCCACGTACTGTATATGATCGAGTTTTTAAACTATTCGTTAATTTCCACCATTGTTTACTGGAACTTATTTGATTTAGTTGTTCTAGATTTGAATTATAGTATTGTAGTTTGCTGTTCCGACATGCTATAAGGTATTTTGCTTTGGCAGACATATACTTCAGTTTATTTGTATTAGTATGAGTTTTACGATAAATTTTAAGGCTATTAAACATATTTTTTCTAAGACGGGCGCATTTCCAGTTAAACCATTTTTGCTGTGGCTCAAAATTAAACTTAGGTTTAGTTTTAACTGTAGCATCTAATATTTTTCTTCTAATACCTAGTAGTAAGTTCAAAACAGTATTTAATCGTTTAAACAAAAAATCCATTTTACATTACTTGACTCGCTTTTAAACAAATCGTGCATGCAAACACTTAATTTTCTTCTAGTACTCATTGTTATGTATTATTAATCTCTCATATTTTTAAATAGTGTTGGTTAGTTTGTGTATTGTTAACTCAATACTAGTGTACTCATGCAGTATCTAGTAAACCGAATATAAATATCAATGTCCGTATTTGGGCTCATACCTCTTTGAGTGCTAAGCCGGTTGTGCTGAATACCAAGCCCAAACTGCTTAGGAAATAAATAATTTAACATAAAACAAAATATTTTAGGTTGAGTCGTTCAAAGTGACTAAGATTAAGACTCCGAATATTTACATATACTTTATTTGGGAAAGTATAAAAACGTAGAAACTACAATAATAATAAGGCTATAAATGCGTCAATGATGATAACCTAATTTCTCAACATTAAAGTGAAATAAATTTTAGAATTGTTGATACATTTAATTATACTTTTATTAGATATATTTATTATACTAAAAAGTTATATAAATTTTTAAATCATTTGGAAAATTCAAAATATACACTTCTTACAAGATTAAAACACCGGAAGCAATATTACTATATAATCGTTTTAAGTATATCAAAAATACTTACTGTATGTTTAAGTTTTTGGCCTTACACTAATTCTTAAAAAAGTAAACATTAATTTAGAAATTAAATACACAACATAAATATTGTAAATAAGTCTTCAAAGATTAGTAAATCATCTTTTCCAAAGTTACTTACTCCGATAAAAGCTTAAACTATTTATTTATACATAAGGCCTTTATGAACTGATATATAAAATAATATAATTATCTTAAGTGGTTTAGCGTTCAAGAAGTTAAATCAATTGAAATTATACGGTTTTTATGTAATAACAATGGTAATGTATGAGCTTGTTCTTTAAGAGTTTTTGAGCCCGTAATCTCATTTTTTTCTATCGAGGTATCTTCCATATTTGAAATTATATTTAAATTATGTTTAGATATTAGCCAATTTTCAGATACAACATTTGTTGTATTACAACTATTTGGAAAAGACCCATTATTTGTTTCATCTCTGTTAATGTCAAAATTTTGTATTGTTGCGATAGGCGTTGTTGTAGAGCAATTATTGGTAGACAGAATATATACAGAGGGTCGAAATTGGTTTAAATTTTTAAAAATGTCTTTGTCTTTTGATACAGATTTGTTAATACTGTTGAATCCTTTTGTTTTTATTTCATTTTCGTGTACAATTTGCATTAAGCATGAGGAACTGTTGTAATTTTCGTTAAATAATGAAGATTCTGTGAAGTTAAGCTGCTTACTAATTTGCGATACAGAAGTATGTAACGGCAATGAATTTTTACTAAAGTTAATGTTGTTGTTGGCGATAATATCTAACTCTATATTACTTTTATTTGTATATGACAGATTTGAAGTACAAAAGCTTATTTGATTGTCTTCGTCATCGGAGGTACATAAATCGATTGTATCTACAATTATTTCGGTAGATGGGCATGAGGATATTTTCCAATTAGAGCTACGTGAATTGTCACGCGTAAGTTTTATTTTCAATTTATTATTAACATCGGAAATTTTTTTTAATCTTACTAAAATGGGACGACATCGTCTTAAAAGTGTTGAATTAATAAGTAAAATATTTTCCATTCTTCTTTTTTGGGAGAACTGACGGCGTGGAAAAGCATATACATGAGAACTATATTCCAGTGACATTTTAAAAGTGCAGTGCGGAGTAAACGTTGAAAATTTTCTCTCAGAAACTTTGGCCGTGATGCTAATTTAGATAATATAGGAGCTTGAGAAAATCGCTCAAAACGATCCAGGCGTTCAATGAGATACTCAGAAGAAATGAAAGTTTTAGTTGTTCTCAGTAAGAGCTGCCCTGCGGGAGAGGACAAAGGAATTGTTGAACAACGGGATGCTAAGTGAACTGTACGACCTCTTCTAGATAATCGTTTTTTCTTATCAATAATCATAAACTTAGTTTCCCTTTGCAATACCTGGGATGTCTTAAAACTTCCTGCACTTGTTTTATTGTATTTATATTGCAAATTAAAATTTAGCAGAAATTGAATACGTTGCTGATTATCCTCTAAGTTATTTTTGTTCTTTTGCTGGTTATCACACGATATTTTGTGGTAAAGATCCATTTGAAATCAACAGTTTTTCTTCCTGGTGGTCGATTGTAGTGATCTTAGGGTTAGTGTGGTGTTTAAGGAAGGAGTTCTGCCGGCGCTAATTAACGCCACTGGCATAAATGTTTAAAAGGGCAGATTTATATGCCCAAAGCTTTAAGCTGGCAGATTTATATGCCAAGAATAAAGAAAGGAAAGTGCCGAGTTTTAAGGCAATGTTTTCAATGATCCTTTAAAACTACATTTAATACTAAAATAGTTGTTGCATGCAAACTACACTTCCATAACATTTCCAATATTCAATAATACATTAGGGTAGTATAGATTTGCATGAGTAAAAAAATATATATATAAAAATAAAGTAAATAATTACATTGTTTATTCATTAAAAAAAATAGAAATTATATTACACTACACCCTAACCCTTAAGAAAAAATTTTACATTTTAGAATATAATTTTACAAAATTAAAAAAAAATTTTTTTTATAAATACACATTTTAATCATGTGTTTAATATTTTATAAATTGTTATTATGAAATTCTTTACTTGTATACCCTAAATCTAGGACAGAGTTTACTCCTTTCGTTTCAATTACTCTATACGGACTGATATGGTGGATGGTTTTTCCTTCGATTAGAATTTCGAACAAGAACTAGATTACCTTTCTTTTCTGCATAATCTGTTAAAAATGTTTTTGAATTCTTCAATATTTACTTGCTCACAGCAAGTTTTTTTATACTTTGGGATAGCGTTATCGGTAGAAGTTTCTCCAGAGACAACTGTGTGTTCACCGGATTATCGCAGAATCTTATTACTACCTCCATACCAGTAACTATTATGTGAGGTTCTACAAATTTATCATTTACTCGAAATCTTAGTTTCATCATATTCTTAATATCGGAAATTGATGTGCATTCCCATGTGAAATGTTCATGACGCTTTTCTCCAGAAATGCAGTTTCCATTTTTGTTTGTTTTCTTTAGCTTCCTATTGTTTATTTTCATTTCGTTCTTGATTTTCTTTATCACTTTCTTCTTGTGTTTCTAATTTTTCTCCATTTTCTGCCATTTATAATGCTCTACTTTTAGTTTCGGCCAACTCTTCTTTCTTATCTTGTTCTTCTTTCTTTTCTTCTAAATCTTGTTCCTTTTCTACCCAGGTACTTTTATTCTCTTTAACTTCTTTTTACTCCTTTTTTATTTTCCTCTTGGTGCTCCTGCATTTCCACCTCTTCTACTACTTTTAACTTTTCTTTTTCTTCTTCCTTCTGTTGCTCTTTCTTTTACCTCTTCTTTGTCAATTTCACATTCCATTTTCTTAACTTCCTTTTCCTCTTTAACTTCTCTTATTTCTCTCACCTTTTGCTTTTTATTATTATCTTTCATATTTGAATTATGCACTGATATTATAGCGTCGTCATACAATTCTTGTAACTCAACAACTAACGATTCGCTTTCCTCGTCTCAGAATATCTTTCAAATTCCTCTTTTATTAATTCCAATCTAACCAACTTATCCGTCTTATACTGTGAAGTGTAAACTCTTGTTTTCTGTCCCTTTACATTTACATTGAATTTCCGTAATTCATCAATAAATTCTTAATTTTTCCATGTATGCAAAATTTAAGCTTAAAAAACTACATAAAAATCCCTTTAGTGTACAATACTACAATACGGTGATTTTACAATAAAATCAATTAATGAACTCATCAATCTGTTTCCATATGTAAAATTTAAATTTATGTAAAAAAATAAAAAACTTTATTGTATATAAAATATTACAATCTGGCAACCCTAAGCTGATAATACTTTTTCTTTTCTAGTAAACAGCTGTGTTGCAGCACTAACCATACGCATACTTGGCAGCGCTAATTAAATTTTGACATTTTATTTTCTTATTTACTTTCGTTAAACAAAACTAAAAACTTTTCGGCTGAAGTGCACTTTACGGGGCGTACGAAAAAAAAATATAAAAAATATGCCACCCGATCCAGAATTAAAAAAAAAAAATACCAAAATTAATATTTAAGGGGGCTGAGGCCCGTGGGGACCCCTGGGTCCATAAAACCGCCCCGCCCACTGAATGGTATGTGTGGGTACTCAAATTAAAGGTAATTGTGCAACAAAAACGAAAATAATAAAATTTTGGGTGGGCGGCATTTCTAGGGCCCTCTGGGGCAAAAAAAGTGTCCCCCCATAACACTTATGTATGTATATATATCTGTGTGGATACTCAAATTAAAGGTAATTTGCTCACGATTGCAAATATGTATTTTGTTTTTGTATTCGTTTAATATTTTCCTCTCTAGGTTAATTTATGTATCTTTTATAGCTATGCAGAGAAGTTTTAGTTAGCGAAGCCGGTCTTTGTTATACCATAGAGGAGAAAATCCTTGCGCCCGGCCGAAGGCCGGCTATACAGAAAAGCTTTAGTTAGCGAAGCCGGTCTTTGTTATACCATAGAGGAGAAAATCCTTACGCCCGGCCGAAGGCCGGCTATTCAGAAAAGCTTTAGTTAGCGAAGCCGGTCTTTGTTATACCATAGAGGAGAAAATCCTTGCGCCCGGCCGAAGGCCGGCTATACAAAGAAGCTTTAGTTACAAAAAAATAATAAAACTCATTTGAAAATTTTAGCGCATAGGTATAACATTAAAAAAGCAAAATAGAAACAAAATATTTACAATCGTAAGCAAAACACCTTTCATTCGAGTACCCACACATAGTTATAAGGGTGGGAGGGGCAATTTTTTTACCCCCAGAGGGACCCAGAAGTCCCGCTCGACCTAAATTTTATTAATTTCGTATTTTTTACACAATTACCTTTAATTTGAGTACCCACACATACCACTAAGTGGGAGGGCCGCTTTTTTTGATCCATGGGGTCCCAGGGGCCTCAGCCCCCTTAAATTTTAATTTTGGTTTTTTTCTTTTTTTATTCCAGAAGGGGTCCAACTTTTTTTTTTTTTCCGTACGCCCCGTAAAGTGCACTTTTGCCAACTTTTCTTTATTTATTTTAATAAATGTGTGATTGTGTTCTTTGTTTTTTTATTTTATAAAATATAAATTAAAACATTTTTTAGTGTTATCTTACTTAACATTACATACGCAATAAAAAAAATAATCTAGTTGCAGTCAGGTAAATGTTTTATTTTCCTGCTTCTATACTGCTCCATTTGGGCTTCCAGAGCCCCAATCTGCTGCCTAACCTCAGTCTGCTGCCACACCTCTTAGTGCGGCCAACTTGCGACGCAGCTTTACTAATTTTCCGCCTCTTCGATGCCTCGGTAGGTGTACCTTAGGAATTTTGGTAAGTTTTTCTTCCGCACCCTTCGATAGCCTCTGCCGATACCCTTCAATAGTAATTGGCTGTGGGCCCTTGGGAACTTCTTTCCGCACCTCTGTCCCCGCAATGGTTGGCAGGATCGCCATGTAGTGATCTTAGGGTGAGTGTGGTGTTTAAGGCAGGAGTTCTGCCGGCGCTAATTAACGCCACTGGCATAAATGTTTAAAAGCGCAGATTTATATGCCCAAAGCTTTAAGCTGGCAGATTTATATGCCAAGAATAAAGAAAGGAAACTGCCGAGTTTTAAGGCAATGTTTTCATTGATCCTTTATTGAAATTAATTTCTCTTTTTAAACAAAAATAGCGGTATCTTAAAAATACATTTAATACTAAATAAGTTGTTGCATGCAAACTACACTTCCATTACATTTCCAATATTCAATAATACATTATATATACAAAATATATATATAAAAATAAAGTAAATAATTACATTGTTTATTCATTAAAAGTAATAGAAATTATATTACACTACAAGATCTTGCAATTCCCAAGTTGCATTTTTGATGAGAGAATTTTATTCACTTTGCATAGCATTAATCCATTCATTTTTGTTTTCAGATTTTTCAACATCATCTAAAGTCTTTGGGTTTTGTTCACAAGATATTTTTGCATTTTCTTGACCTATAAGTTTCCATGATCTCAAACGGGATTTAATTGTATCTAATGTGTTCGGTTGTTCATCAAGTTGCATACTTTCTTCTATAAAATTTTGTTCTGAAGAGTGGTCAGCAGAATCTTCAAAAATATGATCTTCACTTAAATCAATATTACTACTTTCTTGTTGATTATTATCTGTAATAAAGTTCAATCGAAACAACCTATATGCTTTGGATTCATCACAGTAACCTACCAAAATATATTCTTCACTTCTAGGATCCCATTTACTTTTTCCTGGCTTTTTATTTAAAACATATGATTTGCTTCCAATTTGACGTAAGTATTTCACATTTGGTTTTTTCCCTGTCCAAATTTCAAACGGTGTCATATTTTTGTTTAAACTGGTGGGACATCTGTTTCGAATATATGTTGAAGTATTAATTAATTCCGCCCATAACATTTCAGGAAGATTAGCTTCTAACATTAGGCATCTTGCCATTTCAACAAGTGTGCGGTTCATGTGTCTGCAACGCCATTTTGTTGTGGAGTATATTCTAAGGACAATTAATGTTTTATACCATTCGATTTTAAATAACTATCTGCATCGCTACTTATCATTTCCTTAGCATTATCAGTTCTTAACATTTTTATACGATTTCCCGTTTCAAGTTCAGCAGAAGTTTTAAATGCTTCTTAATATTCAGATTTGTTTCTTAAAAATTTAACTGTTACGCTTCCCGAAAAATCATCTATGAATGTTGCAAAATACAGCTTTTTACCCAAAGATTCGGTCCTCATTGGACCACAAATGTCAGAATGAATTAATTCTAAAACTTCAGTTGAGGACTTGTTATACTTTTTGAGAAATTACCGCGAACTAGCTTTCCCCTTATACATGTTTCACATTCGTGTTCTAGTAAATGAGCACTTGGTAAACCTGTCACCATCTTATTCGAACTCAATTGCTTTAAAGAGTAGCTATTTAAATGCCTAAATCTTTTATGCCATAACTCGACTTCATTTTGCTCTTTTGTATTTGCACAATAAAAAGATTGAATTTCATCTATGTTTACAGTAAATAGCCCATTACTTTTGCTAGCTTCAACTAAAATCTCATTATTTTTAACAAATTTGGCTACATTATCCTGCATTTCTATAACGCATCCATTATCCGTTGCTTTACTCGTTGACATAAAATTTTTTTTTAAATCAGGTACCCATAAAGTGTTAAATAGTTTTAGCTGTTTACGTTTTTCCTGAACTATAACGTCCAATAGCACAGTTCCTAATCCTTTTACACTTATTTCTTTTTCGTCCGCATGTTTGACAGTACCACTATAATTTGTGTCAAGATTTTGAAAAATGTCCCCTTGATATGTCATATGTGACGTAGCCCCACTATCTAAGAACCAAACAGTTTTATGACTAGCTTTCTGAACTATTCCATGCGATGCTACAAATCCATTCGAATTCACAATATGACAACGATCTTTATCAATATTCATCTTGCAATTTTTAGCCATGTGTCCTTGTTTACCAAAGCGAAAACAAGTAATAGATTTAGACATACCTGGTTTGTTTGTATTATATTTTTTACCATGTTTTGCCTTAAATGCATCATCTTCGGGAACATCAGAATTTTCTTGCAACTCAAAAAGTATTGATCTTAAAGTCTTCATTGTTGGAAACTCATTTGCTGTGTTGAATGCTGCTTTAACTTCCTTGTGGGCATTGGATAAACCGTCTAATAATATTATAACTCGTAATTCTTCTTCGATTTTACCATTTATTTATTCCAAAAATGTATAATTTTCTTCAATAAATTTTAAAATGGATTGTCCAGCACTCATTTTATGATTTAATAATTTCCTATATAGTTCAGCTTTTTGCCTCTTGGTTTTTCTTTCATACGACTCACACAGAAAATCCCGAATTTGCTTCGATGTTTTTAAGTTTCTAACTAGCATTAGAATTTTTGGTGATAATGCAATCAAAATGTCAGCTCTCGCATCTTGATCTTTTTCAATCCACTGTTCACGCAAATTTGGTTCAGCTGGAGTAATCGTTTCACCTCGAACGCTCTGTAGCTATCTGCTCTTGTGCAACAGAGCTTCCATTTGCGTCTTCCATGTTGAATAATTTGAGCCATCGAATATTGGTATCTTGCTTGCAAAAGTTGTTGATGCCATTTTTGCTTAAATGTTTATATGTACCCCAATCACAATTTTATTTTTAATATTTACAGAATGTCTCTACATGGACTTCTGGGCTCATAACCTTTTAAATTACGTACACAATTTGTTGTGTTTTCTATAAGAGTTTTTTAATTAATGAAAAAATATATTTATATATGTAATTGAATTACATTTCATAAACAACATATTCAATTTATAAAACTAAATAAACAAAGTATAATTAAAACAAGTACATTTGTTAATTCAAAAAAAGGCTGCTCCAGTAAGACAAGTTTCGAAGGAAAGAGTAACCAAAAAAATTAAACTTATGATGATAGGGAAATCGAAAAATCTAAGGGCATTCCAAATAAAACATTCCCAATAGAGTATGCTCATTCTCAAAATGCATGGATATCTACAATAATTTTTAAAAATTGGTTTTTTAACTCCTTTGTCCCACAGGTAAGTTTTCTCTAAATCAAGATGAAGACTTAGTGTTTCAATTAGGTTTTTTTCAATAGATAGGTGGAATCTTATTTATGGGTGAAGAATCTTTCACTAAAAGCTGTTTTAATTTGGATAATGCTCCTTGTCACCCTCCTGCAGAAGATCTGGTTAAGGAAACGTGTGACGGTAAGATTTGGGTTTTGTATATGCCACCAAACGTCGCACCGTTGATACAACCTATGGATCCAAATGCCATACAGCTCGCTAAAGTGCACTACAAAAATAGACTGTTGTCAAAAGTTATATCGATCAATGAGGAAAACGTATTGACAGTTTTAAAAAATTTAACTTTATACGATGCTTCCACGATAATAGCGCAATCGTTTGAATCTGGAAAAGAAACAAGTCCTTCCAAACGCTGGAATAAAATATTTTCTACAGATGACGATGACTTGATAACATTTTTCTAAATGTAAGTAAAAAACCACATGAGTGTATCTTTAAAAATTTGTAGTCATACCTTTGAAATTTTAAGGCCCTAATCATGTACAACGCAGCGCAACGCCACAGAACTAACGCAACGCCAAAGAATAACATTGAAAGCACAAACAATGTTTTTTTTTTTTTTTTTTTTTTTTTTTTTTTTTTTTTTTTTTTTCGTTATTTATTTATTGAATCTTCATATATTTAATATGAACTAACAATAATTTATCAAATCTTAACCTAATACTTTATTTATGTCCTGCCAGTGCCAGACAAAAATTTTCTTCATCACGGGTTCTGTTCACTTATATAGGTGTTTATCTCTCATCTAGTTGGGTAAGTGCTGCAGTGTCTCTTCTCCTTAAGCGAGTGTGGCCGCCATGATTTAAAATATTTCGAGCTAAAGGATTTGGGTGTTGTTCAAGTCTTTTTAAATATTTTACTGCATATTTTGTAATCATAGTTTTTACTAATGGCACGTTGAGATCCTTATGAATGTTTGAGTTTTTAACATACCAGGGGGCGGCTGTGATTATACGAAGAAGTTTATTTTGGCGCCTTTGAATTTTTTCGATATTAGAGGCCGAGGCAGTGCCCCATAGTTGAATACCGTAGCACCAGATAGGCTTTAAGATAGAGTTGTAAAGTAGAAGCTTGCAATCGAGTCTAAGAACAGAATTTCTTCCAATAAGCCAATGAATTTGGATGGCTTTTAGTTTCATTTGAGTTAATTTTGCCTCTATATGGCATTTCCACGTTAATCGCCGATCCAGATGTATACCGAGATATTTTACATGCGAATGTTGAGGAATAATTTGATTATTGATTGTAATAGGGGGGCAAGATTCCCGGCGCAGGGTGAATGTTATATGTACGCATTTTTGCTCATTGACCATTATCCTCCATTGTCTTAGCCATATTTCTAGTTGAAATATATGATGCTGTAGGTAACGAGATGCTTCATAACGGTTTTCGTGGACGCTTAGAAAAGCTGTGTCGTCTGCAAATGTTGAAGTTTGGGTGTAGTTGTTTGTTGGCATGTCCGAAGTATAAATTAAGTATAATAGAGGGCCCAGGATGCTGCCCTGTGGGACTCCAGCGCCAATCGGCTGAGGTGAACTTAAGAAATTTCCTTCTTTAATAATAAATTGACGACCGACTAAGTAGCTTTCTAACAGTTTGTGTGTGTTTGCTGGTAAATTTTGCTTCAATTTGTGTAATAAGCCTTCATGCCAGACTTTGTCAAAAGCTTGCGAAACATCGATGAAGAGTGCTGAGCAATATTTTTTTTCTTCAAATGTTTTTCTTATGACATTTACTATTCGATGAGTTTGTTCAATTGTGCTGTGTTTTCTTCTAAATCCGAATTGATGGTTTGGAATACATCTATTTTCACTTAAAATCGGTGTTAATTTTGAAACTAATAATTTCTCAAATAGCTTTGACATATTTGACAATAAGCTAATAGGCCTATAAGACTCAACTTTCGTATGATCTTTACCTGGCTTTGGTATCATGGTAACTAGTAAAACCTTCCATTTTTGAGGAAAGTATTCAAGGCGTAAAATAGCATTAAAAATAAAAAGAATAATTTTCTTTGCTACGCGAGGTAGCTCTAATAGCATTTTATTGCTGATCTTATCAATGCCAGGTGCCTTCTTAGTGTTTAAGTCACATATAACCTTTTCGATTTCTCTCATCTCAAATCTTAGGGGAATAGCTGCTCTAGCAGCAACAGGTGGTAAATCGACCGCAATATTGTGAGATATATTAGGTGTAAATACGTTTTTCAAGTGACTTACAAACAGATTTCCTTTTTCAACATCATTTCTTGCCCAACTTCCATTCAAGTTTCTTAATGGTGGTTTAGAGACAACTGGCCTTTTGAGGTTTCTAGCTGCACGCCATAATGAGTAGTCCGATTGTGGAGTTGCATCAAGTTCCTTAAGATATTTTTCCAGAGAAGCCGTTTTCTGAGTCTGCAATAACTTTCTTAATCTTTTTGTACACTCTTTTAGCAAGTTCTTAAGTTGAGGAGATCTGTGCAATTGCCACTCTCTTCGTGCCCTCCTTTTTTCAGACAAGAGACGCTCGACATCTGTGGAATATATTTTAATAGTTTTTGTTTTTTTGGGGGCAATATTGGAATGTTGAACAGCTAGTTTCAGAAAACTGTCAAAATTATCAATAGAGCGATCTACATACTCCGGTGTACTGAGCGGAATATTTTCTGTGCAATGGGCACTGAGATATTTTTTATATTTTAACCAATTTATTTGTGTGGCTGACGTCGCTAGGTAACCAGTCGGAGATACAATTCTATTGGGGTTCATTATAGTAACAATTGTAGGTGTGTGGTCGGAAGATAATTCTAGGGAAGCTTCAACGTGAATCGTTTCTGTGGGGATGTTTTTAACCACGCCAAAATCGATGACATCTGGAATTTTTTGCGGGTCAGCAGGCCAATATGTTGGTTGGCCGCTCGCGACAACATTTAAATTCATTTTAGAGATTGTATTAAACAAAACACTACCCTTTGGTGTTATTAGTCGTGACCCCCAGAAGGTATGTTTAGCGTTATAATCGCCAGCGGCCAGGAAACAGGGTCCTAGTGATTTATAATATTCACAATATTGGCTTTCTGATATTGAAAATCTAGGTGGAGAGTATAAAGATGAGATTACAATGCTACGATTCAGCTCTTCAACACAAATGTTCGTTGCTTGGAGATAATCCTCACGATGATCACACATTAGGTAGTGTTTGACTCGATTTTTTATCAAAATGGCAGAACCACCACAAGCTCTATCTCGAGGGTCCTTGGTATCATATAGTATATAACCATTGATGTTAAACGTATTTCTTGAGGTCAAATGAGTTTCAGAAACCATCATGACATCAATTTGTTTATTTTTAAGAAAGTATTCTAATTCATTTTTATGTTGGCGGATGCCGTTCGCGTTCCAAAAACAGATTTTTAAACAGTTCATGGTCTGTTAAGTACAGATTGCAATAACATCGATTGCATTCTAAGAATTTCCTGCATCATATTACCCATTGTGTTCGTAAAATTAGTTACTGTTTGCACTAATGTTTCCATGGTTTTTTCCAGACGACTTAAATTTGAAACTGGAGTTTCATCATTACTTGGCGCAGCACCTTGCGTTGGCGCATGGTTTGATTTTACGACGTTAGCATAAGAGGTTCTGTTATAACTAGGCTGCGGGGCCTGAATGTCACCAGTGCTTACTTGATTTGTTACCTGCATTTGAGGGGGATTAGTTTTCGGTCCAACTGACTGCTTGACGATGGTATATACAGGGCATCCTCTATAATTGGCAGTGTGATTACCGCCACAGTTGCTACATTTTTTTACGTTGGGGTCGGTTTTAGACTTATCGCAAAGATCTGTACCATGTAATTCACCACATACTACGCAAACAGGGGGTAAATAGCAATATGCCTTAGTATGACCATATTCTTGACAGTTTAAACACTGAACGGGACCATTTCTTTTGTGTGGCTCTTCTATAGTTACTCTTCTATAGAGAATATATTTCAAATTGTAAATAGGGTGCGTTTCATTTTTTTTAAGCTTTACGTCGCCGGGTTCAAACTCCACTCGAAAAAGTGGTTGGGGGTTTTTTTCTCTATTTTTTATATTTACTACATGTTTTATTTTGAAGCCTTTTTCTTCGAGGAATGTTTTTACCTCTTCTGGGTCCACACATGAGTCAATTCCCTTAATCACTACCTGGAGACCTTTACTGCTTTTCAGTTGGTATGTATAAAAGTTTTTTTTAAGTACTTCAAATTTGTTTATAATTTTGCGAAAATCATTCTCATTATTGACTTGTATTTTTGTCTCGTTTATACTACCACGCTTGATAGCAGCTACGTAAAACGAATTTTCACCTATCACCGATATCAAACTCTTTATGAGCTCATTTGAGTTTTGCTCCCTAAGATATATCGGGGGAGGCTTGGACGATTTTATGACGTTTGGTGCTTCAGAGGATTCATCCTCCAGAATTGCAAATCGATTTTGAGAATTTATTTTATCAAAAGATGGTACTTTTGAGGCCGAAGCAACTGCTGCAGAGGTAGGGCTGCGACCCCGTTTAAGCACTGTTATGTACCTGTCCATACCAACTTGTACTTGAGGCTTTTGACCACTTTTTACTTGTGGAGCTGAGTTTTCCATCATGCCTGATTTGAGGGTAATATTTTCATCACTTATTAAAATCGTTTTTGCCGCTGAGGCACCGCTTGCAGGTTTTATATTTTTTATTGTATTAATATCAACCGTATTATTAGACACCGAAGGTGATACTGAGTTTTCTATTATGCCTGATTGGGGGTTAATATTTACATCACTTAATAAAATTGTTTTTGCTGTTGAGGCAACGCTAGCAGGTTTTGTATTTGTTATTGTATCAACCGTGTTATTAAATACAGACGGCGAGAGGGATCGCGTACGAGTAATAGGTTTAGCCGTTAGGTATTTGCTATCATCGATTCTTTTTTTTATTTCTGTATTTTTTTCGCTAACACTCACTGTTATATATGCATTTCTACTGTTTGCACTCATAAGAGTTTTTTTTTTTCTTTTACTGTTTACAGTTGTGCTCTTCTTATTTGTTATTGTTTATCAACACCGATAATGAAAAAATGTGTGTTTATGTATGTATGTACATACATGTAATTTTTTTTTTTTTTTTCTTTTTCTTGTATTTACTTTTTTTATACTTTATTTGTTCAAAAAAAAATAAACCGTATGCCGAGTTTAGAAAACACGTCTATCTTCAACGACCGCGACAGACAGGAAACAATGTCATAAATATTTTGTAATTTTGTTGTTGCTTTCTACAGAAATTCACATTGCGTTTTAAAATTTCAAACGCTCCATTGCTTGTGTCGTTGAAAATTTTAAAACGGTACATGAATTTCTGTTGAAAGCAACAACAAAATTACAAAATATTTATGACATTGTTTGTGCTTTCAATGTTATTGTTTGGCGTTGCGCTGCGTTGTACATGATTAGGGCCTAAGTTTAATTTAACACCGGACGATCTAAACGAATGGGTCAATGAAAATCATAATGATCCCATAAACTGTGAGGTGATGAAAGTGATGAAAATGAAGAAAGCGGGCCTACTCTAGAAACTGGAATGAAAGTGAAACACTCGGATGCAATAAAGCACTTTGAACAGTGTATTAAATGGGGGGATGAAAACAATATCGAAACGTCAAAAAAAAATTGTGCTAAAAGAACTCCTGGAAGCAGCAGTTCTATGCTCGATTGCAGCACTTCGAAAACAAACAAATATAAAGGATTATTTTAAATAACTTGAATGTGTTTTACATTTTTTAAGTTCATTATTATTAGTTTTGTTCCCTACATTCTACTCATTTAATTGAAAATTATATGAAGTATTTATTTTTTGGTTGTGTTATGAATGGAAATAAACAAATTTACTTCGTTTTATTAAAATATTATTGTTTTCTTAATATTATAGGAATAAAAAAAAAAATTTTAAAAAAAATCGTTAAGCCGGGATACCACTGTATATAGAAAATAAAGAATGCTTACAAATTTAAAACATTTTATAATAACATTAATAGCTTACTTTTTGTCTAAAATTAATAAAATAATATTAACATTAGTACTTACATTGGCAATTTCAACAACCATAGCATACTTACTTGTGCTATGGATAAAAATAAGTTTCACTAACGTAATAGAAGAAGAATTAGAGAAAGTAAACAGAATCCTTCAGGACCATTCTCGAATTGGAAAAATACGTTGCCCAACCAATAGCATCTCATGTTTTTAGAAACAATGGCTCTAATCATGTAAAACACAAGGCAACGCCAAAGAATAACATTGAAAGCATACACAATGTCATACATATTTTGCAATTTTGTTGTTGCTTCCTACTTTTTTTTTAGTGTTGGTTAGTTTCATTTGCTGTTTTACAAATGTTCAAAACAGTATTTAATCGTTTAAACAAAAAATCCATTTTACATTACTTGACTCGCTTTTAAACAAATCGTGCATGCAAACACTTAATTTTCTTCTAGTACTCATTGTTATGTATTATTAATCTCTCATATTTTTAAATAGTGTTGGTTAGTTTGTGTATTGTTAACTCAATACTAGTGTACTCATGGAGTATCTAGTAAACCGAATATAAATATCAATGTCCGTATTTGGGCTCATACCTCTTTGAGTGCTAAGCCGGTTGTGCTGAATACCAAGCCCAAACTGCTTAGGAAATAAATAATTTAACATAAAACAAAATATTTTAGGTTGAGTCGTTCAAAGTGACTAAGATTAAGACTCCGAATATTTACATATACTTTATTTGGGAAAGTATAAAAACGTAGAAACTACAATAATAATAAGGCTATAAATGCGTCAGTGATGATAACCTAATTTCTCAACATTAAAGTGAAATAAATTTTAGAATTGTTGATACATTTAATTATACTTTTATTAGATATATTTATTATACTAAAAAGTTATATAAATTTTTAAATCATTTGGAAAATTCAAAATATACACTTCTTACAAGATTAAAACACCGGAAGCAATATTACTATATAATCGTTTTAAGTATATTAAAAATACTTACTGTATGTTTAAGTTTTTGGCCTTACACTAATTCTTAAAAAAAGTAAACATTAATTTAGAAATTAAATACACAACATAAATATTATAAATTAGTCTTCAAAGATTAGTAAATCATCTTTTCCAAAGTTACTTACTCCGATAAAAGCTTAAACTATTTATTTATACATAAGGCCTTTATGAACTGATATATAAAATAATATAATTAACTTAAGTGGTTTAGCGTTCAAGAAGTTAAATCAATTGAAATTATACGGTTTTTATGTAATAACAATGGTAATGTATGAGCTTGTTCTTTAAGAGTTTTTGAGCCCGTAATCTCATTTTTTTCTATCGAGGTATCTTCCATATTTGAAATTATATTTAAATTATGTTTAGATATTAGCCAATTTTCAGATACAACATTTGTTGTATTACAACTATTTGGAAAAGACCCATTATTTGTTTCATCTCTGTTAATGTCAAAATTTTGTATTGTTGCGATAGGCGTTGTTGTAGAGCAATTATTGGTAGACAGAATATATACAGAGGGTCGAAATTGGTTTAAATTTTTTAAAATGTCTTTGTCTTTTGATACAGATTTGTTAATACTGTTGAATCCTTTTGTTTTTATTTCATTTTCGTGTACAATTTGCATTAAACATGAGGTACTGTTGTAATTTTCGTTAAATAATGAAGATTCTGTGGTGAAGTTAAGCTGCTTACTAATTTGCGATACAGAAGTATGTAACGGCAATGAATTTTTACTAAAGTTAATGTTGTTGTTGGCGATAATATCTAACTCTATATTACTTTTTTTTGTATATGACAGATTTGAAGTACAAAAGCTTATTTGATTGTCTTCGTCATCGGAGGTACATAAATCGATTGTATCTACTATTATTTCGGTAGATGGGCATGAGGATATTTTCCAATTAGAGCTACGTGAATTGTCACGCGTAAGTTTTATGTTCAATTTATTATTAGAAGATAAGCACTGCTTATTATTAACATCGGAAATTTTTTTTAATCTTACTGAAATGGGACGACATCGTCTTAAAAGTGTTGAATTAATAAGTAAAATATTTTCCATTCTTCTTTTTTGGGAGAACTGACGGCGTGGAAAAACATATACATGAGAACTATATTCCAGTGACTTTTTAAAAGTGCAATGCGGAGTAAACGTTGAAAATTTTCTTTCCAGAAACTTTGGCCGTGATGCTAATTTAGATAATATAGGAGCTTGAGAAAATCGCTCAATACGATCCAGGCGTTCAATGAGATACTCAGAAGAAATGAAAGTTTTAGTTGTTCTCAGTAAGAGCTGCCCTGCGGGAGAGGACAAAGGAATTGTTGGACAACGGGATGCTAAGTGAACTGTACGACCTCTTCTAGATAATCGTTTTTTCTTATCAATAATCATAAACTTAGTTTCCCTTTGCAATACCTGGGATGTCTTAACACTTCCTGCACTTGTTTTATTGTATTTATATTGCAAATTCAAATTTAGCAGAAATTGAATACGTTGCTGATTATCCTCTAAGTTATTTTTGTTCTTTTGCTGGTTATCACACGATTCTGGAGTGTCACACAATATAACATCATCGTCATCTACAATGCATGCTTTTTCATGTTCCTGCAAACAAGAAAAAAATATTTATTATAATAGTTTCTGTAGAAAGCAACAACAAATATACAAAATATTTATGACATTGTTTGTGCTTTCAATGCAATTCTTTGACTTTGCGTTGCGTTTTACATGATTAGGGCCCACATTTTGAAATAAATATCTTGTTTTCCTAAATTTTTGATTTTTTTTTTTTTTTACAAGGAAGGATACAATATAGTTTTTGTTGAAAAGTAATATACATTTTTACATAAAAACATATTTATTGGTGGGGTGTGTAAAGTTCTCTGTGCTACTGCTTCAATATTTTTGGTCTTTTAAAAGAGATAGCTTCAACATATACATACAGCCGTATTCATAACAAAAAGTTAGCCACAGTTTGTACACTACGTACAACGAGCCGCTAACTAGAACGCCGATTAAGCTTAGCAGCTTGTTAGCATAGAGTTTATTAATAACAAATTTTATCCGTCTGCTAACGTTTAATAAATCAGCTCTGAATATTAATGATGCCACATTATAATACTTAAAAATGCAACACGTTTTGCATTATTCATCGCTGGTTTTGTCATTTCATTTAATTTTTTTTTTTATTTTCTCTCTTTATATAAAAATTTTAAAATGTTTTTAAATTAAAATATATTTAAAAAGGACTCTAAACTAAAAAAAAAAACTGTGTATTAAGAAAAAACAAACAAAATTATTCAAGACAAAACGGCTGTTTATCACAAATTGGCAAACGTTTGGCAGCTTGTTGACAAGAGTTTAGCAAATCGTTAGCCAGAGTTTGGTAAAGGTATTATGAATAAACTTTGTGCTAACTTCATGCCAAATTTTCGTTATGAATACGGCTGATAGTGTTTAGTGACATTAATGAGAACTTCCGAATGGCATATGGATAATTCCATGTCAAATCGACCAAGAGTGGGACCCACCCCTTTCGATGTGAATGAAATTTGGTGAAAAGGTTCCTTTCATTCTATAAGGCACATATATCAACGAAAAAACTTTCAAAATTTGTTTTTAAAAGTTATGTAATATTCTAAATGTCATAATTTCGCCGAATTAGTAGAGTTTATTTTTTCAATATTTCAAACACTACTTCATATACGATACATGGGACTAAAATCAATATATTAGGAATAATTTTTTTTTTTAAAAATTTAATATCTGCAAAACATTAAATTTTAAAATAGAACTATGTTGAAAACCTAATTTTTTTCTTTAAAAATCCTGAAACTCTGAAATACATACATACATACATACATACATATATACATACATTCAAAAATACATACATACATACATACATACATACATTCATGCATACATACATACATACATACATACATGCATACATACATACATACATACATACATATATACATACATATATACATACATACATACATACATACATACATAAATACATACATACATACATACATACATACATACATACATACATACATATATACATTCATACATACATACATACATACATACATACATACATACATACAAACATACAGACATACATACATACAAACATACAAACATACATACATACATACATACATACATACATACATACATACATACAAGGTAGGGCCGAGCTCAGGCTACTGTACAAACATACAAACATACATACATACATACATACATACATACATACATACATACAAGGTAGGGCCGAGCTCAGGCTACTACCGGGGTCAGCGGGTGGCGGATAGCTGAAAGGCCTGCAGATATGCAGGTTAGCTGCGATTAATAAGCAGTCCCCGACCAAGAGCGGCAGAAACCGAGGGCGTACTAAAAAAAGGTACAAGTGCCTTATGACGAATCTGCGACGTGGCGAAATGATGCCGCCAATAAGTAGGCATCACACACAGGGATGCTACGGGACGGTTTCCCGGAAAACGAAAAAACCACCATGCAAAGTTCCGAAAATGATTTAAGACTTACGGTGCAGGGGACTAATAACCCAGTACCGGCGGCAGAGGAGTGACCAAGCAGGCTCCCGGTCGTCGATATCCAGCGACTGCAATGCTACCCCGGTACGCTTGGCAGAGGCAGCAGATAATGTTACAAGCAACAACAACAATGGAAACAATCCAATAATAAACGGAGCAATAAGAAAGGGGAAAACAGCTGTAAACCCTTTCGGCAGAAGCGCAATGGTACGCAGAACCCCTCCCGGGGTGATATTCAGCACACCAACTGGAGGTGAAACCGACGAGAGGGTGGCAAGCACCACCCATCCAAGCGCAAATACAGTGAAGTTGGGTAAACAGGATGCCTTCACGAAACTAGGTGAATTGATCGTCAACCTGATGGATTTTATGAAGAATAAGAATAATATCCATCATGCTATTAAGGAGCAAGTATGCACCATAAGGTCGACATACAATAGAGCGCGCGAGGAGATCGGTCAGGGAGAGAATCTACCCTTACCGAAACTATTGGAGAAACGCGAGAAGGTTACTCAGACCACACCCCAACTAGTTACTGCTACAGAGCAGTCAAGAAAGCGAGGCCGGGATTTAACTGCAGAATCCCCGAAGAATGATACGCCGAAGCGCTATAAGCGCCCTACACCTAAAAGGTTAGAAATGAAGAAGAAGCAAGATAAACCGCAACAAAGGGCAACGGAGGAAGATAGTGGTCAGTGGCAAACAGGACACCGAAGAAAGAGGCAAAAAAAGAAGAAGGGACCTAAGAAAAGCCATAGACCGGAGGCCATGATAATATCCGCAAAGGGCGAAACTACCTATGCTGACATTCTACGCAGGATGAAGGCAGATCCAGGTCTGCAGGATATGGGAAAGAGCGTCTCTGGAATCAGAAGGACACAGAAAGGCGATTTATTATTGGAGATAAGATCAAATGATCGTGGGCTCGTCGATAAATTCCAAGAGGAGATAGAGAAAACCATGGGCCCAGAAGTGGATATAAAGACAAGGCGCAATGAGGTCATAGTAGAATGTAGGGATCTGGATGAAGTCACCACAAGGGAGGAAATATGTGCCGCTTTTGCTATGGAAAGGGGGATAAACACAATAAAGCAGAATAACATATTAAGCCTCAGAAGAGGGTATGGAGGGACACAGGTAGCTACGATTC
This sequence comes from Pollenia amentaria, assembly GCA_943735925.1. NCBI lineage: Eukaryota > Metazoa > Arthropoda > Insecta > Diptera > Polleniidae > Pollenia > Pollenia amentaria. The sequence goes on along the minus strand of OX031007.1, from coordinate 89,755,461 downwards.
TACTACCGGCGGACACTGCCCAATCCGTGCTGAGGAACCCGAAAATTCGCATAGGATGGGTCGTATGTCATCTCCGACAGAGGGTACCCATAAAAAGGTGTTTTAGGTGCCTAGAATTTGGGCACATAGCTACGAGGTGCACTAGCTCGCAGGATCGATCCAAAAAGTGCAGAAGGTGCGGAGTAGATGGTCATATTGCGCGGGATTGCAAAAAGAACCCACTGTGTATGTTCTGTCAGGAGAGAGGAAAAACAGAGGATGGTCATATTGCGGGCAGTCGCAGATGCCCAGTGTTTAAGGAGCCGCTTAGAAACACGCGTAAATGAAAATACTGCAGATAAACTTGAACCACTGCGAGGCCGCGCAAGAGCTGCTTTCACAAACCGTTCGTGAAAACGGCATCGACGTTGCAATAATATGTGAGCAATACAGGAATCTCCAGGGCAATGTGTGGGTAGCGGACAGCGTGAATAAATGCGCGATATGGGCATGTGGAGACAGAGCTATCGAAGGAGTACAAACCATCATAGAGGCAGGCTTTGTGAGAGCTAAAATCGGAGGGATTTACATTTACAGCTGCTACGCCCCTCCCAATGATACGATACACGACTATAAGAGTATGTTAAGCCGACTAGCGAGAGACGCGGATCACCATAGCCCCAAGGTGATTGCAGGAGACTTTAACGCCTGGGCGGTTGAATGGGGAAGTAGAGCGACGAACGAAAGGGGGCGAATTCTAATGGAATCCTTGTCGGGCAATGACGTAGTATTGGCGAACAATGGTGGGGTAAACACGTTTAGAGCAAGGGGAAGGGGATCAATAGTAGACCTCACGTTTTTAAGCAGTTCACTCATGCGGAACCTGAATTGGCGCGTTAGTGAACAATACACCCACAGCGACCACCAGTCGATAATTTTTAGCATTAACGACGGGAGAAGAAAATCGCCGGGGAGTAACGATGCCAAAGCTATTGGATGGGCAACAGGAAAATTGGATAAGGAAGCCTTTTTGGAAACCTTTCTGGACCAAGAAGTTGCGGGAGAAACTGTTAGGCAGAAGGTGCAGACGATCACCTCATCCTTGACCAGAGCATGCGACGCCTCTATGCGTAGGCGCAGAATGCAGAATTCTAGACCACCAAATTACTGGTGGAATGAGAGATTGGAAGACTCCGGAGCGCATGTCTTAAAGCGAGAAGACTAAGCCAACGTGGCAGGCTTCAACCGGACTTTGAGAATAGGCAAATAGAGTACCGGAAGGCTCGGAAAGCACTTCAACTTGCTATAAACAGGAGCAAACGAGCTTGCTTCAGAAAGATATGCAATGAGGCGGACGACAATCCATGGGGTACTACATATAGAGTCGTGATGGCTCGGCTAAAGGGCACGAGGGCTCCCGAACTTTCCTGTCCACTGCTGCTCCGGCAAATTGTCACAACACTGTTTCCGCAGCACCTGCAACACAGTGGCCCAACATTTCGGGAGCGTCGATCGGACAACATTATAAGGGTTTCAGCAGAGGAGATTATTGAAATCGTCAAGAGCGTAGGAGATAGCAAAGCCCCCGGACCGGACCTTATACCAAACCAGGCGCTGAAACTGGCGATACTCAATGCGAAGGATAAATTTGCGGAAATTTTCAAACAGTGTCTTGAAGAGGGTATATTTCCGGATCCCTGGAAGACACAAAGGCTTGTACTGCTCCCTAAGCCCAATAAACGCTTGGGAGATCCATCATCATATAGGCCCATTTGCCTACTGGATACAACGGGGAAAATACTGGAGAGGATCATATACAACAGATTGCTTCAAGCAGTAGAGGAGCGTCAGGGGTTATCGGATAGGCAGTTTGGCTTCCGTAAGGCAAGGTCCACAGTTGATGCAATTAGGCTAGTGACAACACTAGTAAGAGAGGCAGTAGAAGGTAAAGGCGCGGAAAGGAAGTATTGTGGTTTTAGTCGGTAAGAATCCGACATATCCCAGGACAACGGGAATCTATGTAAGATTTCCACCTCCTTCCGCAAAAAAAAAAAAAAAAAAAAAAAAAAATACATACATACATACATACATACATACACACATACATACATACATACATACATACATACATACATACATACATACATACATACATACATACATACATACATACATACATACATACAAATAAGCGAAGAAAATCCTTTCCGTCCAAAAGCAAAGGTACAAAGAACACCACCTAGAACCGGTGTTATACAACCGCTCGCCACACCAATGGTGATAGATGATGACAAGCATCTTAAACGTCTTAAGATTGATGAAGAAACTGCGTTCGTTCAACTTGGTAGCAAACTGAGCACAATGAATCATATAGTCAGCGAAGCAAGGAACATTCACAAGACTGTAAGGGACAATCTCTTGCAGGCCGTCGCACTGTACCAGCAGCTTCGAGAATACAGGGAAGCTATCGCTCTGAACAACCTTCTGGACACACCCCAAAGTAAACCAGATGCTGTAAGAAGCGATAAACAAACCCAAACGGGGGAAGAAGTACCCAAAAATGGTTCGAAAAGGTTAGCCTCTTTCACCCCCGAGAAATGCAAACCTACAAAGAAAATTCGCACATCGCAACCAGAGGAAAAAGCTCAAAATGTAGTAAATGCTGAAGACGATAACGCGTGGTCTATTGTGGAAAGAAAGAAGCGAAACCGCAGTAACAACAAAGGAAATAAAAACTTTATTAAAGGTAAATGCGAAACAGTAACAATAAATGCTGGTGGCTCCAGTTATGCTGATATTTTGAAGGAGATGAAAAATACGATCAAACCTGATCAAATTGGTGTAGGTATAAAAAAGATCCGCAAAACAAATGATGGAAATGTGTTAATAGAAATGACAAAAGGTGAAGGTCAAGCGAGAAAACTGGAAAGCGCTATAAAATAATCTTTTGGAAACAATCTTGAAGTTCAAACAGTAGTGGAAAAATACCTCTTGGATATTAGACATGGAAGAAACAACAGACGAAGGAGAAATAACCAATGCCATCTTACAGGCTTCTGGTGAAACTGAATATGGCAGAATTAAAGTACGCAATATACGAAACTTTTACGGAGGTACAAAACAGGCACTCGTAGAAGTACCAAGAAATATCGCTGTTACGTTACTAAAGAGAAACAGGGTCAAAGTTGGACTTGTACTATGTCGTGTAAGAAGGAAAATCTTTGCCAAGAGGTGCTTCAGATGTCTTGAGCAAGGGCACATTGTCCGGGACTGTCGTGGTAAAGATCGTAGACAGACATGCATGAAATGCGGTATAGATGGACATAAACTAAACGGATGTAAAAACGATCCGAGATGCTTGATCTGCTTGGAAGCTGGCCGACAGGATGTAAACCACTTTATAGGTGCTAGCAGTTCATGTAGCTATAAAAATGGCAATTAAGTTACTTCAGATCAATCTAGGTAGAGGCCGCGAAGCTCAACAGCTGATGATAAGTAATGCTATGAATAAAGGAATAGATATAGTATTAATAAGTGAATATTATGCCAGAATTGAAGGAAGTGCTTGGTACCAAGATGCTCTGAGCAAGACATCTATATATCTGCGTAACCCGCAGATCACAGTAAATAGAATTGAGGAAACAAATGAAAATTTCGTTGTCCTACACACTAAGGATGTTCGAATATATAGTTGCTACTTTTCACCGAACATGGAGATATCAGAATTTCAGCATAGCATTGACAAACTGGAGCAACACATAAAGAATGGCAATAAGCCGGTACTGATAGGAGGCGATTTTAACAGCAAGTCATCAGAATGGCTTTCAGCAAAGACAGATAAAAGAGGTATTACGGTAAGTGAAATTATTGCATCTTTGGGACTGATTGTCTTGAATAAGGGAAGGTCCGCGACCTACAGGGGGCCGTTATCTTCCAGAAGAGGGGAATCTAGATCGATTATAGATATAACTTTTGCGTCACCGTCAATAGCAGTTAAAGCATCAAAATGGGAAGTCCTAGAGGAGGAAACACTAAGTGATCACCAATATATAGAAATGGAAATAGATCTATCGTGTCACAATATAACTACGAACCAAACTCGAATCAGATGGAACACTCGAAAGATAGACAAGCAATTATGTCTAGAAACCCTTACGAGGATCAAAACTACAACAGAAATGCGAGATAATCTGAATATAGAAGTAGTTGTCGCTCAACTTACCAATATACTTACCGAGATTTGTAATGCTGGAATGACCAAAACCAAAGTTCTTGGTCGATCACGGAAGCATGCTTACTGGTGGAATCAGGAAATTGCCAAACTCAGAGGAGAGTGCCACCGGGCAAAACGAATAGCCACGCGAAGCAAAGGTGACCTACCGGTAATAGAAGCGTATAGAAGAACTAGAAAAAGCCTTAGAATGGCAATCAAAGATTCGAAGAAAAAATCGTGGGAACTTCTATGTGACGAAATAAATAAGGACCCTTGGGGACTTCCGTATCGAATAATAATGAGGAAACTAGGAAATCGAAACACAATTCCAGGCATAAAAGACCCAACTTGGGCATATACTATAGTGACCACACTTTTCCCCAAAATTGATAGGGACGGTTATAACTTTTCCTTACCTCAATGCGCAGAGGATTGTGACCTTTTCTCGCACAAAGAGGTAATTGATGTAAGTCGCACATTAAAAAAACGCAAGGCACCAGGACCAGATGGGATCCCGAACGAGATCGTGTCCCTGGTGTGTGAGCTTTGGCCCGATATATTTAAGGATACTTTCAACCGTTGCCTTAAAATGGGAATCTTTCCAAGGGCGTGGAAAAAACAATACCTTGTATTGCTACGTAAAGCTGACAAGCCATTGAATAATCCATCTTCATATAGACCCCTATGTCTATTGGATACCTGTGGTAAGTTCTTGGAGAAATAACTGCTGAATAGACTTGAGGTTGAAATAAATAGAAACGGCGGATTCTCAAACATGCAGTTTGGGTTTGTAAAAGGAAAATCAACTATTGGTGCTATCCGTGAGGTTGTAAATACTGCAGGGAAGGCCATGGAGAATATGAGATTCTGTTCCATTGTAAAGTACTATGGGATGAAACGGATAAGGGTAGATATACCCACACTCTTATTCCGAACATAGCGGCTTGGATGAATAGAAAACATGGGGAAATTAACTTCTTTCTTACCCAGGTATTTAGTGGGCATGGCAACTTTGGAACATACCTAAAACGTTTGGGGAAGAGGGAATCGGATGTTTGCGAACTCTGCTGTAGCTCCGAAGACAACGTTGAACATACGGTTATAAAATGCGGCTTTTCTGAGAATATCAAGATAGCTGATATATTTAACTTAATGCTATCAACCCCGGAGAAATGGAAGCAATATTCACGTGCAATTGAATCTATTCTGAGGGCGAAAATGGCATGGCAACGGGCACAGGCGCCGAACCCCTAATCTCATACGGATGTATGCTGGACGGGGGAGTAGGAGAAGGTGATGGTTGATGACCAGTAAAATGAACTCCACCCCGAAGTAATGCTAGAGTGGTTCCGGGGTGGTGGTTCCGGTGTAGGGCCAGTAGTTGATAGCTATCACTACGTCCAAAAAAAAAAAAAAAAAAAAAAAAAAAAAAAAAACATACATACATACATACATACATACATACATACATACATACATACATACATACATACATACATGCATACATACATTTGTTCTGTTGGCTCGTTCCTGAGGATTTTCTTTGATTTCCCTCTTTCCTTTTCCCTTAGCCAATCTTCTTTTTACTGTTATCCCGATAGCGATGCAAATAGGGATAATTATAATTAATGAACTTGATGTTATCAACGCTTTGTTTTTGTTTTCCAGTACCTCCAGTCGTTCTATATTTTCAATACTGATTTCACTGAGTCTTTCTAGGGATAGGACTTCCTCTGTTTTAAAACCTATTGATTTGGGTTGCATAAAAGCTGGAAGAGGTTTATTTCCGCTTATTTCTTTCGAGTAAAATTCTTGATCATTAATCTTGACTGTTGTATTGTGATATTTGATGAGGTATGTTCCCTTTAAATTTATTTCTTTTTCGTTCACTTTTAGCTTTCCGTTGTACTGATTCAATAGCAAAATATCACTTCCAATTTCCTCTATAGTGGGGATGTGCTCATTGTTTACCCGTGTGCAATTCCCAACTCTGTTCTTAATTAAATTAGTTATACAATGGTTATCACTAAAGTTTTTACAATCATTTTTTATAGCGAAACAAATTTCATTACATTTTAGAATTTTATTGAATTCAATTTTGTCTATGGTGTTGCCAATCTTAACTGGTCTTGCAATAAGAATTTTACAAACATTTTCATGGGTGATTGGAATGCTTAAAATATACAAAATTTCTTTATTGTTTGTTGCAATCTTTACATTGGCAAAAGATAATAATTTATCTACGTTAAATGTTGGGATATTATAGCTTTCCAAAATGTTATTTAAATTATCCATTTCTGTTATTGACAAAATAAATGCATTTACTATATTTACCTTTGCCCATTGTATGGCATACTCAATATTTTGTAATTCTTTTTCTATAAAATCTAACTTATGTTGCACTATTTCACCTAGTTTATCATTCCAATCTTCCTTTTTTATTTTCGATATTTCATTCGATAAATTGAATTCTACCAATGGTTAGGTCGTTAATAATCATCTGTCGGTTATTGTTTTCTAGGATATTTTTAACTTTCTGATCTAGGATTTCAAAATCGTGAATATCTGGGGTTCCTGCAACCCACTTCCATGCTCTACCTAAAAAGTCAATTGACCTTTTCCTTACATTGGGAATTAGACGTTTAAGAAGACCTTTTATATCAAGGATCTGTTGTGTTAAGAACGGACGGAGCGGATGTCCATATGTAATGTTAGTGTCCAAGACGGATCCAATATTGTTTAATAGAGTCTGGTATTGTTCGAGTTCTATTGAGTGTATAACTTTAAAAGTGCCATTCTGTCTTCTTGCCATGCCACTCTGAATAGTAATTAACCTTGCGTTAGAGTAGTCAAGTATATTGAAGTCCGCCAACGCGGCTCCAAGGAATAGTCTGAAAAAAAAAGAAATAATTAAAAAGATAAAAGACAATGAATCAATTTCTAATGTGGCTCATGTGAACAACCCGTCCACTTTCGGTGACAATTGTCGTACCGCGATTTCTCTTTAACGACTTCTTCTTTGAAACGGTTACTCAGCTTGGTTCCCAATCTCTTGTTAATTTTTACATAGTTCACCTGTCCTGGTACATAGTCCTTAATCGGTTTTTTCTTCTTGTTATGGTAGGCTAAATCTTTCTCTTGCTGTCGCCTGAGCCTTTCGATGTTAGATAATCTTGTGGTCTCATAATCTTGCGGATAAAACTCGACCGTACGTCCGAAGTATAAGTCTACAGGTCTTTTCCCAGTCACTGAATGAAATGTATGATTGTATTCAACTCTTCGAAATTTCGAGAGGTTCCATCACTTTTCAAACATCTCATAATCTCTGCTAATGTAGAGTGAAAGCGTTCCACTTGACCATTTGGCTCACTCCTATATGCCGGCGTTGTGAACACGTCAATTCCAAGGTCATCCTTCATCATGAATAGTATGGAGGCGGAGTTTAAAGAGCGGAGTCTAAAGAAGGCACATAGGGCCAAGCTCAGGCTACTATGGGGGTCAGTGGGTAGCTGAACGACCTGCAAATATGTAGGTCAGCTGCGATAAATAAGCAGTCCCCGGCCAAGAGCGGCAGGGACCGAGGGCGTACTACAAAAGGGTACATGTGCTCGATGAAGACCTGTGACAGGGCGAGTGGGTGCCGCCCTAAAGTAGGTATCCAGCCACACGGGTACCCTCAAGAGAGGTGTAGTTAGGAGGTTGACAACTCCGTGGTTTCCCTAGTCGCTCCGCCGATTGGCAACATGATCAAGCCCAGTACGGTCAAAAGGGTACATGTGCTCGATGAAGACCTGTGACAGGGCGAGTGGGTGCCGCCCTAAAGTAGGTATCCAGCCACACGGGTACCCTCAAGAGAGGTGTAGTTAGGAGGTTGACAACTCCGTGGTTTCCCTAGTCGCTCCGCCGATTGGCAACATGATCAAGCCCAGTACGGTCATGTTTATGGTATTTCTGGAACAACGATTTGATTTGTTATGCCCCGGGCTGACGGTTGTGGCATTCTGGGACTTCGGTAAGCAGGGGTGAAAACCTGCTGAAATGGCTCCCGGGCTAATGTCATAGCTGCCTCCGTCTCGATAAAACATAGCGAGTCTCAAGGTGCGCTCAATGTTTGTCACCATTAGGTTGGTGGTGTAGGTTCGGATGCGACATACCTGATTAACACGGATCTGGCACTGAACACGGTACCTCATGAGGGTACTGTGTCAACCCTTGCATGGCCTCCCTGCTTGCATAGATAACCATGGGATCTAAACGTGACTACACTTCGAGCGGCGATAGCGGCCTTGAGTTGAGACCCATTTGAAGATGATGAAAAACAACAATAACGATAAAATTCATAACAAGGAAAAGGAGATGCAGAAAGATGAAATAGGTGGGGGATTAGATAACCCATTCATGAGGAAATCGGTGATTATGAGATCACCACCTGCAACACTGACTAGCAGAACGTTGGTCGATAGTGACAAGCTGCCAAGTGGATACACAGCTGGCGACTCCAAAACGGAAAAGGGACAACTCCACTCTTAGTCCAAAGGGGAGTGTACCAAAGAAAAAGAAGAACACCAGCCCTAAGAAAGTACGTGATACGGAAGTTAGAGCGGTCAGCAAAATAGTGGAAACAACCTCGATGAGCAAGGGATCTACCGGCAACAAGACTGAAAATGTGGTCGCGGGGGGCCCTAAATGGATCAAAGTACGGCCAAGAACAAGAAGAAGGCAGAAACCTGCTAGACCAGATGCTCTGGTAATTCAATCGTGTGGAGAAAAGTCCTATGCAGACATTCTTAGGAAAGTGAAGGGTGACCCTAAACTGGATATTCTTGGTCGGAATGTGAAGAACATCAGGAAAACAGCAAAGGGTGAATTATTATTGGAGCTAAATAAACCTGCCCACCAAAATACAGATGCATTTAGACACACCATTGGAGAAGTCTTGGGAACAGATGCGGAAGTGAGGGCACTGACGCACGAAATAGTTCTTGAAATCAGGGACATAGATGAGGTGACGACCAAAGAGGACATATACGAAGCCTTGGTAAACGTTTCGGATGACTTTAAAACGTTGCATATCTCTGCAGTAAAGTCTATGCGGAGGGCATATGGTGGTACCCAAACGGCTACAATTGGTCTTAGCGCTGGTTTGGCAAACCGGCTGACTGAGATTGCTAAAATCCGGATTGGGTGGGTGGTGTGTAGGATACGGGAGAAACTCGCCCCAAGGCGTTGCTACAAATGCCTGGATTTTGGCCACAATGCTGCTAAGTGCAAGGGCCCACATGACCATTCTGACAAGTGCCTGAAGTGTGGAGAAGTCGGGCACAAAATCAAAGAGTGTAAGAATAAATCATCGTGTATGCTCTGTACAGATTCAAATGCCAATAGTGACCACGTGACGGGATGTGCAGCTTGCCCGTACTACAGAAAGGTGCTACAGGTACTCAGGATTCGAAAAAGAAAATACTGCAACTGAACCTAAATCATTGCCAGGCAGCCCAGGATCTGCTTAAACAGAGTGTCCGTGAATTGAGTATTGATGTTGCAATAATTAGTGAACCATATCGGAAAATGGAGTCTCCAAACTGGCTGTGCGATGCCTCAAACACAACGGCAATCTGGGCAGTGGGCAAGAAAACCCTACCGCGTGCGAAAACACCACAACGTGGCTATACCCGAGCTTATGTTTCTGGCATTTTCATTTACAGTTACTATGTTCCACCAAGATGCTCGAGGGATGAGTTTGAGTATATTGTTGACGAAATTGTCTCTGATGCTGCTACAAGGCGCCCCGTGCTAATAGCAGGGGACTTTAACGCATGGGCAACTGAGTGGGGCTGCCCACGTACGAATTTTAGAGGCAGAACCCTGCTTGAATCTCCGCTCGACGTTAGACTACTTAACAGGGGGAACACGCAGACTTTTAGCAGGGCTGATCGTGGATCGATTATCGACATAGCTTTTGCCAGTAACAGCATTGCAGACCGCATTAATTGGGAAATATCTAACCAATATACCCATAGTGATCACTGTGCCATAATAATGGACATAGAACAGTATCGACACCATACACCGGTAAATAAACGCACAGCGGAGATATCTGGCTAGAAAGTCAATACCCTAGACCGGGAAGTTTTCAGAGTATCCATGGAGGCTATGATTCTGAATGGCTCACCCGAAGTTATGGCAGAACAATTGGTGCAGAAGATCTCTAGAGCTTGCGATGCATCTATGGTTAAAAGAAAGAAGGGTGCTAACAAACAACCTGTATATTGGTGGAATGATGGAATTGCCAAACTACGATCGGAATGTGTGCATGCCAGACGGCGGTATACTAGAACAAGGGGCAGACCGGATAACAATGTCTATCACGAAGAATTTAAAGCTAAAAGGAGATCTCTTAAGCGGGCAATTCGAATAAGTAAGAGGAAGTGCTTCCTAGATATATGCGATGAAGTGGAAAACAACCCCTGGGGACTG
>OX031007.1:89702292-89729792 GCA_943735925.1 Pollenia amentaria | reverse complement strand
CAGGACATTTAATGTTGAATTTTATGATTTTAGGTCCAATACTAACGGAACTTCAAATAGTACCAGTTAAAGACCAAAAGGTACCAAGAAGCCCCTCTAACGAATTCTCATACACTCAGGACCTTGCATGTTTGATTTTATGTCAATAGGTCTAATACTAACGGAAATTAAAAAAGTACCAGTTAAAGACCAAAAAATACCAAAAAGTACCCTCAGAGGTTCTTATCCATTTAGGACATTACATGTTGAAGTTTATGTTTCTAGGTCCAATATTAACGATAATTAAAAAAATTGTCAGTTGTGGAACCAAAACCTAAAGTAAGAAATAAAATTTCCCGTATTTCCCCTTTTTGGTACTTTTTTCTCCCCATTGAAGCATAAAAAATTTCAATATTGTAGTAGGAGCCCATAATTTAATACGTATATGTCAATGAATAAAAAAAAATGTTTTGTAAAAAAGTACCAAAAATAGTAACGGTTTTTACCCCCTAAACGTCCGAATTTCGAAAAAGTACCAAATTTGTATTTGGATTTTTTAGATAAGTTTCAAATGTAATAAGGGTTATATTTCTATGTTTATTAGTTTAAAAGATAGATGGGGTGACAAAAAAAGAACCAAAATACAGATTTTACCCGTTTACTCCCTATATCCCCTTTTTGGTACTTTTTTTATCCCCATTGAAGCATGAAAAATTTCAATATTGTAGTGGGAGCCCATAATTTAATACGTTTATGTCAATAAATAAAAAAAATGTTTTATAAAAAAAGTACCAAAAATAGTTACGCTTTTTACCCCTTAAACGTCCGAATTTCGAAAAACTACCAAATTCGTATTTGGATTTTTTAGATAAGTTTCAAATGTGATATAACCCTTATTTCTATGTTTATGGGTTTAAAAGATAGATGGGGTGACAAAAAAGTACCAAAATACAGGTTTTACCCGTTTACTCCGTTAAAGGGCTGAATTTCCAAAAGTACCAGACACCTGTCCGCTTATTTTTCTAAAGAACAACGATAAGTAGTACATTTTTTTTGTATCTCTTTTAGTTTTAGAGATATAAGGTTACCGAATTTATCCGTTTTTGCCCTTTTTTACCCCCTAAACATTCGAATTTCCAAAAATCCCGTCTTAGTGGATCGATTTGGGGAGAGACCAACCCCTGGTCCAAATTTCACGTTTTTAGCTTTAGGCGTTTAGGCTGTGCGATGATGAATCAGTCAGTAACGTTACAATTTTATATATATAGATATATATACATACATACATACATACATACATACATACATACATACATACATACATACATACATACATACATACATACATACATACATACATACATACATACATACATACAAACATATATATATATATATATATATACATACATACATACATACATACATACACACATACATACATATGTACATACATACATACATACATACATACATACATACATACATACATACATACATATATACATCTATATACATACATACATACATACATACATATATATATACATACATACATACATACATATATATATACATACATACATACATACATACATACATACATACATACATACATATATATATACATACATTCATACATACATACATATATATGTACATACATACATACATACATAGATACATATATACATATATACATACATATATATATATATATGCACAGCGTCTATTCAGCGAACAGAGTTTCGAGCTTGAGCATAAAAGGCGAACATTTGCATATTTGGCGAACAGTCCGCCAAATGATCATGTGCCTTGAGCATATTCACCGGACATGTCAATTTTGCCAACATTTTTTTAATTTTTTTTTTTTTTTACATTTTTTTACTTTATTTAACCACACTGTGGTTATATATCGATAAATTTATATTAAAACTTCGATATATAAGGTTTAAGTGCGTTAATTTTGTATTTTTTAACAAATTTTGTTGCGTAGTATTGCCAAGGATTTTTTATAGTTTCCCGTTTTTTTGACTTCGACGCCGCCAATACACTAATGTTTTTACGCCGTTTAGAATGTTTGCTTCGCACTTGATCAAACAAATTTATTTGTTCACTTTTTGGAAAATAATATTAATCTCAGCTATGTATACTGTGGCCCAAAATTTGCTTTTAGACTTCAACCGGCATATCGTGCTATAGTGGTCATTTATATGCGTTCAAAAAAGTAAGTGCAAATCCAAAAATTATGTACAAAGTGTTTATGTAATCATGCCTATCCTTTTAATAGATTTGGAAACTAGTTTGGCATTTTTCTTTGGTTTCTCCTAAATGTCGGTCGAACGAGTGTTTTATAGCTAGTATAACACAGACAGACTTATTTGGTGTGGCCAAAAATTGTGGCAGCGGGTGTGTCACTCATTTCATATCTTTGTACCTGCTGTAAAAAGATCGTGCTGTTTTGTCAACGTTTTATACCCACACCACAATAGTGGAGAGGGCATTGTTATGCATTTGTGCTGATGTTTGTAACACCGATCGGCTCATAATCACTAACGATGTCCGTCCGGCTGGCTGGCTGTCCATGTAAACCTTGTGCGCAAAGTAATAAGAAAAAATTAAATAAGAAAGTTGGCGCAAATGCTTAGTTTTCGAGTTATGGACGTTTAAAGTTTTCATATAATGGCCGGCATTGCTTTAGTTAGCGAAGCTAGTGTTTGTTATACCATGGAGTAGAAAATCTTTGCGCCCGGGCGATGGCCGGCAATGCAGAAAAGCTTTAGTTAGCGAAGCTAGTGTTTGTTATACCATGGAGTAGAAAATTGCTCCCGGCCAAAGGCCGGCAATGCAGAAAAGCTTTAGTTAGCGAAGCTAGTGTTTGTTATACCATAGGGGAGAAAATCCATGCACCCGGCCGAAGGCCGGCTATGCCGGGAAGTTTTTTGTGACGTTGGTGTTTGTTATTTTATAAAATTTGTATTACACTTTTATTTAAATTAACTATATACTTTCCTAGTGCACTTCCGTTACATTTTGACGTAAAATGAAAAAAAAACATGTGAGCTAGTTTAAAATTTTGCAATAAATGTTGTATATTCAGAAAAATCTGTTCAAGAGCTTTAAAATGACACCAATATTGGCCATATACTCTTAGAATTGTAGTGGGAACTCGCATATTTATATGAAAACTTTAAACGTACATAACTCGAAAACTAAGCGTTTGCGCCAACTTTCTTATTTTATTTTTTCTTCTTATTTTTCCATTTTCTATCACCCTGGGAACGTTTTTTTTATTTGGAGCTGCCCAAATAGAATCTGGGAATATTAGTCCGCATGTTGGGTTTCATTTTTATTATGAATTTTTATATTAATTCGAATGTTTATTCTAAGTCAAATTACAGTTTAAAAAGCTTTTATATTTTAATAATCTTATTCCTTCAATATTCCTATATATTCCTGGAAAATATTGCAGGAATAAGATTATTAAAGTATAAAAGCTTTTAAAATTGTAATTTGACTTACTGTAATTAGTAATTGTACTGTAATTTGAATACTCATTCGAGTTAATTAAAAAATTTATAATGAAAATATAAATTTTTATAAAAATGTTTTCCATAATTTAAATTTTCCTCTTTAAAAACCAACTACACTTTACTTAATTACATAAATTTATTTTTTTTTAGAAATTTATTTTTAAAATCAAATAACAAATAAAAAATTTTAATTAAATTGAAAATTATTGTGATTTTTAATCAAATTTGTGAAAAAATTTAAGTTTCAAGTGATTCACGTGATAACTAAAACACTTTATGGCTCATATAATAGCTACAGCCCCTATAATCCCAGTCCAAGTCCAGCACCTTCACCATATCCTACACTTACTATACACTTGGCTCCTGTTTTACCAGAAGTTGGAGATAATTTCAAAGTTATGGGTGCGTTCGTAAATGCATCACTGCGCTGCATCAGAAAAGCAAACTTTTTTTATTGCAGATAAAAAAGTAATTATAATTTTTTTTATTGTGTGACTATTATTTTTGTGGAATATTTGAAAATTTTTTGGTCCGCATCTACTTCATTGAAATACATATTAACATTTGAAATCACTGATGCATTTACGAACGTACCCTCTAGTACACGGCATGTAAAAAGCCACATGAGCATGTGGTTCTGACGTAATTTTGACGTCATCACACAACACGCAATGCTTATTGTGGCTTTGCATTGACGTCAAAATTACGTCAGAACCACATGCACATGTGGCTTTTTACATGCCGTGTACTAGAGGCTTAAGAATACATTAAAAAACTTTTTTAACGCAAGCTTCGCGGAAACTCAAAATAATTTCAAATATATAAAAAGATTTTTAAAAATCTTAATATGTACCTGTTTCTTTTATTTTTAATCATACAAAAATAAAGTGTTAAAAAATATGGAATATTTGGGGCCAATTACAAATGCTTTTTAGACTTTTTGACCTTTAATAATTTGAATGTTCCTTCTAAAATTAAAAAAAATATAAGTATAAATATTTGTCGGTAGCCATGGCGTCCTCGTTAAGCATCCATCTGAAAGTAGGTTCATCCATGTTGATCTTTTCCAAATTTACTTTGGCTGCATCTTCAGCATTCAATTGTGGTGTAACTTCATCTGTTACTTTTGCCTCAGCGCATGCAACAGCCTGTGCAAAACAAAATAGTAAAGTCAAAGTTACATTTGACATTGTGTTGGGATTCCAAAATTTTTGCAGCTTGAATGCCCTCCCAGGTGGAGGATAATTTTATTAGAATGCGATCCTTTCCAATTCCCATGTCTTCGTACAATGAAATCAATTTTAATGCCTTTTCAACGCTCTTCTCGGTATCAAACTACAGACGAGCATCTACTTCAGTCGAAACACGCCCGGGAACAATTTTTAATATTTCACATCCAAATAAAACGCACAAATAATCCATGGCGTCTTCAATTTTTTCATCCGCAGATCTGCAAAGGAATAAATGTATAAACATAAATATGTACATACATATTGCATTCGCTGCTTGTTTGAAATCATACTTACCATCGTTTTTTTCTCATATCCTACTGCTTCTTTTTTTCCTTATAGCGATCCATTTTGTACTTGGTCCATGGGTACAACTTATTATTTCCAACTGCACGTGTTGTTTTTTTTTTCAATTTGAGTTTTTATATTGAAGGCACAGTGTTGCTTTTTTTTTGACGGCTACAAGAATGTCAACTTAAGTAAGAAAGTTGCCATACTTGATCGTAAAGTTACCCACAGACGAGGCAACATTTCTCGAAACATGGGCATGTTTCACTATATGTTGCTAAGTGTGTAGCAATGTACCTGATTGAAATTCGTGTTACTTATTATGTATAATGGAATATAAAAATTTGCCAAATTTATGGGATATAAAATGTGATTGGTAGAAAAACAAAACAATAAAAATTGTTTTTTGTTTCGTAGTAATATATTCAAGAAACACGCAATACTAATGTTTAATTTTTAGTGTCATCATCTGTGGTAAAAACTGAAACATAAGTAGTTAATACCTGTTTCGACAAATGTTGCCTGGTCTGTGGGTACCTTAAAAACAGAAAGGGCTTAAGTCCAGTTTACCAACGCAGCTCCAAATAAAAAAAAAAAGTACATAGGGTGATAGAAAATTGAAAAATAAGAAGAAAAAATAAAATGGCAAAATTCTCGGAAACGCATAGTTTCCGAGTTATGGACCTCTGAAGTTTTCATATGAATTTGCGATTTCCCATTACATTTCTGAACCTATATGGCCAATATTGGTATCATTTGAAAGCTTTTGAATAGATCTTTCTGGATATAAACATTTTATTTAAAAATTCTTAATTCATTAAGGAGCGGCGATGAATTTACGAAAAAACAAAAGTTTTTAGTAAGCATAAAAACCAATATATGTATTTATGTTTTAAATTTGTTTTTTAATTCACTTTTTTCTAAAATAAACTTAACCTTACTTTTATACATACATACTTATTTCTATCTACACTAAGAAATTAAAAAAAAAATTAAAAAAATTATTCGCTCTCTGATTCGGGAGAAAACCTATGCAGAAAAGCATTAGTAATCGAAGCCGGTGTTTGTTATACCATAGAGGAGAAAATCCTTGTGCCCGGCCGCAGGCCGGCTATGCGGAGAAGCTTTATTTAGCGAAGCCGGTGTTTGTTATACCATAGAGGAGAAAATCCTTGCGCCCGGCCGTAGGCCGGCTATGCGGAGAAGCTTTATTTAGCGAAGCCGGTGTTTGTTATACCATAGAGGAGAAAATCCTTGCGCCCGGCCGAAGGCCGGCTATGTGGAAAAGCTTTATATAGCGAAGCCGGTGTTTATTATACCATAGAGGAGAAAATCTTTGCGCCCGGTCAAAGGCCGGCTATGTGGAGAAGCTTTATTTAGCGAAGCTGGGATTTTTTTGATAAAATTTTTATTACCTAGTGCACTTCCGTAACATTTTGATATAAAATTTTGTAAAAACTGTATTAGGAGCTAAAGAGTTAAAAATTTTGCATTTCCAGAAAGATCTGTTCAAAAGCTTTCAAATGATACCAATATTGGCCATATACGTTTAGAAATGTAGTGGGAAATCACAAATTCATATGAAAACTTCCGAGGTCCATAACTCGGAAACTATGCGTTTCCGAGAATTTTGCCATTTTATTTTTTCTTCTTATTTTTCAATTTTCTATCACCCTATGTACATTTTTTTTTATTTGGAGCTGCGTTGGTAAACTGGACTTGATCCACAGAAAGAAACGATGATTTGGCGTTGAAGATATAACCAAATTTATAATGCCTCTTTAATAATTTAAAAAACACTAAAATTTATTTAAAAATGCCTTGAAATACAACTTATAGTTAAATAACAATTAAGTAAAATCAAGAAATGTAATTCGTTAACATATTGGAAAAAATAACGTGAAACCTTATTCATAAAAAATATATATCCCAATAAGCAATTTCGCTGGAATCCAAGTATAAATCAAGTGTAACTCCAGTCCTGTTTTCCATTTTCAAGCCTTGAATTATACTTGAATTACACTATAATTCAATAGCATACTCCAGCGAAATGGGTACTGGAAATCCAGTCGAACATAACAATGTAAATACAGTGTAATTCAAGCGTTGAATTACAGTAAAATTCCAGCCTCAAACACATAATAATTAAACTTGAATTCAAGTATTTAAATCAAGTATAAATCAAACCTATAAAACCAATATAAATCAAGCCTACAATTCCAATGGAAATCAAATTAAAAAAGTGAATATTGAAGAAAGAAAAAAAATAATGGTGTATGAAATTGTTGATCTTCCTTAATAGTTTGTGGTTTATTCTCATTTTACTATAAAGCATCTGCATACAAATGTGATATCATTGGAAAACAATTTTAAAGTGCTATATGATGGTATATTTTTTTGGTGCTAGAGTAATATAATACGGTTTCGAAGACAATAACGCAAACGGTACCATTAGATTTACCTTTAAAATTTTTCCGTTATACCACATAAATATTACATACATTGTTTATACATATGTATGCATGTATATTTGTATTTGTTTTGTTGAAGACCTCGTTACGTTTGATTAAAGTCCAAGGAAATTAATAATTTAATTTTTTTCGAAATGATTAAAATCCTTTTCCTCCCTTTCAGCGCATAGAAATAAATTTTTAAAAATATTTTTTCCCAAATATTTTTTTTTTTTTTGATAGCTTAAGCAATACAAAAGTTTAAAAAAAAGAGTTTCAAACATTTTTGTATGAACTGGAATTTGACTTGAAAATTGGGCATAAATTAAAGCTGACTTCCAGTAATATTTAAAGCACTTGAATTTCAAAAATTTTAGTGCTTATTGGGATGTTTAAGAAAAGTAAAATCAACCAAATTTCTATTTAAAACTCAGTTTATTAAAAGTTTATAAATTGAAACTTTTTGTATGTGGCCTTTCAACGACGATCAACGAAATTTTGTCAGCTCATTATTGGTTTGACCTACCGACCATTTAAAAAAATGAGTTAGAGGGTAATCAAAATATATGTATATACCACATATATATTTTGGTTACTCGCTCTCTGAATCCAAAACCTGTTCCACGAAATTTTTTGGATTTCTGAGATATTAAGCATTAATTTTGCTACATATCAACTATTTTAAATTGTATTAAGTATTGTTTTGCTCTATTAGCCTGAAATTCACTGTTAACGCTAAAACTAATTACATTGCTGTATTGAAATTTATTCTCATGTATTTTTTTTTTTAATCAGAAATCAGTCTTTAGAATTTTGGGATGATTGGTCCATAATTTACCATAGGTCCAATACAAATTACCCTCCCAAAAATTATTTTAGTTTGGCTAAAACTGTTACGAATCATGATATTTTGCTCAAGCCAGCTCAAATTTCTAACAAGAAACGCATAAAACTTTCTTATTGTCGGTCAATAGTTTTATTTATACCATTTACTTCACCCCACTGACCTCGGTTTGGTGACTCCATCTAGCCATTCTGCGGCTAACTCAGACCTCAGCCTTTACAAACACTTTTCATCTTTTGTGATTAAAATCAAAAGTTGTTTACAGATTTTAATAATTTATGCTGTTTTCTATACGTGTGGGTTTTAAAAAAGAAAAACTTTGAAGTTTTGCCAAAAAATTAATTTTTTTTTGCACAAAACGACTGCACATATTCGAAAAGAGTTTAACCTTACTTAAATATAATTTTATTGCAGGTTTACGGTTCTTTTAGGTAATTCAATAAAATAACCCGTTTTTGAGATAAGCACCCCATACACGTTTCAATCCAAGTGACAAAGAATATATTCAATTGAAACGTGTATGGGCTGCTTTACGCGAATACATATTGTGCAGCCTCCTCAATTTTCGAAAAACGGTATACCCCGAAAACAAGAGCTTACAAAAAAAAAAAACGGTTGGGACCACTGGATTCAGCGTACCGGAATTACGTTAGAAAAGGTTCAAACATTAAAAAAGTACCAGTTAAAAAATAAAAAAGTTTCCTTTTATAGATGACATTGCATGTTTAATTTTATGTTTCTAGGTCCAACATTAACGAAAATTAAAAAAATGTACCATAACAATACTTTTTGTTAAGTTTTATAAAACTGTCATTTGCTTAAGCAAAGTGCGTAACTGATCGACCATTTGGTACGTCAAATGTTTCTTATTTTGTTTTTTAAATACATTTGAGACTTTTTGTTAATTTTTGACAGTAGGTTAGGCAAGGTTATGCATATTATGGTTGTTGGGCCTTAACTTTTACTGCCTGTTTTTAGAACACGGGCGAAACACTCATTCATTTAACTTACATTTAAAAAAAAATTTTGAAATTTGGTTTTAAATTCTAAAAACAACCAGTAAGTTAACTTTTCTGAGCGTATTAATAACAAATATCAACAAATCAGTACAAAACATCTTAAATCACATTAGAATTTAAGCAGAAATTGTGGTATATTTGAAGTAGCCATCTCAAAAATAAAAATGGAATGCCACAAAATTCTCGAGGCTGTAGAAAACACATAGGAAAATATAACATGTACCGAAATTTTCTGATATTAAAGCAAATTCGTATAAGTTTTCCTTGAAGCTATGAAAACGTAATTAAGCAATGACTGGTCCAATTTCTGCAACCTGAAAAAACAATAATGTAGTTAATGTTGGGCTGGCAAATTTTTAAGACACAGTATTCGTGATCCGAAAATTTGTGAAGAACTCCTTTAAAGGCAAAAATCGGATGATGTATTTATATACATAATTGTTGTTCAAGAAGTTGTGCACTTTAAACCAGGAGATGCAAATTAAATCTAAGTCAATTTATTGTAATGAAAACTAAGTAATAAATTTAGTATGTTATTTCCAAAAAAATCTTTAATTGTTTATTTTCACATTTTTTTTATAATTCTATAATAAAACAGTCTTTTGCAGTTCAAGGTTTAAAAAAAACAAAAAGAAAGTTAACAAACATAAAAAATTAACATTCATTTGTATTAAACAGACGAGGCTCCATTTGTCGAAACATGGGCATGTTTCACTAAATGTTGCTACGTGTGTAGTAATGTTCCTGGTTGAAATACGTATTACCTCTTTGGTTTCTCAAATATCAAAAAAATTTATATTTTATGTTTCCAAACACAATGTTTTATCGTGTGCAGCGATGTTGGCAGTTTTTGCTTTCTTTTGCAACTCTCGGATAAAAAAATATGAAGAATGAAATCGGAAAATTGCAACAATTGCAAATTATGAGAATTGGAAAACAATTATGTATAATGGAATATAAAAATTTACCAAATTTATGGGATATAAAATGTGATTGGTAGAAAAACAACACAATAATAATTAGTTTTTGTTTCGTAGTAATATATTCAAGAAACACGCAATACTAATGTTTAATTTTTAGTGTCATCGTCTGTGGTAAAAACTGAAACATAAGTAGTTAATACCTGTTTCGACAAATGTTGTCTGGTCTGTGGGTACCTTAAAAACAGAAAGAAGCGATGATTTGGCGTTGAAGATATAACCAAATTTATAATGCCTCTTTAATAATTTAAAAGAACATTAAAATTTATTTAAAAATGCCTTGAAATACAACTTATAGTTAAATAACAATTAAGTAAAATCAAGAAATGTAATTCGTTAACATATTGGAAAAAATAACGTGAAACCTTATTCATAAAAAATATTTATGTTTAATAAAAGTAAAATCAACCAAATTTCTATTTAAAACTCAGTTTATTAAAAGTTTATAAATTGAAACTTTTTGTATGTGGCCTTTCAACGACAATCAACGAAATTTCGTCAGCTCATTATTGGTTTGACCTACCGACCATTTAAAAAAATGAGTTAGAGTGTAATCAAAATATATGTATATACCACATATATATTTTGGTTACCCGGTTCAAAACCTGTTCCACGAAATTTTTTGGATTTCTGAGATATTAAGCATTAATTTTGCTACATATCAACTATTTTAAAGTGTATTAAGTATTGTTTTCCTCTATTAGCCTGAAATTCACTGTTAACGCTAAAACTAATTACATTGCTGTATTGAAATTTATTCTCATGTATTTTTTTTTTAATCAGAAATCAGTCTTTAGAATTTTGGGATGATTGGTCCATAATTTACCATAGGTCCAATACAAATTACCCTCCCAAAAATTATTTTAGTTTGGCTAAAACTGTTACGAATCATGATATTTTGCTCAAGCCAGCTCAAATTTCTAACAAGAAACGCATAAAACTTTCTTATTGTCGGTCAATAGTTTTATTTATACCATTTACTTCACCCCACTGACCTCGGTTTGGTGACTCCACCTAGCCATTCTGCGGCTAACTAAGACCTCAGCCTTTAAAAACATTTTTCATCTTTTGTGATTAAAATCAAAAGTTGTTTACAGTTTGTTGTTTAAGTCATTTATGCTGTTTTCTATACTTGTGGGTGTTAAAAAAAAAAAACTTTGAAGTTTTGCAAAAAAATTATTTTTTTTTTGCACAAAACGACTGCGCATATTCGAAAAGAGTACAAACATCTTAAATCACATTAGAATTTAAGCAGAAACTGGTATATTTAAAGTAGCCATCTCAAAAATAAAAATGGAATGCCACAAAATTCTCGAGGCTGTAGAAAACACATAGGAAAATATAACATGTACCGAAATTTTCTGATATTAAAGCAAATTCGTATAAGTTTTCCTTGAAGCTATGAAAACGTAATTAAGCAATGACTGGTCCAATTTCTGCAACCTGAAAAAACAATAATGTAGTTAATGTTGGGCTGGCAAATTTTTAAGACACAGTATTCGTGATCCGAAAATTTGTGAAGAACTCCTTTAAAGGCAAAAATCGGATGATGTATTTATATACATAATTGTTGTTCAAGAAGTTGTGCACTTTAAACCAGGAGATGCAAATTAAACCTAAGTCAATTTATTGTAATGAAAACTAAGTAATAAATTTAGTATGTTATTTCCAAAAAAATCTTTAATTGTTTATTTTCACATTTTTTTTATAATTCTATAATAAAACAGTCTTTTGCAGTTCAAGGTTTAAAAAAAAAAACAAAAAGAAAGTTAACAAACATAAAAAATTAACATTCATTTGTATTAAACAGACGAGGCTCCATTTGTCGAAACATGGGCATGTTTCACTAAATGTTGCTACGTGTGTAGTAATGTTCCTGGTTGAAATACGTATTACCTCTTTGGTTTCTCAAATATCAAAAAAATTTTATATTTTATGTTTCCAAACACAATGTTTTATCGTGTGCAGCGATGTTGGCAGTTTTTGCTTTCTTTTGCAACTCTCGGATAAAAAAATATGAAGAATGAAATCGGAAAATTGCAACAATTGCAAATTATGAGAATTGGAAAACAATTATGTATAATGGAATATAAAAATTTACCAAATTTATGGGATATAAAATGTGATTGGTAGAAAAACAACACAATAATAATTGGTTTTTGTTTCGTAGTAATATATTCAAGAAACACGCAATACTAATGTTTAATTTTTAGTGTCATCGTCTGTGGTAAAAACTGAAACATAAGTAGTTAATACCTGTTTCGACAAATGTTGTCTGGTCTGTGGGTACCTTAAAAACAGAAAGAAGCGATGATTTGGCGTTGAAGATATAACCAAATTTATAATGCCTCTTTAATAATTTAAAAGAACATTAAAATTTATTTAAAAATGCCTTGAAATACAACTTATAGTTAAATAACAATTAAGTAAAATCAAGAAATGTAATTCGTTAACATATTGGAAAAAATAACGTGAAACCTTATTCATAAAAAATATTTATGTTTAATAAAAGTAAAATCAACCAAATTTCTATTTAAAACTCAGTTTATTAAAAGTTTATAAATTGAAACTTTTTGTATGTGGCCTTTCAACGACAATCAACGAAATTTCGTCAGCTCATTATTGGTTTGACCTACCGACCATTTAAAAAAATGAGTTAGAGTGTAATCAAAATATATGTATATACCACATATATATTTTGGTTACCCGGTTCAAAACCTGTTCCACGAAATTTTTTGGATTTCTGAGATATTAAGCATTAATTTTGCTACATATCAACTATTTTAAAGTGTATTAAGTATTGTTTTGCTCTATTAGCCTGAAATTCACTGTTAACGCTAAAACTAATTACATTGCTGTATTGAAATTTATTCTCATGTATTTTTTTTTTAATCAGAAATCAGTCTTTAGAATTTTGGGATGATTGGTCCATAATTTACCATAGGTCCAATACAAATTACCCTCCCAAAAATTATTTTAGTTTGGCTAAAACTGTTACGAATCATGATATTTTGCTCAAGCCAGCTCAAATTTCTAACAAGAAACGCATAAAACTTTCTTATTGTCGGTCAATAGTTTTATTTATACCATTTATTACACCCCACTGACCTCGGTTTGGTGACTCCACCTAGCCATTCTGCGGCTAACTAAGACCTCAGCCTTTAAAAACATTTTTCATCTTTTGTGATTAAAATCAAAAGTTGTTTACAGTTTGTTGTTTAAGTCATTTATGCTGTTTTCTATACTTGTGGGTTTTAAAAAAGAAAAACTTTGAAGTTTTGCAAAAAAATTATTTTTTTTTTGCACAAAACGACTGCGCATATTCGAAAAGAGTACAAAACATCTTAAATCACATTAGAATTTAAGCAGAAACTGGTATATTTAAAGTAGCCATCTCAAAAATAAAAATGGAATGCCGAAAAATTCTCGAGGCTGTAGAAAACACGTAGGAAAATATAACATGTACCGAAATTTTCTGATATTAAAGCAAATTCATATGTTTTCCTTGAAGCTATGAAAACGTAATTAAGCAATGACTGGTCCAATTTCTGCAACCTGAAAAAACAATAATGTAGTTAATGGTGGGCTGGCAAATTTTTAAGACACAGTATTCGTGATCCGAAAATTTGTGAAGAACTCCTTTAAAGACAAAAATCGGATGATGTACTTATATACATAATTGTTGTTCAAGAAGTTGTGCACTTTAAACCAGGAGATGCAAATTAAATCTAAGTCAATTTATTGTAATGAAAACTAAGTAATAAATTTAGTATGTTATTTCCAAAAATATCTTTAATTGTTTATTTTCACATTTTTTTTATAATTCTATAATAAAACAGTCTTTTGCAGTTCAAGGTTTAAAAAAAACAAAAAGAAACTTAACAAACATAAAAAATTAACATTCATTTGTATTAAACAGACGAGGCTCCATTTGTCGAAACATGGGCATGTTTCACTAAATGTTGCTACGTGTGTAGTAATGTTCCTGGTTGAAATACGTATTACCTCTTTGGTTTCTCAAATATCAAAAAAATTTTATATTTTATGTTTCCAAACACAATGTTTTATCGTGTGCAGCGATGTTGGTGGTTTTTGCTTTCTTTTGCAACTCTCGGATAAAAAAATATGAAGAATGAAATCGGAAAATTGCAACAATTGCAAATTATGAGAATTGGAAAACAATTATGTATAATGGAATATAAAAATTTACCAAATTCATGGGATATAAAATGTGATTGGTAAAAAAACAAAACAATAATAATTGTTTTTTGTTTCGTAGTAATATATTCAAGAAACACGCAATACTAATGTTTAATTTTTAGTGTCGTCGTCTGTGGTAAAAACTGAAACATAAGTAGTTAATACCTGTTTCGACAAATGTTGCCTGGTCTGTGGGTACCTTAAAAACAGAAAGAAGCGATGATTTGGCGTTGAAGATATAACCAAATTTATAATGCCTCTTTAATAATTTAAAAAAACACTAAAATTTATTTAAAAATGCCTTGAAATACAACTTATAGTTAAATAACAATTAAGTAAAATCAAGAAATGTAATTCGTTAACATATTGGAAAAAATAACGTGAAACCTTATTCATAAAAAATATTTATGTTTTATAAAAGTAAAATCAACCAAATTTCTATTTAAAACTCAGTTTATTAAAAGTTTATAAATTGAAACTCTTTTATAATTTAAGAAAACACTAAAATTTATTTAAAAATGCCTTGAAATACAACTTATAGTTAAATAACAATTAAATAAAATCAAGAAATGTAATTCGTTAACATATTGGAAAAAATAACGTGAAACCTTATTCATAAAAAATATTTCTGTTTTATAAAAGTAAAATCAACCAAATTTCCATTTAAAACTCAGTTTATTAAAAGTTTATAAATTGAAACTTTTTGTATGTGGCCTTTCAACGACAATCAACGAAATTTTGTCAGCTCATTATTGGTTTGACCTACCGACCATTTAAAAAAATGAGTTAGAGTGTAATCAAAATATATGTATATACCACATATATATTTTGGTTACCCGGTTCAAAACCTGTTCCACGAAATTTTTTGGATTTCTGAGATATTAAGCATTAATTTTGCTCCATATCAACTATTTTAAAGTGTATTAAGTATTGTTTTGCTTTATGAGCCTGAAATTCACTGTTAACGCTAAAACTAATTACATTGCTGTATTGAAATGTATTCTCATATATTTTTTACATACACTGTTTGTCAAAATTTATATAAATTGAAAGCTGTGACGTAGGCTACTCGCAATTTTTAAGCAATTTACTTTCAAGATGTCATCAAGAAAACTATTTAAAAAGCCAAACGAAAAATTTGCTCACTTAACTTCTAATCAGCTGTTAAATTGAACGAAAAATTGCCAAACAAATAGAAAAGTAAAATTGAGAACAATCTCGTGGTCAATTTATAAAGTGTGAACGTGTTAGTAAAAATATGAGAGTGAGAGCCAATTTAAAGGAATTGAAAGACAAAACTTGATCGTGTGGCTGCAGGCTAAGTACAATAAAAGCAAAGATATTAAACAACTGAGTAAATAACAAAAAAGCAGATTGTTACAGTTACCACCTTAAATATTATCTGTCAAAATGTGTCATGAGAATAGATAAGGTTCTAAAATGGTTTAGAAAATAAGCATTTGCCGACCGTTTGTTAAATTTTGTATCAGTATTCTCTCTTACTCAATGCATTTTGCTTTTACATTATAAGATTTAGCTCATTCTACATAATTTTTGACATGTCGCAATACTTTGTATTGCCGTGTAAACTAGCCTTAAATAAATTCAAATGACAAGTTCATCTTGTTTTGATTTTGTGAAGTTTTTTGCTTCTATAAAAAAAATAAAAAAAAACTGTTGTTACGCCCTTTTGCATTTTAGCTGACGATATGTACAAATTTGTTTTTTTTTTATTAAGTTTTTTGTTTTTGTACTTTTTATTAATCAAAAATAGTTTTTATGAATATGGGGGTTAGAATTTATGTAGTTAAAAAAAAAAAATGTTTAAGTTTCTTTTTGTTTTTTTTAAACCTTAAACTGTAAAATACTGTTTTATGATAGAATTATAAAAAAAAAATGTGAAAATAAACATTAACTGCCTGGCCCACAATGTCGACAAGAACATTTCTTTCGAATATTAATATTGAAAACAAAAACAAATTTCAGTATCTTATTATTGTTTTCAATTTAAATATGCGAAAGAAATGTTCTTGTCGACATTGTGGGCCAGGCAGTTAATGTTTATTTTCACATTTTTTTTATTTTTACATTTATGTAATTAAAAAAAAATTGTTGTCTTATACAAATGAATGTTTATTTTTTATGTTTGTTAAGTTTCTTTTTGTTTTTTATAACCTTAAGCTGTAAAATACTGTTTTATTATAGAATTATAAAAAAATGTGAAAATAAACAATTAAAGATTTTTCGGAAATAACATACTAAATTTATTACTTAGTTTTCATTACAATAAATTGACCTAGATTTAATTTGCATCTCCTGGTTTAAAGTGCACAACTCCTTAAACAACAATTATGTATATAAATACATCATCCGATTTTTGTCTTTAAAGGAGTTCTTCACAAATTTTCGGATCACGAATACTGTCTTAAAAATTTGCCAGTCCACCATTAACTACATTATTGTTTTTTCAGGTTGCAGAAATTGGACCAGTCATTGATTAATTACGTTTTCATAGCTTCACGGAAAACTTATACGAATTTGCTTTAATATCAGAAAATTTCGGTACATGTTATATTTTCCCATGTGTTTTCTACAGCCTCGGGAATTTTGTGGCATTCCATTTTTATTTTTGAGATGGCTACTTCAAATATACCACTTTCTGCTTAAATTCTAATGTGATTTAAGATGTTTTATACTGATTTGTTGATATTTGTTATTAATAGGCTCAGAAAAGTTAACTTACTGCCTGTTTTTAGAATTTAAAACAAAATTTCAAAATTTTTTTTAAATGTCAGTTAAACGAATGAGTGTTTCGCTCGTGTTCTAAAAACATGCAGTAAAACTTAAGGCCCAACAACCATAATATGCATAACCTTGCCTAACCTACTGTCAAAAATTAACAAAAAGTCTGTAATGTATTTAAAAAAACAAAATAAAAAACATTTGACGTACCAAATGGTCGATCAGTGTCGCAA
The DNA here is from genome assembly GCA_943735925.1 of Pollenia amentaria. Taxonomy (NCBI): domain Eukaryota; kingdom Metazoa; phylum Arthropoda; class Insecta; order Diptera; family Polleniidae; genus Pollenia; species Pollenia amentaria. Next base: position 89,712,295 of record OX031007.1, on the reverse strand, counting down.
TTTGCTTAAGCAAATGACAGTTTTATAAAACTTAACAAAAAGTATTTTTATGGTACATTTTTTTAATTTTCGTTAATGTTGGACCTAGAAACATAAAATTAAACATGCAATGTCATCTATAAAACGGAACTTTTTTATTTTTTAACTCGTACTTTTTTAATGTTTGAACCTTTTTTATATATGTGATATGTTCATATATTTTGATTACCCTCTAACTTATTTTTTTAAATGGTCGGTAGGTCAAACCAATAATGAGCTGACGAAATTTCGTTGATTGTCGTTGAAAGGCCACATACAAAAAGTTTCAATTTATAAACTTTTAATAAACTGAATTTTAAATGGAAATTTGGTTGATCTTACTATTATAAAACAGAAATATTTTTTATGAATAAGGTTTCACGTTATTTTTTCCAATATGTTAACGAATTACATATCTTGATTTTACTTAATTGTTATTTAACTATAAATTGTATTTCAAGGCATTTTTAAATAAATTTTAGTGTTTTTTTAAATTATAAAAGAAGCATTTTAAATTTGGTTATATTTTCAATGCCAAATCATCGCTTCTTTCTGTTTTTAAGGTACCCACAGACCAGGCAACATTTGTCGAATCAGGTATTAACTACTTATGTTTCAGTTTTTACCACAGACGATGACACTAAAAATTAAACATTAGTACTGCATGTTTCTTGAATATATTACTACGATACAAAAAACCATTATTATTGTTTTGTTTTTCTACCAATTACATTTTATATCCCATAAATTTGGTAAAATTTTATATTCCACTAGCCTTTAACCCGCCACTTCGTTAGCGTCTCATTTTCTTTCGTGGACATATTTTTACGCCAAAGTTTACGTTGCATTCACTCAGGAACTTGCGTGTTTAATTTTATGTTTCTAGGTACCAGTTAAAAAACGAAAAAGTACCAAAAAGATCCCTCTTATTGATTCTTGTTAACTCAGGACATTTAATGTTGAACTTTATGATTCTAGGTCCAATACTAACGGAAATTCAAATAGTACCGGTTTACGACCAAAAAGTACCAAAAAGCCCCTCTTACAGATTCTCATTTACTCAGGACCTTGGATGTTCAATTTTATGTTTCTAGGGCCAATACAAAAGGAAAATTCAAAAAGTACCAGTTAAAAAAAAACAAAAAAGTACCACAAATTTTTCTCTTATAGATTCTTGTACACTCATGACATTAAATGTTGAATTTTATGTATCTAGGTCCAATACTAACGGAAATTCAAATAGTACCAGTTAAAGAACAAAAAAGTACCAAAAAGCGCTTTTACAGATTCTCACTCACTCAGGACCATGCATGTTTAATTTTATGTTCACAGGTCCAATATTAACGAAAATTAAAAAAAGTACCAGTTAGAGGACGAAAAAGTACCAAAAAGATCCCTCTTACGAATTCTCATTCACTCAGGACCCTGCATGTTTAATTTTATGTTATTAGGTCTAATATTAACGAAAATTAAAAAAGTACCAGTTTAAGAACGAAAAAGTACCAAAAAGATACCTCGAACAAATTCTCATTCCCTCAGGACTTTGCATGTTTAATTTTATGTTTCTAGGTCTTATACTAACGGAAATTCAAAAAGTACCATTTGAAGAGCAAAAAGTACCAAAAAGTACCCTCATAGCTTCTTATCCACTCAGGACATTGCATGTTGAAGTTTATGTTTCTAGGTCCAATATGAACGATAATTAAAAAAATTGCTAGTTGTAGAACCAAAAAGCTAAAGTAAGAAATTAAATTTCCCGTATTTCCCCTTTTTGGTACTTTTTTTCTCCCCATTGAAGCATGAACAATTTCAATATTGTAGTGGGAGCCCATAATTTAATACGTTTATGTCAATAAATAAAAAAAAATGTTTTATAAAAAAAGTACCAAAAATAGTTACGCTTTTTACCCCTTAAACGTCCGAATTTCGAAAAAGTACCAAATTCGTATTTTTTAGATAAGTTTCAAATGTGATATAACCCTTATTTCTATGTTTATGGGTTCAAAAGATAGATGGGGTGACAAAAAAGTACCAAAATACAGGTTTTACCCGTTTACTCCGTTAAAGGGCTGAATTTCCAAAAAGTACCAGACACCTGTCCGCTTATTTTTCTAAAGAACAACGATAAGTATTACATTTTTTTGTATCTCTTTTAGTTTTAGAGATATAAGGTTACCGAATTTACCCGTTTTTGCCCTTTTTTACCCCCTAAACATTCGAATTTCCAAAAATCCCGTCTTAGTGGATCGATTTGGGGAGAGACCAGCCCCTGGTCCAAATTTCAAGTTTTTAGCTTCAGGCGTTTAGGCTGTGCGATGATGAATCAGTCAGTCAGTCAGTAACGTTACAATTTTATATATATAGATTATACATAATTGTTTTCCAATTCTCATAATTTGCAATTGTTGCAATTTTCCGATTTCATTCTTCATATTTTTTTATCCGATAGTTGCAAAAGAAAGCAAAAACCGCCAACATCGCTCAATCGAAATATTGTGTTTGAAAAGCCCCAATTTACACGTTTCATCTTTTGATGCTCAACTTCTTTTCAATTCCATTTTGAAGATGCCATTATGTTCACACGCAGCAACCGTTTTCAACTTTTTTGCTTCAAAACAACAACACTTTTATCCAAAGCGAACCAAAGAGAAAAAGAAAACAAAAAAATTACATGCAGCCATTGTTGTGCATATACCTACGAATGAGAACACAAAGCGTACTGCCCGAGTACAGGCATCTCCGTACCAACCCCTTTTCTTCTTGGTTCCCTCTCCCACAAGAGTTGAGCATCAAAACATGAAACGTGTGAATGTAGATAAACATAAAATATCAAACAAGTTTGATTTTTGAGAAACCAAAGTGGTAACACGAATTTCTACCAGGTACTTTGCTACACACTTAGCAACATATAGTGAAACATGCCCATGTTTCGACAAATGTTGCCTCGTCTGTGGGTATCTTTACGATTTTCAAGTATGGCAACTTTCTTACTTTCTACCCAGTCGTCAAAAAAATAGCAACACTGCATTCAACAAAACAAAACAGAAATTATAATTTCTTTACCTGGATTATTAATTTAACAGATTAGCACTTAAGATGAACAGAAAAATGTGACCAACGGAAAATGTAAGTATAAACTGTATATATAACATATTTATATAACATATATTTGAATTAATTGAAAAGCTTTTAGAAAAATGCTTCAATCATGAACAAACCATTCAACAGTTGCCTCTTTATTGGGTGATGAAAAGCAGCTGCAACAGCAAACTGAATTGGAATTGTTGACTAGACTGCTAGGAGGTAGAACAAGTTCCTCTACAGAAACTTCACCAACGCAAGTCTTCTACCAGTGAAGATTAAATAACTTTAAGTGAACTTATTGTAGGCAGCTAGAGGCAAACAACGACAAAATAAATGTCAACAAGATTTCACTAAAGTACGACGTCCTGTACAACGCAAACGTGAAGCAGAACTTTTCACAGGCAGTGTAAATCTATTTGGAAGTATATATTACAGCTAAGGAGAAAAAATATCATATTCTGTGGTTTACGGAATATTTCGAAACGAAAAAGGATATTTTAAGGAAGAGAAAATATTGAAACCCAATAACAAAATCAAGTTAACGCATAAGCAGTGGTTGAGTGGTAGCATTTGTAGTAAAACGCTTAAAATTGTTAAATATTCATAATAAAACCTGAGAAAACAACGTTCGTTATTAAATTTCAATAACCTAGCCTATGGGCCATAATCTGCGGGTCAACTCTTTTGCGATGCGAAAGAAAATGGAAGCGATATAGTGATCGGTACTCTTTAATGCTTTTGCGCGTTTGTCTTTCGCATCTTTTTATTTTTTTTCTTTGCGCAAATTATCACCATTTATTCGATTCAAATTTGCCAATTTAAAATATTTTTTACGTATTTTGGCACTTCATTATTGTCAATCTGCGCATCTTTAATTTTTATTGCCAGTATTGCTTAATTTAAAAAAAATTTTGCGAGTGATAGAGAGTACCAAGTTAACATTTAGATTTCGTATTGAAATTGCATTCGCATCACAATAGAGAGAAGCCCCCATGATACCATTTGCAGTTAATATTTTTGCACAAAATTTTTTATATTTATAATGTTTTTAATTTTAATTAATATTTTTGAACGAGAAGTTTTTTCCACATTAAAAAATGTTTTTATTTTAAATGGCACTAACTAAATGTAAACAAACATGAATAAATAAATGTAAACAAACCAGAAATTTTTTTGACATTTTTGACAAATTACAATTTAAAAAGCTTTTATACTTTAATAATCTTATTCCTGCAATATTTTCCAGGAATCTATAGGAATATTGAAGGAATAAGATTATTAAAGTAAAAAGGCTTTTTAAACTGTAATTTGACTAAGAATACACATTCGAATTAATATAAAAATTCATAATAAAAATGAAACCCAACATGCGGACTAAAATTCCCAGATTCTATTTGGGCAGCTCCAAATAAAAAAAAGGACCCAGGGTGATAGAAAATGGAAAAATAAGATGAAAAAATAAAATAAGAAAGTTGGCGCAAACACTTAGTTTTCGAAATTCAACGAAAATCTTAAATAATTTTGTTACTATTTTCAAAAAGTTTTGTCCATCTATATAAACAAAACAAAATTGTAACATTACTGACTGATTCACATGGGGCATTCTAAACGCCAGAAGCTTAAATGTTGAAATTTGGATCGGAGGTTGGCCTTTCGCCAAATCGATACCCTTGGCGGAGGAAATTTGATGGAATTTGTGGACAACGTGGTCTTTTATGAAAATCTATTCTCAGAACCTTAAAGGTGTTGCATCTTTATACGAATTTTTTCAATTCGTCCGTATTTTCAAATTCTCTGTAAGATGAATTGCAGGAAAACGCATGAAATTTTATGGAATTTGTGGACAAAGGGGTATTTTATGAAAATTAATTGCCAGAACCTTAAAGGTTTGGCGGCTTTATACGAATTTTGCAACACTTTTAAGGTTCTGACAATTAAGTTTCATAAAAGACCACTTTGTCCACAAATTCCATTAAATGTCTCCGCCCATCTACCATCGTTTTCCTGGAAGTCATCTTAGAGAATTTCCAAATTTGAAAATATGTATTGACAAATTGCAAAATTTGTATAAAGACTCAACACCATTAAGGTTCCGACAATTAATTTTCATGAAATACCACTTTGTCCAAAAATTCCATCCGCCCATCTCCTACCGTTTTCCTGGAACACGGAAAAATATTCCAGAGAAATTGTAAACTTGAAAAACTAAAAACACCACTGTCGGAAAATACTAAATAACGCGTAAAACTGTAACGACTAATGCTATTATAATGGGTACGTTCATAAGACGTAGCTGTTGAGCTCAACTGCTAGAAAACTGTTGACAACTGTTGAGCCGAACATTTTCGTCTTAGAAACGGCATTATGAGTATAATGCAAAATTAACAGCTGATAAACATAAACAATTGAAAAAAAATAAAGGCTGAGGTTGAGCACAACATGTTGACTTTAGGTAGCTAAAAAATTTTATGATGGAATAATTAGCCTCAAATACCCAACTGTTGTGCTGAGCGGAAGTGCTCAACTATGCGTTTCTAAGACAAACACTAAACGGTTACACAACAGTTACGCCTTATGAACGTGCCCAATGTCGCTTTTATATGATTAGAAACCACACTGTCAACTTTCGTGAAGATCGGTATAAAATTTATAATAGGCCCCATATAAACTTTGCACTCGGAAAACACTTTAGTTACACATATGAAATATTTGACGTCCTACACGAAACCACTAGTTTAGTTAAAAAAAATTTTTGCTTTTTCAAAACGTTTTTCATATTTTCTTTAACGGTGTATTTTCTTATGTAATGCTTAAGGTTTTATTTAATTGTTTTATTTATTCCACGGCAAATCCACAATTTTCTTCAACTGCTTTTGTTTGTTTATCATAAAGCAGTTGATATCTGTCGTAGGGTGCCAAATCAATACTATTGAAACATGTATGTATGAACTTTCGGTAGATTTTGTGTGGGCACATCTTGGATTAAGTGTATGGTGGAGTCGTGGCCCTACAGCACCTGTTGAACCCTGTAAAGCATGGAAACCTTGTAAAGGAACACGTAATGAGCCCGTAACAAATTGCAAAAGTATAGACGACATTTCCTATGAATAGCATTCAACCACCTTTAAAAGATGAAATAAAAAATAAGCAAAATAATTAAAATTGTGTTGTCTAATTAACAACAAAATATAGTAAAACACACCTGCCAAAACCATATAACTTGTTGAGTATCTGGTGCAATGTTTTAGTTCACAATAACCTTTTGAAAAATTAAATTAATTAAGTTGTTTAATTTCTATTGAAATATAAAAAAATTACCTTTTTGTAATGATACAAATTTTTGTTCAATACCCCGCATAAATCTACATTTTACAAAGAGTTTAATATATTCTCATGTACAACTAAAGAACCAAGACCATTATTTTCTACACTTAATGTAGAAAAAACAAACAAAATTCCTTAAATTTATATTTTTAACAAATATTTTGAAAAATTTGCATTGACATGCAACTTATTAAATAAAACCAATTTAGTGTTGTCATATTTCATTTTGTAAAAAATTTTTTGCGGGTTTTTTGCAAAAAAACGCTTCATTGTTGAAAATTAGCGTTGAAAAGAATGATTTATTGTTTTGACAACACTAATTAAAATAAATGTACACTCCAAAGTCGGCAGACATTAATAACGTGCCCTATAAGAATTTGGGAATAATAATGTGGAAACATGGCAACAAAAAATTTCATATACACGGAGCATATTAATTAGTCATGTTCGCCAATTAAATACAACGTATACAGCTGTTCGTCAATTATGCGCTGTCGACAAAAACCCATTTTTAAAAGACTTCTAAAAAGTTTAGAAGAAAAATATTGAATTTAGATTTCTAAAATATTGCAATTTATAATATTTAATTAAAAAATTTCAAGATTTTTTCTGTTCGCCAATTATTCCCTGTGCATATATATATATATATATATATATATATATATATATATATATATATACATACATACATACATACATACATACATACATACATATATATATATATACATACATACATACATACATATATATATACATACATATATATATACATACATACATACATACATACAGACATACAGACATACAGACATACATACATACATACATAGGGTCAAGCTCAGGCTACTATGGGGGTCAGCGGGAGGCGGATAGCTGAACGACCTGCAGATATGTAGGTCAGCTGCGATAAATAAGCAGTCCCCGACCAAGAGCGGCAGGGATCGAGGGCGTACTACAAAAGGGTACATGTGCTCGTTGAAGACCTGTGACAGGGCGAGTGGGTGCCGCCCTAAAGTAGGTATCCAGCCACACGGGTACCCTCAAGAGAGGTGTAGTTAGGAGGTGGACAACTCCGTGGTTTCCCTAGTCGCTCCGCCGATTGGCAACATGATCAAGCCCAGTAGGGTCATGTTTATGGTATTTCTGCAACAACTATTTGATTTGTTATGCCCCGGGCTGACGGTTGTGGCATTCTGGGACTTCGGTAAGCAGGGGTGAAAACCTGCTGAAATGGCTCCCGGGCTAATGTCATAGCTGCCTCCGTCTCGATAAAACATAGCGAGTCTCAAGGTGTGCTCAATGTTTGTCACCCTTAGGTTGGTGGTGTAGGTTCGGATGCGACATACCTGATTAACACGGATCTGGCATTGAACACGGTACCTCATGAGGGTACTTTGTCAACCCTTGCATGGCCTCCCTGCTTGCATAGATAACCATGGGATCTAAACGTGACTACACTTCGAGCGGCGATAGCGGCCTTGAGTTGAGACCCATTTGAAGATGATGAAAAACAACAATAACGATAAAATTCATAACAAGGAAAAGGAGATGCAGAAAGATGAAATAGGTGGGGGATTAGATAACCCATTCATGAGGAAATCGGTGATTATGAGATCACCACCTGCAACACTGACTAGCAGAACGTTGGTCGATAGTGACAAGCTGCCAAGTGGATATTTTGAGCGGCTGGGAAATAAGATAGACGAATTAGTGTCTTTTCTTGGGACCCGGTCAAATATACATAAGGATATTGTTTCGATGTCAAAGGAGATACAGGCTATATTCATGCAGATTGCAACTAAGCAAAGTTTTGCTTCTGTTGGCTAAGTACAGGTACACAAACAGAGGAAGTGGAGCGGTCAAATAAGGCACAGCTGGCGACTCCAAAACGGAAAAGGGACAACTCCACTCTTAGTCCAAAGGGGAGTGTACCAAAGAAAAAGAAGAACACCAGCCCTAAGAAAGTACGTGATACGGAAGTTAGAGCGGTCAGCAAAATAGTGGAAACAACCTCGATGAGCAAGGGATCTACCAGCAAGAAGACTGAAAATTTGGTCGCGGGGGGCCCTAAATGGGTCAAAGTACGGCCAAGAACAAGAAGAAGGCAGAAACCTGCTAGACCAGAAGCTCTGGTAATTCAATCGTGTGGAGAAAAGTCCTATGCAGACATTCTTAGGAAAGTGAAGGGTGACCCTAAACTGGATATTCTTGGTCGGAATGTGAAGAACATCAGGAAAACAGCAAAGGGTGAATTATTATTGGAGCTAAATAAACCTGCCCACCAAAATACAGATGCATTTAGACACACCATTGGAGAAGTCTTGGGAACAGATGCGGAAGTGAGGGCACTGACGCACGAAATAGTTCTTGAAATCAGGGACATAGATGATTTGACGACCAAAGAGGACATATACGAAGCCTTGGTAAACGTTTCGGATGACTTTAAAAAGTTGTATATCTCTGCAGTAAAGTCTATGCGGAGGGCATATGGTAGTACCCAAACGGCTACAATTGGTCTTAGCGCTGGTTTGGCAAACCGGCTGACTGAGATTGCTAAAATCCGCATTGGGTGGGTGGTGTGTAGGATACGGGAGATACTCGCCCCAAGGCGTTGCTACAAATGCCTGGATTTTGGACACAATGCTGCTAAGTGCAAGGGCCCACATGACCATTCTGACAAGTGCCTGAAGTGTGGAGAAGTCGGGCACAAAATCAAAGAGTGTAAGAATAAATCATCGTGTATGCTCTGTAGAGATTCAAATGCCAATAGTGACCACGTGACGGGATGTGCAGCTTGTCCGTACTACAGAAAGGCGCTACAGGTACTCAGGACTCGAAAATGAAAATACTGCAACTGAACCTAAATCATTGCCAGGCAGCCCAGGATCTGCTTAAACAGAGTGTCCGTGAATTGAGTATTGATGTTGCAATAATTAGTGAACCATATCGGAAAATGGAGTCTCCAAACTGGCTGTGCGATGCCTCAAACACAACGGCAATCTGGGCAGTGGGCAAGAAAACCCTACAGCGTGCGAAAACACCACAACGTGGCTATACCCGAGCTTATGTTTCTGGCATTTTCATTTACAGTTGCTATGTTCCACCAAGATGCTCGAGGGATGAGTTTGAGTATATTGTTGACGACATTGTCTCTGATGCTGCTACAAGGCGCCCCGTGCTAATAGCAGGGGACTTTAACGCATGGGCAACTGAGTGGGGCTGCCCACGAACGAATTTTAGAGGCAGAACCCTGCTTGAATCGCTTTCTCCGCTCGACATTAGACTACTTAACAGGGGGAACACGCAGACTTTTAGCAGGGCTGATCGTGGATCGATTATCGACATAGCTTTTGCCAGTAACAGCATTGCAGACCGCATTAATTGGGAAATATCTAACCAATATACCCATAGTGATCACTGTGCCATAGTAATGGACATAGAACAGTATCGGCACCATACAGCGGTAAATATACGCACAGCGGAGATATCTGGCTGGAAAGTCAATACCCTAGACAGGGAAGTTTTCAGAGCATCAATGGAGGATATGATTCTGAATGGCTCACCCGAAGTTTTG
>OX031007.1:89662292-89674792 GCA_943735925.1 Pollenia amentaria | reverse complement strand
GATAGATGGGGTGACAAAAAAGTACCAAAATACAGGTTTTACCCGTTTACTCCGTTAAAGGGCTGAATTTCCAAAAGTATGTATGTATACATACATACATACATACATACAAACATATATATATGTATATATATATACATACATACATACATACACACATACATACATATGTACATACATACATACATACATACATACATACATACATACATAAATACATACATACATACATATATACATATATATACATACATACATACATACATACATATATATATACATACATACATACATACATACATACATATATATATACATACATACATACATACATACATACATACATACATACATACATATATATATATATACATACATACATACATACATACATATATATATACATACATTCATACATACATACTTACATACATATATATGTACATACATACATACATACAAGTTAGCGACACAGCTAATGCCACCGTCAAAAATAATTTAGCTGAACAAGCTTAATTATTTTTGTAAACATTCACACGCGTATCCGAACTAATTGCAAAATACTAAAGGTGTCAAGTAACCTGAGAATGCATTTTGTGCTATATCAGCGTCTTCATACTTGCGCATGTTGGTGCAGCGTGATTGAATAACTGTAAAGACAACGGGGTTGACTAACGATGGGCAGTCTTGGCTACAGCGCGTTCGCATTCGGTTAACTAATTATATTTCTCTTAAACTAATAAATTCGGTAAATTAGAATAAATAAAATAATTTTAGTTAAATAAAAATAAAAGTGTTTATTTGAAAGTTAAAAGTGTTTTATTTGAAAGGCGCCGTCGAATGCGCCTATATTTTTTTAAACTATCGAGAGGTAAGATCCTTAACTGGCGCCCGAGCAGGGACCGTGCTAATTAAAGTCACGGTTCATAATAAATTAATAACGTGCCTGCGATCTCTACGGAGCACTCCAGGACCTATAATAAACTAGATAGTGATAAAAAATTAACGTGCCTGCGATCTCTACGGAGCACTCCAGGACCTATAATAAAAATAACAAAAAATTTGTAACCACAGAAGGATTTTGCCACTCGATCGCGTCGCGCCGCGGTACGTAGCTAAGGCTCACATAAAAAAATATATATATAATAAAAATAAGGAAGAGAGTAATTTTAAATATTTCTTAAAAGAAAAAAGAAAAAATATACTAAAAAAATAAAAAGTAAAAAAAAAAAAAAAGGAAATATTCATAAGGAAAAAGAAGAAAAAGTTTTGAAATATTTCCTCAAAAAAGGAAAAAAGATATAGAAAATAAAAAATAATAAAAAAAAAAAAAAAAAGAGTGAAAAAGGAAAGATATTTCCTTGAAAAAGAAAAAGAAGTTATAAAAAAGTGTTGTGACTATTGAGGACGGTCCAGGTGAAAGGTGAGTGAATTTTTCTTTATTTTGCCTTTTTTCCGTCAGCAACTATGGAGGAAATGAAAAACACAGTGACTACCTTGACGGGAGCTATAAATAGGTTCATGGAACAGATTAAGTCTGTCGAAGGAAGAATGACCCGAATTGAGACCGCACTAGAGGGGGGTGCCTATGAGCAGGTAATAAAAAGATTAGAAGAACTCGAAAAAACACGGGAAAATATCGCCGGTACTACCGACGATGATGCTAGACCACTTCAGCGACCGCGGACGGAGGACGATTTGAAAGATATAAGTCGGTTGCCAGACAGTGTCAAAGAACTGAGAACCTTCGATGGGAACCCGACACAATACATATCATGGGTCCACTCGGTTGAGACCATATTAGGAAACTTTGAAATCGTTAGGGACAAACCCATTTTCAGGGCAATCGTCCAAAGCATTCGTCAAAAGATCGTAGGGGCAGCAGACGCTGCTTTAGTGTCTTATAACGTGTTTGACAGTAGTTGGTCGGAAATGAAAGAAGTCCTTTCCCTCCATTACGCGGATAAGCGCGATCTCCAAACTTTGGAGCATCAGCTTAATCAGTTAACTCAGGGCCCATCATCAGTTGACGAACTCTACTCCGCAGTGAACCATCAGCTTTCCCTAATTGTAAATAAAATAAAAACCGAGTCTTATAGCGAGGAGACAGTGAGAGCTCTTGTCGAAACTTATAGGAATAGGTCGCTAGATGTTTTTATTAGAGGGTTGAAGCCGGACTTATCTCGTATGATAATCATACAGCGACCAAGAACCCTGCCAGAGGCATATTCTGCCTGCTTAGAACTACAGAATGTGTCTCTAAGAAATAACATTACCTTTCCCAATAGGGCAGTAGAATCTTTGCCTGCTGTGAATCGACCGGATCCCACGAGATCACTTTTTACGCGACAACCACAAAATTTCCGATCACGACATTGGTATAATCCCTCAGGAAGAACCGGGAATTACTACCAGAGCGCCAAGCCGGCGCTGCCTCCAAGACGTCCCGCGGGATCAGGCCCAACAAATAAACAACCGCGCTTGTACCATATAGAGAGCGACATCGTACAGGAACAAGACGTACAGGATGAAGTAAATTTTATGGCGGCAGACAATCTAGTCTGCCCTACATAATATATCAAATAGGGAACATTAAATTACAATTTTTAATAGATACGGGCTCGACTAAGAACTTTTGTAGCCCGCTGCTGTCCAATGGTAGTAAGCCTTTGGATAAGCCAATGACAATAAGATCAGTAGGGGGTAACGTCACCATCGAGAGGAAGGTGTCTGGTAAATATTTTAAGTTCGCGGGCCTGGACGAAACCATCACCTTTTTCGTTCTACCAAATCTGCGAACATTTGATGGGATAATTGGGGATGACACACTAAAGGAATTGGACGCTGTAGTAGACCGTAAGGGAAACGTTTTAATTTTGAAACAAGATAAGGTGATCCCCTTACAAGGAAAATTTTTAGGTGAGGTAAACTATATCTTGAATGAAGAAATGTCACCAAACATGAAAGGGATGATAGAAAAACTTGTAAACAAGTACAATCCGCTTTTCGGTCCATTGGATGGTAGTGAATTGGCATCTACAAATGTCCGGGCGGAAATAAGGACAAGTACAGAAGAACCAATCTATACGAAAAGTTATCCGTACCCTGTATGTATGAGACATGAGGTAGATAGGCAGATTGAAGAACTACTTTCTGAAGGCGTTATCAGACCTTCGAAGAGTCCTTACAACTCTCCAATCTGGGTAGTGCCAAAAAAACCAAAGCCTAATGGTGAAAAGCAGTACCGAATGGTTGTCGATTTTAAGCGACTTAATGCGGTAACGATTTCCGACACTTACCCGATTCCCGACATTACGTGTACACTAGCTAGTTTAGGAGATGCAAGGTATTTTACTACAATTGATTTAACATCGGGTTTCCACCAAATAGCTATGGAACCGAAGGACATTCCAAAAACAGCCTTTTCTACTATAAACGGAAAATTTGAATTTCTAAGACTACCTTTTGGCCTCAAAAATGCGCCTGCCATTTTCCAGAGGATGATTGATGATGTCCTTAGGGAATACATAGGGAAGATTTGTTACGTGTACATCGACGACATCATCGTGATAGGTAAAAGTGTAGAGGATCATTTAAAGAATGTAGATACTGTATTTTCTAGGCTACTTGAGGCGAAACTAAAGGTCAACCTTGACAAAACACATTTTTTCAAGCAAGAAGTCGAGTTTTTAGGATATATTGTAGGAGCTAATGGTATAAAACCCGATCAAAATAAAGTAAAATCTATAGAGAATTTGCTTCCTCCTTTAAACCTCAAAGATTTAAAAAGCTTTTTGGGAATGACTTCGTATTATAGAAGATTCATTCGAGATTATGCAAAAGTGGCTAAACCACTAACAAATTTGACTAGGGGCGAATACTCGCAAGTAAAAGCTAGCCAGTCGAGGAAGGTACCCATAAGTTTAGACAGTGAAGCCAAAAAGGCGTTTGAATCTCTAAAAACGATGTTGACGACAGCGGAGGTTTTGGCTTTTCCTGATTTCGAGCAACCTTTCAATCTGACCACAGACGCCTCCAACTTGGCCATTGGCGCAGTTTTGTCACAAGGGAAAATTGGTAAGGACAAACCTATAGCTTATATATCCCGGTCGCTCAGCAAAACCGAAGAAAATTACGCGACCAACGAAAAGGAAATGTTGGCCATTGTCTGGGCGCTTGATAACCTCAGGAATTATCTGTACGGGGCGAAAAAGATAAAAATATATACGGATCATCAACCTCTCACGTTTGCTTTAGGGAATAGAAATTTCAACGCGAAATTAAAAAGGTGGAAAGCGCGTATTGAGGAATATAACCACGAGTTGATTTACAAGCCTGGTAAATCGAACCACGTGGCCGATGCACTTTCCAGATTACCTATTTCGAGTTACTTATATCACTCTTCCACTGACACAGCTAGTGAAGGAAGAGCCGATCATGAGAACTCAGATGCAACACTAACAGCCTCTGAGGGTAATGCAAATATATCAGATGATACACTGACTGCGTCGGAAGGACAAGATAACAATGATATTTCATCAGGGGCTACAATTCATAGTGCTGATCAAGATTCCTCAGATCTGATACCTCATGTAGAGGCACCAATCAATGTTTTTAGGAATCAGATTATAATAGGCCAAGGAACGGATATAACTGCAGTCGAGGAACCCCATCGTGGATACCATAGACATTTTATGTCTTCGAAACAATGGGATAGGCCTACGCTCATAACCGCCCTGAAGGAGAGATTACAACCTAATATTGTAAACGGTATTAAGATGCCAGAAAGCTTACTGGGTGAAATGCAAGAAATTTATATCGACCATTTCTCTCAATATAAAATACGTCTTACTCAAAAAATGGTAGCAGATATTACCTCAAAAGAACGCCAGTTTGAGATTATAGACTGAACATAGGAGAGCTCACCGTAACTCTAGGGAAAATAAAGAACAAATTTTAGAACGATTTTATTTTCCCCAAATGAATGCTAGTATTAGGAAGTATGTAGCTGACTGCGATGTCTGCAATCGTCCGCGTCCGCATCATCAAAAAACTCCTGATCCCAGATACCCATGTGAAATACTTCACATGGATATTATGGAAATCCAGGGACAGAAATTTATAACATGCATTGATAAGTTCTCAAAATTTGCGAAGTTTTTTAGTATTAAAAATAGGTCTCTATTGCAAGTTAGGAGGAAACTAATAAAAGTTTTACATTTTTTCACTGCACCTAAGATTCTCGTCACGGATAACGAAAGTAGCTTCATAAGTCCATTAGTAGAAACGTTCATTAAATCACTAGGAATTCAGTTATACCTTACCCCTTCCCAACGCAGTGAGGTTAACGGGCAAGTCGAAAGGTTGCACTCAACGATAATTGAGATATATAGATGCTTAAAAACAGAATATCCAAATATGACGGTAAAAGAATTGATTGAAATTTGCGTTGACAGATATAATAACACCATCCATTCGGTGACAAAGAAAAGACCTCGAGATATATTTTTTAACAGAACCAAGGGAACAAATTATGAGAAACTGCTGTCCGAACAAGCAAAAATCAATAAAGATCTCAGACATCTCTTGAAACGAAACATGGCTGCTCGTAATGCTAGGGTGAATATGAAAAAACAAAGACCAAAAAAATACAGAAGGGGGGATAAAATATACGTAGCTGTAAAGACAATTAAGGGCAAGAATAAAGCCTTATATAGGAAAGAAACTGTTGCAAAGGACAATAGAGTGACTGTGCTGACGGAAAGTGGAAGAAGAATTCACAAACAGCATATTAAGAATCTGCTATCACCTAGCAAAAAAACACGATCTCCATGAATGGAAATCACAGGGGTCCTTGATCGTCTCACACACGCAATTAACTAAATATACCTTAAACAAATGGGCCCAGAATTTTAGTGGTAAGCGTACATTTACGCAGGGGTTCAAATCCCCATGGGCACCATGAGAATATAAGGTACACAGAAAAAATTATCAGTAGTTTTACCAATTAAAGAGTTGTTTTAAAAATGATTCAATGTAATTACTGCAATGTTCGAATCAATTATAGAAAAAATTGAAATGGATAATTTTGATTTAGATAACATTTTAGTTTTTTCAAAATAAATTTTTAATTGAGATAATAATTAAATATCGGAAAAATCTTAATTGATTTTTAAAATAATTTAAACTTGTAGAATTGTTGTTGGGAATTGTCAGAACCCGAGCTGTATTTGTTTGAATCAAATAACACATTGTTTGAAATGGCAAAGGTTTTGGATCATATTTCTAATTAAAATTAAAAAATACCATTTATTGAAAAATTCTTTTTTTTCTCAAAATTTTAAATCTTAACAATTTTTGGTAATTAATATAATCATTTTGGTAACAAGAACAAAAAGCAGCAAATTGTTTACTTGATTTTGTGAATTTAAATCAATTCTTAGTTTTTTCTGTGTATTATACAAAATTCAAACAAAAAATGAAATTTTTTTTTTTTTACAAAGGCTAATTAGCACTTTATTTAGATGATCAAGCAAATGCACATAACCCAATAAAAATAATTGGTATTCTTTTACATAACGTGTAATTAAAAATAAAAAGTACAGTAAGAATGATAATATAATTGAATATAAGACTGACTTGCGCAATTAACAAGAGCCGATCTGTAAGTGAGATAGATCGTACCTTAGTAGGTTGTGGGAGGCATGCCTACTCATGACTAAAACGGAATCATGCGATTCCTCCGTGACAAGTTCGAGAGAAGCGCCAAGTTCAGAAAACAAAAGAATAGTATACACACATATGTATACAAAAAAGAAAAATGAAAAAAAGTTAATAGAAGAGCTAGGAAAATAATTGAAAAAAAAAGAGAAGAAAAAACATATACTATAGAAAAGATGTAATTACATACATATAAAACACAAGAAATTAAAAGAGAATAAAAAATTATATTACTAACAGAAAATAAGTTAATTATACTACTAAAAAAAAGGAAAGAAAAAAAAAAAAAAAAAAAAAAAAAAAAAAAGGGGGAAGGGTACTTTTTATGTATTCACCCATATTCCACTTTATCATCACATATTAATGATACTTATGTAAGGTACTTTTAAATTTCTTACCAATTCTCTTTTCAGAATAATATAAGACATGTATTTTACAATAATAACTTTCATAGCTCTTAAGATTATAGCCTTCGGCGACGCTGTACAAGTATACCACTATGAAACACCAATAGTATCCCTAAAAACTGGCAATGGGTGGATTGTTGATGGAAACTTTAAGCTAGTACATGTTATAGATTTGGACAGTTACACACCAACCTTGACCAACATATCATCCACTGTTCAGAAGCTAATTCCACCAAGCAAGAACAAGGAATTCATCCTGCACCACTTATCTCAGACGAATGAACGCCTCGAGGAACTTAAAAATGCAAAGGGAAGAGCTCCCCGGTCAATCGATTGGATTGGCTCCGCATGGAAATGGGTGGCTGGAAACCCAGATGCCGCAGATTGGAATTCGATACTTATGAGCCAGGACAATATAATTAACAATAATAATGAGCAATACAAAATAAATAATAAACTCCAACAAGAAACGGATCATGTTGTGAAGAAGATCAATGAGGTTGTTGCTAGAATAAACAATGTAACGAATGGAAAGGACTTGAACCAAGTCGAACAAATTACAATAAACGAATTATTGGTTTTAAAGGATGAAGTACATGAGATCATCCGAGCTTGCCAGTTGGCAAAGCAGGGAATTATCAACACAAATTTACTTAACCAGGAAGAGATTAATAAAATCATTGGCGAGCTAGAAACACTCCCTTATGGCAATGTAATAGAAGCAGTAGAGTATGGGACACCATCAATCTATACGAATGGATCCCTCTTATTATACATCCTGTCGATGCCAAAACTAGGGAAAGGCGTGTATAACCAACTCATTACAAGAGCAACCATCCATGAAGGAAGGCAGATTGATTTAAAGTTCGATAAAGTTTTGATCAACGAAGCTGACACTTATGGTATTAGGGGCCGCTGTCTTTGGATAAACAATTCTACGGTCTGTCAGAAATCAGCATTAACCAGGCTAACACAGGACGACTGCCTCTCCAGAGTCCTAAGAGGGGGCTCCGCCAAATGCAACTATAAGCTTAGCAACGAGGAAATTATTGAACTATTAACTGAGGATGTCATCTATGTCACAAATTTCGAAGGATGGTTAAAATACGATGGTGAAACAAGGTTCCTAAACGGTACTTACCTTCTCCAAATTTTCAACGAATCTTTAACGATAAAGAATCATACATATTCGAGTGCCTCAATTACAAGGACACAGGCTCTACCACCGGTGCTTGCGAATATAACTCACGATAATCTTCTACTAGACATCGAGTACGTCCATGGTATAAGTCTCAGTAACATAAACAGACTTGATCAGTTGGGAACAAGATTTAATCATTCCTTCGGCATAAATGTTATTATCATTGTCCTGATCATGATCAGTGTCGGCTGGCTTTGGCATCAACAGACAAAGAAGCTGAATCTCCCGGAGATACTCCTACCGCCTTCCACTTGCCAATCTATGATCTGCGGGACGCAGACATTTAAGGAGGGAGGAGTTAGCGACACAGCTAATGCCACCGTCAAAAATAATTTAGCTGAACAAGCTTAATTAAAATAATTTAGCTGAACAAGCTTAATTATTTTTGTAAACATTCACACGCGTATCCGAACTAATTGCAAAATACTAAAGGTGTCAAGTAACCTGAGAATGCATTTTGTGCTATATCAGCGTCTTCATACTTGCGCATGTTGGTGCAGCGTGATTGAATAACTGTAAAGACAACGGGGTTGACTAACGATGGGCAGTCTTGGCTACAGCGCGTTCGCATTCGGTTAACTAATTATATTTCTCTTAAACTAATAAATTCGGTAAATTAGAATAAATAAAATAATTTTAGTTAAATAAAAATAAAAGTGTTTATTTGAAAGTTAAAAGTGTTTTATTTGAAAGGCGCCGTCGAATGCGCCTATATTTTTTTAAACTATCGAGAGGTAAGATCCTTAACTTACATAGATACATATATACATACATACATACATACATACATATATATATATATATATATATACATACATACATATATATATACATACATACATACATACATACAGACATACATACATACATACATAGGGCCACGCTCAGGCTACTATGGGGGTCAGTGGGTGGCGGATAGCTGAACGACCTGCAGATATGTAGGTCAGCTGCAATAAATAAGCAGTCCCCGACCAAGAGCGGCAGGGACCGAGGGCGTACTACAAAAGGGTACATGTGCTCGATGAAGACCTGTGACAGGGCGAGTGGGTGCCGCCCTAAAGTAGGTATCCAGCCACACGGGTACCCTCAAGAGAGGTGTAGTTAGGAGGTTGACAACTCCGTGGTTTCCGTAGTCGCTCCGCCGATTGGCAACATGATCAAGCCCAGTACGGTCATGTTTATGGTATTTCTGGAACAACGATTTGATTTGTTATGCCCCGGGCTGACGGTTGTGGCATTCTGGGACTTCAGTAAGCAGGGGTGAAAACCTGCTGAAATGGCTCCCGGGCTAATGTCATAGCTGCCTCCGTCTCGATAAAACATAGCGAGTCTCACAAGGTGCGCTCAATGTTTGTCACCATTAGGTTGGTGGTGTAGGTTCGGATGCGACATACCTGATTAACACGGATCTGGCACTGAACACGGTACCTCATGAGGGTACTGTGTCAACCCTTGCATGGCCTCCCTGCTTGCATAGATAACCATGGGATCTAAACGTGACTACACTTCGAGCGGCGATAGCGGCCTTGAGTTGAGACCCATTTGAAGATGATGAAAAACAACAATAACGATAAAATTCATAACAAGGAAAAGGAGATGCAGAAAGATGAAATAGGTGGGGGATTAGATAACCCATTCATGAGGAAATCGGTGATTATGAGATCACCACCTGCAACACTGACTAGCAGAACGTTGGTCGATAGTGACAAGCTGCCAAGTGGATACACAGCTGGCGACTCCAAAACGGAAAAGGGACAACTCCACTCTTAGTCCAAAGGGGAGTGTACCAAAGAAAAAGAAGAACACCAGCCCTAAGAAAGTACGTGATACGGAAGTTAGAGCGGTCAGCAAAATAGTGGAAACAACCTCGATGAGCAAGGGATCTACCAGCAAGAAGACTGAAAATGTGGTCGCGGGGGGCCCTAAATGGGTCAAAGTACGGCCAAGAACAAGAAGAAGGCAGAAACCTGCTAGACCAGATGCTCTGGTAATTCAATCGTGTGGAGAAAAGTCCTATGCAGACATTCTTAGGAAAGTGAAGGGTGACCCTAAACTGGATATTCTTGGTCGGAATGTGAAGAACATCAGGAAAACAGCAAAGGGTGAATTATTATTGGAGCTAAATAAACCTGCCCACCAAAATACAGATGCATTTAGACACACCATTGGAGAAGTCTTGGGAACAGATGCGGAAGTGAGGGCACTGACGCACGAAATAGTTCTTGAAATCAGGGACATAGATGATTTGACGACCAAAGAGGACATATACGAAGCCTTGGTAAACGTTTCGGATGACTTTAAAAAGTTGTATATCTCTGCAGTAAAGTCTATGCGGAGGGCATATGGTGGTACCCAAACGGCTACAATTGGTCTTAGCGCTGGTTTGGCAAACCGGCTGACTGAGATTGCTAAAATCCGCATTGGGTGGGTGGTGTGTGGGAGAAACTCGCCCCAAGGCGTTGCTACAAATGCCTGGATTTTGGCCACAATGCTGCTAAGTGCAAGGGCCCACATGACCATTCTGACAAGTGCCTGAAGTGTGGAGAAGTCGGGCACAAAATCAAAGAGTGTAAGAATAAATCATCGTGTATGCTCTGTAGAGATTCAAATGCTAATAGTGACCACGTGACGGGATGTGCAGCTTGTCCGTACTACAGAAAGGCGCTACAGGTACTCAGGACTCGAAAATGAAAATACTGCAACTGAACCTAAATCATTGCCAGGCAGCCCAGGATCTGCTTAAACAGTGTCCGTGAATTGAGTATTGATGTTGCAATAATTAGTGAACCATATCGGAAAATGGAGTCTCCAAACTGGCTGTGCGATGCCTCAAACACAACGGCAATCTGGGCAGTGGGCAAGAAAACCCTACAGCGTGCGAAAACACCACAATGTGGCTATACCCGAGCTTATGTTTCTGGCATTTTCATTTACAGTTGCTATGTTCCACCAAGATGCTCGAGGGATGAGTTTGAGTATATTGTTGACGACATTGTCTCTGATGCTGCTACAAGGCGCCCCGTGCTAATAGCAGGGGACTTTAACGCATGGGCAACTGAGTGGGGCTGCCCACGAACGAATTTTAGAGGCAGAACCCTGCTTGAATCGCTTTCTCCGCTCGACGTTAGACTACTTAACAGGGGGAACACACAGACTTTTAGCAGGGCTGATCGTGGATCGATTATCGACATAGCTTTTGCCAGTAACAGCATTGCAGACCGCATTAATTGGGAAATATCTAACCAATATACCCATGGTGATCACTGTGCCATAATAATGGACATAGAACAGTATCGGCACCATACAGCGGTAAATATACGCACAGCGGAGATATCTGGCTGGAAAGTCAATACCCTAGACAGGGAAGTTTTCAGAGCATCAATGGAGGATATGATTCTGAATGGCTCACCCGAAGTTTTGGCAGAACAATTGGTGCAGAAGATCTCTAGAGCTTGCGATGCATCTATGGTTAAAAGAAAGAAGGGTGCTAACAAACAACCTGTATATTGGTGGAATGATGGAATTGCCAAACTACGATCGGAATGTGTGCATGCCAGACGGCAGTATACTAGAACAAGCCCTGGGGACTGGCGTACAAAATTGTGACGAAAAAACTGAAATGCTTAAATCCATCACCACCTAGCGAAGAGCCAATAATTACAGGAGCCGTGGAACACCTTTTTCCCCGACAAGAGGCGCTTATATGGGAGTTAAATGTTCCAGGAGAGGGTTTTGAATACCCCCCCGTTACACCGGGGGAGTACCGCAGGGGTCGATTTTGGGTCCACTACTGTGGAATGTGATGTATGATGGTGTGTTGAGGCTTAGGTTCCCCAAGGGGGTTCAAATCGTTGGTTTTGCGGACGATATAGCCCTTGTGTGCGTGGCAAAGAAACTGTCGGAGGCAGAGGCGGTTACGAATGCCAGTATACAGATTGTACGCTCTTGGCTTACATCGGTGGGCCTAAAATTGGCCGATCATAAAACCGAAGCGGTGTTGATAAGTAGTCGAAGAAAGATAAAGACAATAAACTTAAACATTGGCACCTATCGTGTGGTTACAAAACCGTCTCTAAAATACCTTGGTGTGATTATTGATCGTCGGCTCTCATTTAAAGACCACCTAAAATACATAAGAGAAATCTTCCAGAACCTGTGCAGCCTTATCTCGG
>OX031007.1:89622292-89649792 GCA_943735925.1 Pollenia amentaria | reverse complement strand
AACTACTGTACTTTTTAAGAAATGATAAAAAATAAAAAAAATCTTCTATTTCTATGGAAATTGTTTGTACCTATGTATGTTTGCGTTTCATTAAAATTTTTTTTCTTTTTTCGAATCCAGAAGTGCATTTTGCAGATTATATACCTTAAAATTGCCAAAATGCAGATTTGACGATTTTTGACTTAAAAATGCAGATTTGGCGGAAACTTTTTTATATTGTCACTTATGTTTGTAATTTTTCCACTTCTTGCATTGAAAAACGAAAACTACCTACCATTCATGGAAGAAAACAGAAAAATTCGTGTTTATTAGGTGGTGATATAGTACATAAAATTATAAAAATCTAAAAGTTTTGGCAACACTGTCCAGCATATGAAAAATCTTTAATACGTACTACATAGCAACTGCTGAATACCTACATGAGAGTAATGATTGCTTGCTTTCTGGCTTTTTTGTTTGTATTTTTTCTTTACCAAAGCAATCATTGTCGGACTCAAAACACAAACATCTTAATGGACGAACGAAGCTAAACGATGTTAAAAATTGCAAAGCAAGATGTGCATTATTTGAATGATTGCAAACCAGCAGCGAATGTGTGTGGTTGCGCAAGTTTGATTGCATGAACGCAAGCGAGTGTATTTGATGGTGTTCATTGAATGCGAATTTTTTGCAATCACACAAAGCCGTTCTCTGATACATACATACATCAGCAGGTGGCGGATGACTGAAGGGCCTGCAGATATGCAGGTTAGCTGCGATTAATAAGCAGTCCCCGACCAAGAGCGGCATGGTTAGGAGCGTGACGACTCCATGGCTCCCCAGTCCACGTAAATCCGGGTAGCGTCTGACCCAGATTGGGCGGCTACC
This sequence comes from Pollenia amentaria, assembly GCA_943735925.1. NCBI lineage: Eukaryota > Metazoa > Arthropoda > Insecta > Diptera > Polleniidae > Pollenia > Pollenia amentaria. Next base: position 89,648,925 of record OX031007.1, on the reverse strand, counting down.
TGGTCAGCGTCTGTTCTCCATGCTAGGAGCGGCTGAACACGAAAATCCTGGCGGCAAGGTATAAAACGCTACGGGTAGGACCCCTGAATTAAAAATACACCATGGAAGCAAATAATAGTAAATCTGTTACGGTGCAGGGGGTAATGACCCCAGTACCGGCGGCTTTGGGTAGTGCGCGAGCAGGCTTCCAGTCGTCGTTATCCAGCGCCTGCAATGTTACCCCGGTGAGCTTGGCTAGGGTAGCAGTTAAAGCTACAAGCAATAATTAACAACAGGAGCAAAACCCATTCGTTAGAGGCTCGGAGGCAAGGAGAACACCACCTACATCACCGGTCTCAAATATAGATCATAGGAAATCACCCAATTCTCAGAGTAAAGAAGTGATTATGGTTGTATCCCAAAAAGACGCATTCTTAAAACTAGGTGATATGATTGTCGACGTTATGGACTATACCAAAAGCCGAAATAATGTGCATCACGCCATCAACGAGAAAATAAGAGCAATTAGAGTTGCGTACAATGAGGTCCGCGATTAAAAATCGGAAACTATTGCCGCCTCGAAAAACAGTTAAATTAAGGCCACGCAGACGTCTCCAAAGCCGACTGCGAAGAAAAATGAGGCAAAGAGAAGCAGAGACCCAACAGAAACAGTATCTAATATGGAAACACCAAAGAGACAGAAAAAAGATTTACCCAAGCATAGAGAAGATGCACCCCTGCATCAAGAAAATACTGCAGGGAAAAGTACCACAACCGGAAATTATCCAAATCCAGAAATCAAGTGACAAAAAGTGGGGAAAAAGAAAAAGAAGAAGAAAAAGAAAGAGATAAAGAAAAGAATGTCGAGACCAAAACCGGAGACGGTAATCATCACCGCTAAGGGTGACGTCACTTACGCGGACATCCTCAGGAAGATAAGAACAGACCCAGAACTAAGTGACCTGGGTAACGAAGTTAATAAGGTTCGTAAAACACAGAAAGGCGACCTTGTCCTGGTGCTAAGTGACCTGGGTAACGAAGTTAATAAGGTTCGTAAAACACAGAAAGGCGACCTTGTCCTGGTGCTAAAACCGGCAAATAATGGTGCCGGCGACAAGTTTAATGGGAAAATGAAGGCATGTCTTGACGGCCAAGTTGACGTAAAATCGTGTAAAGAGGAAATAACGATAGAATGCAAAGACATGGACGACATAACAACGAAACAGGAGATACGCCTGGCATTCGAAAAGGCGTTAGAGATACCCAATCTAGACGAGTCTATAGTAAAGTCAATGCGAAAATCGTTTCAAAGAACGCAAACCGCAAGACTAAGTTTGCCTGCAGAAGCAGCGCGTAAGGCCCTTAAAATTGGTCGGTCTGTCGCATAAGGGAGACTATAAGAGTAACCATGTGCTACAGATGTCTGGAGTTCGGTCACATTGCACGGCGTTGTACCTCAGACTCAGATAGGTCACATCGATGTAGAAAATGTGGAGCTGAGGGCCACAACTCGAAAGACTGTATAGCGGAACCAAACTGCATGCTGTGCAAAGCAACGGGAGGAGAAGATCTAGGGCATACAGCTGGTGGCTTCAAATGCCCTGTTTTCAAGAGGCCCTAAGTGTTAGATACAAATTAAATTTATACAACTCAACACAACCCACTGTGCAGCAGCCCACGACCTACTAATCCAAACCACCTGCGAATTGGAGATAGACGTGGCGATAGTAAGCGAGAACAAGAACCTGGACAAAAACGTATGGGAAAAAGACTTGTCTGGAAGAGCAGCTATATGGGCCTGTGGAAAAAAGGCGATTGAGGAGGGAATGAAGAGTCCACAGGAAGGCTTTACTAGAGCGAAAATCGGCGGTATATACGTATAAAGTTGCTACGTGTCGCCAAATATTAGCCTACCAGAGTTTAGGAGGGTAACCGAAAAACTAGTATACGACGCAAACCAGCATAGGCCAACCATTATAGCAGGTGACCTTAATGCAGCAGCGGTAGAATGGGGATGTGACAGCACAAATAACAGGGGAAGGGTACTCTTGGAGGATTCTCCTTACTCGACGTTGTTTTATTAAATATAGGTAATGCCCACATCTTCAGAAGAGCAGGATTTGGATCTATAGTAGATATCACATTCATAAGTTCTTCCTTGGCCTTAGACGTTAAGTGGAAGGTAAGCGAACACTATACTCATAGTGACCACCAAGCAAAACTGTTTAGTATTAACAGGAAACAGCCCATGATTGAGAAGAATAAAAGAGCTCCCTTTCATGGATGGGCAACCGACAAACTTAACCCAGATATATTCGCAGAAATGTTCCAGTTGCAAAACCTCGAAGATGGCCCTGTAAATAACATGGCGGAAAGATTAGTAAAATCATTAAAGACAACCTGTGATGCATCAAGGCTAAGAAGAAGGCAAGCAGGAAACAGCAGAAGAAAAGAAAACTATTGGTGGAATGAGGAAATAGCAGTACTTAGGAAAGAATGCCTCCATGCCAGGCGAAGTTACCAAAGGGGAACATCAAGTGAAGACTTTGAAGAGAGAAGAGCATATCACTCGGTAAGAAATGATCTACAAAAAGCCATAAAGAAGAGCAAAAAACACAGTTTTGAACAATTGTATAACGAAGCTGACTCCAACCCCTGGGGCACGCGTATAGAGTAGTAATGTCCCGATTGAAGGGGGAAAAAATCAGCGCAGTTAACTTGCCCTGTGTTAATAAGTCAAATAGTAGACTCCCTATTCCCACAAAGGGAACAATACACTGGAGATCTATCTAGCCAAAATAAGTCAAGCCCAGAACAAGTCAGCGATGAGGAAATACTAAGACTGTGCTCGAAAATTGGTGACAAAAAGGTCCCAGGGCCAGATTGTATCCCAAACCAGGCATCAAAGACCGCAATTAAAAAAGCCCCACATCGGTTTGCGAAACTATTTAACGCTTGCTTAGGCAGCTGCGTATTCCCAAATATGTGGAAAAAAACAGAAGCTCATCCTGATCCCAAAACCCGGAAAAACTCTAGGAGAACCTGGGTCGTATAGACCAATATGCCTTCTAGACACCGTAGGCAAATGCTTAGAGAGGGTCATTTGCAGTAGGATCCAAAAGGTCATTGACGAAACTGATGGAATCTCACAGATGCAATTCGGTTTCCGGAAGGAAAAATCTACAGTTGATGCTATAAAGATAGTTGTGGAAACTGCTAAAAACGCCATACAGGGCAAAGGCATAAGAAGAAAGAACTGCGCGATAATAACACTAGACATAAAGAATGATTTTAACTCAGCGGGATGGAATCATATAATAACATCATTGCGAAAGCTTAATATCCCCGAGTACCTTATAAGAATAGTGAATGACTATCTTTCGGTAAGAACGCTGTGGTACGAAACGGATAACGGAACAGTATCAACAAATATCACAGCGGGAGTCCCGCAGGGATCAGTTCTTGGTCCACTGCTATGAAACGTTATGTATGACGTAGTGTTCAAGCTAAAGGTGCCCAAGGAGGCAAAGATCGTGGGCTTCGCGGATGACGTAGCAGTGGTAGTACAAGCTGGAAATATTGATTAAGTGCAGCTCTATGCAAACGAAACCATCAGAACCGTAAAAACGTGGCTCGAATCCTTCGAGCTACAACTGGCAGAACAGAAGACAGAAGCGGTGTTGATCAGCAGCAAGAGATCCAAAGAATGCCCCTATTGCGGTTCTCCACTTTTGCAACAGTTTGGTTGTCTTTGGTAAATTTGCATTGCCATTCTCAACTCGACTGGCAGTTGGCTTTTCAGTTGTGTATCTGTTTTTTTCGTGGTATTGCCGTTTTCAACTTTGTAAAAGTTTGGTCGACAGAAACGTTAAAAATACACAACTGTTTATTAGTAGTTGAGTTGTTTTCAGTTTCAGTTGACTTTCATTTTTGAAAGCAAAAAAAAAAAATAACAATGGAAAAACCGTAAGTAGAAAGATTTGTTATACTGTATATTAGAATTTCACAGCATTTAATACATTCGTAGATCTTTGAAAATTACAACTAAAGCACAATTTGAGAGGCTTGTTTATCTAATGGAAAAAAACTCAGAGATTGCACGTGGAAAACCAAAATTTGGTATGACCAAAAACAAGTGTAAAGATATATGGGACTTTAACAAATTACTTTAATATAGGAGGAATAGCCACTCCGCGAACAGGTGGTTTTTTTTTTAAATGATCTTTGATTTCATCCAGCAAATAACAAAACGCTTCCTTGTTTAGTCGGAAATAACTTTTAAATCTACAAATTTAAAATTATTATTTAGTTACATTGTTTTATTTTTCGAATTTATTCTGTGAGTTAAATTTAAATAATTGTAAATTTTTCTGTTCATAAATATACTTCATTGCTATCCAACGGAAAGCTAAGGTAAAATGTAACAAGAAAATACAATATAATAGTCTGGTAGTGTATAAAAGTCATTTCTAAAAAAAATTAAGGAATAGAGCTATTACAAAAAGCTTTATAAAATACATACATAACTGAAATTTAACTCATAGAATAAATTCGAAAAATAAAAAAATGTTGAATATAATAAAGTTGCTTATGAAAAAGAAATAATTCCCAATATCTATTATTTAGTTACGTTACTAATTATAAGTTCTTACTTGGCATTAGGTAGTTCAAGAGGGTTGGAATCATCAGGAATTTTTCTTCTTATACGTAGCACATCTGTACAAGAGTTTTCATTTTCATCATCATAAAATAAATCGACACTAATATCCATTGTAAATACTTTTTATTCAATAAACAATTAAAAATACTTTTAGTTTAAAAAATTATATAATTTTATAAAATTTTCACTTGTCAAACGTTATATTTAAAGTTGGTAAATCGATATTTTAAGTTGGCAACTTTATAGCAAACTCAACTAAAAACCGTTGGGTATCACAATACCTAAAATGAGTTTGGTTGTGCATAAGTTGGGTTGACTCTCACACGACCAAACTGAGTTGAGTGGAGAACCGCAATAGGGGCAGAAGTTCTACAACTTTAAATTGGAAATAGCGAAATCATTTTTACGGACGCCATCAAATACTTGAGTGTGATAATCGATAGCAGATTAAATTTTAAAAGGCATACGGACTACTCCTGTCAAAAGGCATCTAAAGTAGTAAGTTCATTGGCTAGAATGATGCCAAATAAAGGTGGACCTAGGCATAGCCGTAGACTTCTATTATCAAGAGTTGCACACTCTATACTTCTTTATGGAGCACCCTTGTGGGTAGATTCACTAAGGTGCAACTCCAGGAAAGATATGGTATCTATCTTCCGCAGAAGTTGCCCTCGAGTTTGTAGCACAATATCTCTGGATGCAGCATGTGTGATAGCGGGTATCATTTCGATCGACATAACTGCCAGGGAGGCTTCAAACATATACTCAGAAAAAAAGGAGAACCACCACATCCAGCCGAAAACTATTCGACAAACTGAAAGACTCAGGTCTATACTGAACTGGCAAAGAAGATGGGAATATTCTACATGTGGGCGGTGGACACATAGGTTAATCCCAAATGTGGAAAACTGGATGAATCGCAAACATGGGGAGATATGTTATCATCTGACACAATTTCTAACGGGGCATGGTGGCTAAAGAAGGTATCTATATCATACATACACACATACATACATGCATACATACATACATACATACATCCATACATACATACAAACATACATACATACATACATACCAGGGCTGTGGAGTCGGAGTTGAAAAGTCGGAGTTGAGGTTGTTGTACCGGAGTCGGAGTCGTAGTACCCAAAAAAACGCGTGACTCCGACTCCAAAATTTTTCGGCATAAAAAATTTAAAAAAATTTCTAATATTTTCCAATATAAAAATTCTTTGAAATTGGCGATGCAATATGAATAAGTAGATTTTGTTTTATTTTATGAGAAATAGTTGATTCAAGTACTTTACTATTTAAGTATGTATATTTTTTATACGTGCGGGAAAAAGTCTAAATTACATTAGCAAAACTTATACTCAGTTATTGATCTAGTTGAAAAAATATGTGTGATTTTTTAAATAATTTACTCATGCTAAAAAATGTTAATGACAGGAATTGCCAATAATTTTAATATCAGAATTTTTTAACCATCAACGCTGAAATAGTTTCAACATTGTACAGAATAAGTGTTGCTATAGCGCATAAATGCTAGTATGTATTAGAAAAATTGTGATGTAAAATTATTTCTCTTTTGTGTAGAAACATCTTTATCGGCCTGCCTTTAATTCCTACCATAACACTCATGTTTTTCTTATGCACATTACTCGGGGATTCCCATAATTCGATGTTTCTACACAAAAGTGAAATAATTTTACGTCTCATTCATTTGGCATCACGGTTAGAGTAGGAGTCGGAGTCGTGAGTCGGAGTCGCACTTAAAAAATTTCAGCGTTTGGAGTCGGAGTCGGAGTTAGTACTTTTTTCGGACAACTCCACAGCCCTGATACCTACATACATACATAAATACATACATACATACATACATACATACATACATACATACATACATACATACATACATACATACATACATACATACATACATACACACATACATACATACACACATACATACATAAATACATACATACATACATACACACATACATACATACATACTGTTTAGAGATGACCCCTACCAACAGCGACGACCCTGCCTACCAACAACTTGTTATATTTTATTTTCTTTAATCTGCATATTCATATTCATATGTAAACATTATAAAGTTAAATTGTTGTTACATTTGCACTCAGTATGTCCCGTTATATTTAGTACAAAAATTCTTTTATAATATGTGACCCTTTTTGTATATTGAAAAACAATTTAAACTAACTCTAGTTTCGATTGTCGTCGCGCAAGCATCGTAAATAGTGAAATATAAAACATACACAATTTTGAAATTAAACAAAAGCAAAAACTAAACTGAAATAAAAAAGTTTAACAAAAAAAACAAATACCAACTTAGTTTTGTTTTTAAAAGTAAAAACAGATAGTGAACAGTGTAAGTTGAGAATTTATTATTCAAGTTCATCCCTCAACATTTGGTCCAAACGAACCGGATAATTTTTACAAAAAATAAAACGACAATTACCTACCGTGTGTGTAAATTTTATTTTACAAAAAATTGTGACTAAAATTTATTTTACAAAAACATTGTGTGTATTTAAAAAATTTGAAAAAGATTTTGTGACTCTAGAAAAAAATATACCGTATTAAAAACAGTTAATCTGAGTGTGACCCTGAAAGAATTTTAATAAACAACAACGACAGCAAGATCAAAGCTCAGCAGCAGAGAAGTTGGAGCAGGGACAGCAAAGAAACAAACTGCAACTACAACAACAACAACACAACAAGTAAGTCAAAGTATACAATACAACAAGAAGTAAATATTCTTGCTTGTTGTGTTACTCTTTAAATTTTTGCCGCTGCAATTTTTAAGAGAAAATAACCGTGACGTCACTAACTAAATAAATTAAAAACGAGTTACCATTACGTCTATTTTTGAAAAATTAACCGGGGAAATTAATACAACATTTGACTCGAAATTTTTAAGACACAATTTGTTTTATCGCTAGCAGGCAATTTTTTTGACTCAATTTTATTACTATTCTGACTCTTTTAATCTACAAACATGTCCCTGAAAAAATTCGTCAATTGCACAAACGATTTAGTCGACTTCGAAAAGATTCAAGCAGAAGCGAGCGCTGAAGATAATGTACACGCGTTAGAAATAATTCGAGTAGAATTAGACTCCATATGGACCCAGGTAAAAAGGTCATATGAAGAATGTAGGGACGTAGATCAGGATGGTGATAAACCAATTGACAAAAATAAATTACGGGAGCGATACCAAAGAGCGCTAACAGCTTATACAAATTGTCTTTCGTCAATCAACGCTGAAATCCAAGCGCTTTCGGACACAACCGTGGAAAAAGTTGAACGCCAGTCAAATATTCCGTTAGAAAGTGAGGTTTCATCGATAAGACTCCCTCCTTGCGACACCGACACCTTTTTTGGGAACTATAAATTATGGCCCAGTTTCCGTGACTTGTTCACAGCCATATACATTAGAAATCCTAAAATTAGCAATGTTGAAAGGCTTTTTTGTCTGACCCAAAAAACCGGGGGAGAAGCCAGAGACGCAATTTCGCATGTCCCTTTAACAAACGATGGGTTTATCATGGCTTGGAAAAATTTAGTTGACCGGTACGAAAATAAATGGATGCAGGTTACTGAGCAATATAAAATTATTTTGGATCTGCCTCATGCCTCTATGGACTCTGGAGCCTCAATTAAAAAATTACAAAGGACAATAAACGATTGTAGGCAGACATTAGGCACACTAGAAATTGACACTTGAACATGGGAGTCCTTTTTAATCTACATTTGCTCTCAAAAACTTCCCAGGGCCCTTGTTCAAGAATTTGAAAATTCTCGTGAAGATTGTGCCGAAGTACACAAATGGCAAGAATTCGACAAGTTTTTGACCCACAAATTTAAGACCCTAGAATCAGTAGGCAATATTAAATCATCAAAGGACAAATCCATACCGCCCAAGTCAGAAGTCGCGAAAAACAACCAAAATAAACGGAACATTAATTCATTTCAAACGAATATTGCGAAATCTGAAATTCACAATCAGAACAAAAATAAACCCGTCAGAAGCTCTAATAATAACCCCGTGCCAACATTGTAGCGAGTCACACACCCTACGATCATGCCCCACATTTTTAGAAAAAAATGTAAGTGATCGAATTCATATCGTAAGAGTCACAAATTCATGTTACAACTGTCTGTCGATCAAGCATAGTGTCAGGGAGTGCCCTAGTAAATACAGTTGTAGGCTGTGTAAACAAAAACACAACACTTTGTTGCACAAGGCAACGGTGACCCAGCCTACAAACTTGCCACAAAATAACGCTGACGAGCAACCAAGCACAAGTGCCGCAGCTCAAGCCCAATTCATACAGTCCACTTCAAGATCAAGTATTCCTAACTTTACTTCCCTGACCCTGCGCGAAAACATACAGACATCGACAAATCAAACAGACAGAGAAACCTTGCTTTTCACTGCTATTGTCGAAATAGAAACTAGAGGTCAAAGATACTAGGCGAGAGCTATCATCGACCCTGGATCACAATCAACCTTTGTATCGGACAAACTAAAAAACCGATTAAAATTACCCACTAAAAGAAACATAGTTCACGTTTCTGGTTTGAGTCAAACAGTTTCTGAAACCTCAACTAAAGCATGTTTGCTTAACCTTTGCTCACGGGTGGACACATCGTTTAAGTTAGAAGTTTGGGCCCCAGTTCTCAAGACCCTTCCCTCTAATTTACCACCTCAAACGTTTGACACGCTCACGTTTGAGACTGCAAAATTGCAACTCGCAGACCCTCACTTTAATCAAAGTAGACCCATCGACATGCTAATAGGCCTTGACGTAGGCCCCTCGATTTATTGCATGGACACACCGATGCGGTCTATAGGATACCTTTTGGCACTAAAAACAGTATTTGGCTGGATTGTGGGGGGACCAACACCAAAAACTACTCAACCCAGAACAACAATTTCGTTATTAAAAACATCGTCCCTTGACCAAATCCTCACACGCTTTTGGGAGGTGGAGGAAACCCCAAAACAAATTTTGAGGTCAGACGAGGACACCATTGTGGAACACAATTTCAAGAAAACAACACGTAGAAACGACTCGGGAAGGTATATAGTTACCCTGCCCTTAAAAAAACAGAAGATATAGGCTCTTCTCGCAATATTGCTATGGCTCAGTACCTACGAATGGAACGCATGCTCAGCCAGAAACCCGAAATAAAGCAATTATATGACAATGTCATTTTGGAATATCTTGAGTTAGGCCACATGAGAAAAATCGCACCCTCGGATATAAACAAAGCACCGAACTTTTATCTGCCGCATCACGCAATAATAAAACCTGAACGATTGACCACTAAACTCAGAGTGGTTTTCAATGCCTCTAGCCCAACGTCAAATAAGAATAGTCTTAATGACATTTTATATCCAGGACCCATTCTTCAGCAAGATCTTGTTCTTCTGATAGCCAAATGGAGATTTTTCCGCTTTGTATTCAACGCCGACATTACAAAAATGTATCGCCAAATACTGATTGACCCAACTCAAACAAAGTTTCAAAGAATATTATTCAGAAAATCCAAAAATGACCCGATAGAAGATTACGAACTTCTCACCGTCACATTTGGAGTTAATTGCGCCCCATTTTTAGCCATCAGAACGCTTCTTCAATTAGCTGAAGAGGTGCAAATGACTCATCCCTTAGCGTCCAAGATTCTTAAACAAAATATGTATGTGGATGACGTCTTAGCAGGAGGTCACACTATAGAAGAAGCTATCAAATCTAGAAAAGAATTAACTTCTGTCATAAAATCAGCAGGCTTTGATCTGATGAAATGGAACTCTAATGAGCCACAAGTCATTCAGGATTTACCTAGTGAGACTCTACTACCACTCGACTGGTTAAATCTGTCCGAAAATGACGGGACCAAGACTCTAGGTATAAAATGGTACATTTCATCGGACACCTTTACATTCACAGCCCCAGATATAAAAGTTAAAGAGGCGTATACAAAGAGAGAAGTTTTGTCTACAATTGCCAAATTTTTTGACCCATGTGGATGGATAGCTCCAATAATAATAGACGCTAAAGTAATCATGCAGCAAATATGGTTAGAAAAGACAAACTGGGATGACATTTTAAAACCAATTTCTCAACATAAATGGAAAAGATTCGTAAACAATTTTCCCAATATTAAAATTATAAAAATACCCCGTTGGATAAAATATACACCCTTAAGTCACATCGAAATACATGGCTTAAGCGACGCTTCAGAAAAAGCTTATGCTGCTTCATTATACATTCGAATACAAAATGACGAAACATCTATACACACAACTCTTTTGGTTTCGAAGACTCGAGTAGCCCCCCTCAAAAGCTTATCGCTACCACGCTTAGAACTTTGTGGAGCTGTATTGCTAGCTAATTTGGCATCAAGTCTATTAAAAACCTATGAATTTCAAAATGTAGTAACCCACTATTGGACTGACTCGACAATCGTATTATCGTGGCTTAAGAAACCGCCATGTACCTGGAACACGTTTGTTGGAAATCGAGTGTCGGAAATAATACAAAAAGTCGGGACTCAAAACTGGCAACATGTGGACTCTAAAGAAAACCCAGCTGATGTCGCTAGTCGAGGATGTTCACCAGAAGGCTTGAAAAACAATAATTTGTGGTGGTATGGACCCTCGTAGCTAAAATTACCAAAACATCAATGGCCGATGCCAAAATCTTCTAATGACACAACGTTAGAAGCAAAACCCATAAAATTATTAACAACTCCGACAGATGAAGGCCCATTAAATCGTTTCTCATCATTGTCACGTGCATATCGAGTTATAGCTTACATCTTACGATGGAGAAAAAACTCTGGTCAAAACAAAAGTAACTTAAATTTTCCCTCAACAGAAGTCACATCCAATGAAGTTCAAGACGTTAAAGAACGACTAATTATACTGACCCAAAAGATTCAGTATTCAGAGGAATACAAAAAGTTACAACTTAAAGAAAAACTTTCACCTAAAAGTAGTCTTCTAACCCTAAATCCTTTCTTAGACCTCAAAGGAATTATGCGAGCAAATGGTAGACTAACTTTATCACCATCTTTAAACTATAATGAACGTTTTCCAATTATACTGCCATATAATTGTCAACTATCGAGACTCATTGCAGAATTCACTCACAAAATAACCTTACATGGTGGAAACCAACTTATGACTCGAAGTATAAGAACCGAATTTTGGATTTGCAAACTAAAAACTCTAGTAAAAACCGTTATTCGGAACTGCAAAACTTGCATTTTATACAAAAAGCGGACTCAAGAACAAATTATGGCGTCATTACCTCCAGAACGCACGGCACTCTCCAGACCCTTTACAATCACCGGCGTAGACTATGCTGGACCCTTCAACATAAGAAATTTCACCGGTCGAGCATGCCTTATTACAAAAGGCTATGTGTGTATTTTTGTCTGCTTTTCCACCAAAGCAATACACTTAGAAGCAGTAAGTGACCTTTCAACTCAGGCTTTTCTAGCTGCTTTTGCCAGATTTATTGGAAGACGGGGATGTCCATCTAAAATTTATTCCGACAATGGAACAAATTTCGTTGGAGCTGCAGAACTTATAAGAAAGGATCGACTCGAATTTGTCAAAAATCTTCAACAAAAAATAATTCATCACTACAGTCATCAGAACGTAGAATGGAAATTTATACCCCCTGGCACTCCACACATGGGAGGACTATGGGAAGCCGGTGTTAAATCCTTCAAGATCCATTTACGAAAAATGACTCCAAATATGAAATTTACATTTGAAGAGTTTTCTACAATTTTGACCCGAATTGAATCCTGTCTAAACTCCAGACCCTTACGTCCAGCTAGTGACGACCTAACTGATCTATCACCGCTTACTCCTGCACACTTTCTTATTGGTACTTCATTCATGACCCCACCAGAAAAAGATTCGAGCAACGAAAACTTGACCCTCGCCAACCGATGGAGACGTCTAAAAATTATTTACCATACTTTCTGCGAAAGATGGAAATCAGAATATTTAAGTGAGCTGCATCGTCGATATAAATGGAAATATCAACACCAAAACCTCAACGTTGACGATTTGGTTGTCATCAAAGACAGTAATCTGCCACCTAATGAATGGAAATTAGGTCGAATTACCAAAACCTACCTTGGACCCGACAAAAATATCAGAGTAGTTGATATTCGAACTACAAATGGAATTATTACGAGACCCATAACGAAACTCGTACTGTTATTTAATAATTAAATACACATTTCTAATAATTATTTTGTATAATTCCAGTAAAAGTCACCCATGAAAAACACAAATAACATTGTGGCATTGGTCGTATGGTATCATTACAAGTGCCTGACGACGGAACTGTGCCATGGCGAATAGATCCCGCCATCTAAATAAGGATCTTCCCACAAGGGATGCCCTCAAGAGAGGAGCAATTAGGAGAGTGATGCCTCCGTGGTTTCCCAAATCAGAAATCCAGGAGCGTCTGACCCATATTGGGCGGCTCCCTGGTCTGCGTCTGATCCCAGGAGGGGCGGCAGTACATACGATGATACGTCTTTAAGGCATTAAGATCGAGACCAGTAAGATCTTAATTAAGGTATTTCTGGAAACATGGATTGGAATTGACAGAACCCCGGGCTGACGATTGTGGTATTCTAGAGGAGACACCTTCTGGTGCAAAATCTCCATTTCGTAGGAGTTCGGTGATAATGAGGTCACCGCCTCTGAATGCAACAGGCATGGTAATGTCAACTGGCGGAAATGCAAAAGTTGAGAATGTGACTAAACTGGGGAGAAAAATCTCACAGTTGGTAGATTTTCTGGGAACTCGTACGAACATCCATAAGGATATTCATTCGATGACGCGGGAAATACATGCGTTGTATTTAATGGTATCCGATGATATCAGGTGTATATCTGGCAAAAGTTTGGAAAAAATAGCCGTTAACAGCAAAACCCAGACCGAAGCATGGCCAAAGATCCAAGGAACGGAGCTGGCTAGTAAAAGAGGTTCTCTAACTCAAAGTCCCAAGGGAAACAGAACAAAGAAGAAGAAAGAAAGCAACCTGCACAAGGCTGCGGAAAATAAGAATGTGGCTAATGCAGAAGCTGCTAGTGAACCATCCAAAACCCCAAATACGGAAGACTCACAATCCGAATGGAGGAAAGTGCGCCCAAAGGCCAAGAAAAGAAATAAACCAATAAGGCCAATACGACCAGATGCACTTATCATCAAAGCGTGTGGAGAGACCAGCTACGCAGATATCCTCAAGCAAGTGAAACAAGATCCAAAACTGAACGTCCTGGGTGAGAATGTTAGAAACATCAGGAAAACAGAGAAAGGTGAGTTACTCTTAGAGCTAACAAGGCCTGCGCACGAGAATACGGTCGAATTTAGGACTGCGGTTAAAGATGTTCTTGGCTCAGAGGCTGAAGTTCGTTCATTAACCCAAGAAGTTCTTTTGGAAATAAAGGAGCGATGAGGTATATGAGTCTATTTGCAGGTTATCAGACGACTTCAGGGTATTACAAACGTCTGCAATTAAATCCATGAGGAGAGCTTATGGATCAACCCAAATAGCAACCGTCGCTCTAAGTTCGGTATTGGCCAGTAAACTAATGGAGACACCAAAAATACGTATAGGATGGGTGATATGTCGTATACGAGAAAAAATATCCCCAAGAAGATGTTACCGATGCCTAAATTTCGGTCACCCAGCTACTAGATGCAAAAGCCCGAATGATTATTCAAACTGCTGTATACGCTGCGGCGAAGGTGGCCATAAGATCAAAAGCTGCACCAAAAAAGCAATGTGCTTACTTTGTAGGGACACTGGATCTGATACCAACCACGTTACAGGATCAGCTGGCTGTCCGCAATATAGGAAGGCGTGCCAAAAATTTAAATCCCTATGAGACTGCTGCAACTTAACTTAAATCACTGTGAAGCTGCTCAAGATCTGTTAAATCAGAGTGTTCGTAACTTGGACGTGGATATATGTATTATTAGTGAACAATATAGGAACGTTGGCTTGCCATGCTGGATCAGTGACGCCACTGGTTCTTCTGCAATATGGGCCGTAAACAGAAACAGTTTGGAACACATCAACAATACGGAATGTGGCTTTGTACGTGCTACTGTCTCTGGAGTATGCATATATAGTTGCTACATTCCTCCAAGATATGACATTGAAGATTATAAGAGGATCATATATGCCTTAACGAGCGATGCGATCGGGAGAACTTCAATATTGATTGCAGGAGATTTCAACGCGTGGGCTACGCAATGGGGCTGTCCGCGGACTAATGAAAGAGGTAAGATTTTGCTGGAATCATTCGCTCAGCTAGATGTGGTACTGATGAATGATGGAAATGAACAGACGTATAGAAGGAATGGAGGGGGATCAATAATAGATATTGCATTTGCTAGTGCCAATATCCGAAATCGTATTAATTGGGGTATTAGCGACTTATATACTCACAGTGATCACAGCGCTATAATTATGGACATACACGAACGTTCACTTGCACCTACAATAGGCAATGGTGGAAACCTGACTGGATGGAAAGCCAACACGTTTGACCGACAGTTATTTTCCATGTTTATGGAGGATTTGGAACTAAACGGTACACCTGAAAATATGGCGGGGCAGTTTATAATGCATTTAACACGAGCGTGCAACATTTCTATGAGGAAAAGAAATCGCGGGATAAACAAGACCCCTGTGTATTGGTGGAATCAAGAAATAGCCGAGCTCCGAAAAGACTGTATTCGCGCAAGAAGACTGTACATAAGAACTCGTGGTAGAGTAGAAAACGAACTACATCGCCAGACTCTGAATGCAAAGAGAAAGTCACTAAAGTCGGCAATACGACGAAGTAAAAGATTATGTTTCTTGGAGATCTGTGACGATATTGACAGGAACCCATTTGGCTTAGCGTATAAGCTTGTGAGAAAAAAACTTAAGTGTTTAAGTACCCCCTCGCCTATGGCGTCTATGGCTCTAAGTAAGATAGTCACTCACCTTTTCCCAGAACAGCTAGCTCCAACGTGGAGCAACCAAAATCCTGAGGAGCCTTTTAACTTTCCAGAGGTTACACTACCGGAAATCCGAGAGGCGGTCTCCAAATTTGAAGACAAGAAAGCTCCTGGACCTGATGGCATCCCCAATATCGTTCTAAAAGAGGCTGTTAAGTGCAATCCGTATCAAATACTGCAGTTGGTAAACTCCTGCTTGAAATATGGATCATTCCCATCAATATGGAAGAGGCAAAAACTTGTGCTCCTACCCAAAGATAAGAAGCCTTTAGAGGATCCGTCATCGTACAGACCATTGTGCATGATAGATACGAGCGGCAAACTACTGGAAAGGATTATTTGTAATAGGCTAGGGGAGTTCATCGAAGCTGCAGATGGCCTCTCCAGAACGCAATACGGGTTTAGGAAACAAATGTCAACAATCGATGCAATTGAAATGGTTCTGAGCATTGCAAAGGAGGCAATTGAGGGTAGTAGTTGGAGACAGGGTTGCAAGGAATACTGCGTACTTGTTACTCTAGATGTAAAAAATGCATTTAATACGGCCAACTGGGTGAATATTGTAAATGCATTAGAACGTCTGAATACTCCTGCATATCTAGTGGCAATTGTAAAGGACTATTTCCGAAAGAGAGTGCTCTTATACCAAACCGAAGAGGGGATGAAATACTACAAAGTAACAGGTGGAGTACCACAAGGATCAGTGTTAGGACCTTTGTTATGGAATTTAATGTACGATGGTGTACTAAGAGTAAATCTTCCGAAAAGAGCAAAAATAATCGGCTTTGCAGATGATATAGCCCTGGTGATGGTGGCTAAGACGTTAGACGAGGCTAAGACAATTTCTGAAAGTGGTATCCAGATGGTTAGAGCATGGCTCAGTTCAATGGGTTTAACACTGGCCGACCATAAGACGGAGGCTGTACTAATATCTAGCCGTAAAAAAGTAGAATATATAACCATCAATATTGGAGGCTGTAATATAAATTCTAAAGATTGTCTTAAGTACTTGGGGGTCATGATAGACAACCGTTTATCGTTCAGACACCATTTTAATTATGTGAGAGATAAGGCGGTAAATATATGCTCGGCATTGTGCCGGATAATGCCGAATACAAGAGGTCCCAGGTATATGAAGAGAAAGGTATTAGCGAGTGTTGTAAGGAGCGTCATTCTCTATGCGGCTCCAATATGGGCAGAATCTACGAGGCTCAAGACATACTGCGGTAAAATCAGTGCAGTATACAGGCTAGCGGCACTGCTAGTATGCTCAGCGTATAGGACCGTGTCAGATGAGGCAGTTTTGGTTATTGCGGGCTTAACGCCAATTGATATCTTGGCTAGAGAGGCAAAATGGGAGTTTTTGGCTCGGCGCACAGTGGGAAATGGTCCGGACCCAAATCGATTACATAGCATGGCAGAGTGGCAAAGGAGGTGGGAAACGTCTACCAAAGGTAGATGGACGTACGCGCTGATACCAAATGTAGAAGCTTGGATCAGTAGGCGTCATGGCTATCTAGATTTTTACCTGACACAATTTCTAAGTGGACATGGTTGTTTCCGTTCATACTTATATCGCTTCGGACTTGACAGTTCGCAGTTTTGTCCATGTTGTACTGGGGATGTGGAAGATCCCGAACACGTGTTCTTTGTGTGTCCGCGTTTTGACCTGGAGAGAGCGAACCTACAACGGCAAGTAGGAGCAAATGTGAGTACGAGTAATATAGTTCAAATAATGTTGGTGTCCTTGGAAAATTGGGAGAGTGTAACCGCGTATGTTAGAACGGTGCTTTTGGAGCTACGAAGACAAGAGGGTGTTCGAAGAAGAAATTTCGCCGGATAGGGTTTTAGAAAATCCCCCCCCTCCTGCGAGGGAATACTTTTGCGGTGGTTCCGCAGGGATAAGGGACATGTGAAACGAGGTTGTTTTAGCGTGTTAAAGTCTCGCACTCCTGGCACTACCATCTGGCCAGGGTCTTTCGATGATTTTTTCCTCGTATAAAAAAAAAAAAAAAAAAAAAAAACATACATACATACATACATACATACATACATACATACATACATACATACATACATACATACATACATACATACATACATACATACATACATACATACATACATACATACATACATACATACATACATACATACATACATACATACATACATACATACATACATACATACATACATACATACATACATACATACATACATACATACATACATACATACATACATACATACATACATACATGCATACACCCTGCAGATAATATTGGACTACGTAGTCCATTGTGGCTTAAATGGACTACTTACAACATGGTCCAATGTACTGTAGTTTGCACCATATTAGACAAATTAACATGCAGTGCTGCCAACAAATGCATGATGTATAGGTATACTATACTATAGTTTACAGTATTACACATTGGTAGCCCTGATGTTGTCCATTATTAATTGTTTATTTAAAAGTGAAACAGGAAAGTTTTTAAGATTTGTAAAAAAAAAAATTAAAAATACCAAGTAAATATATATAATATATAATAATAGCAATAATGGATTACAATGCACGCCATAAAAGGCGATTAGTGAAAAAGTAGTAACATGGAGTACTTTTGAAACTAACGCACTTGAGTACTCCATGGAGAAGTTTAGAGACTAATTCATGGAGTATAATTGGAGTACTGCTACTCCTTTATGGACTACTCTTTACACGCATGTATGGACTAGTCTCGATATCTGCAGGGCATACATACATACATACAAACATACTTGCATACATTAGTGCATACATTAGGTCCCACTAAGCCTGGGACCTTTGGGCATTAGTGTCCCTGTGCCCTACTACTAAGTTCCCTGGAAGCTATGGCTTTAACAACCAATAGCGTTCCTGTGTGCTACCACTTGAGCTAGCCCAAAAGCGTAGTTGTGGCAAACACTACCAAATACCATTTGGTTTTATACGATGTGTGTGAGCTTAAGTTTATTGTGAGATATCATACACTGTTATAACGATACTCTTAATAACTGCTAACTAATATAATGTGAGAGGTCAAACTTGGACAAGAACAGTGTTATTTAACATGAGCACAAGACATATAATAAATATGTAAATAACAAATTTTTTCTTCTTTCCTTGTATCTTTTTCATATGTAACATACAGCAAGG
The DNA here is from genome assembly GCA_943735925.1 of Pollenia amentaria. Taxonomy (NCBI): domain Eukaryota; kingdom Metazoa; phylum Arthropoda; class Insecta; order Diptera; family Polleniidae; genus Pollenia; species Pollenia amentaria. The sequence continues at coordinate 89,630,020 of OX031007.1, read as the reverse complement.
TCGTTTCTGGGCTTTGTGAATATATATTTCTCTCCGCCAATTACCAACCATATGTCTAACGAACATCGAATGCAGACCGTGACCGAAATAGAGTGGAGTGACCGAAATAGAAGGTTCTCCTAAATCGAGTGTGATTTTCCGATGAAATGGGCTCTATTTTGGTTAGAATTTCACGTATAAGTTGGCTTCGAGAATTAATTACGTTTTCTTCTTCTTCTTGGTCAATTTCTAACTTTTTTACCAGTCGTCCTGAAATGTCAGTGAGGTCCGGTAATTGTAACTGAGGTTATTTTATGACCGACGTTACATTTACCCTTTCCTTTGAACATTTGAGCAGTATCGTTTTACGTCGTTTTGTAGTTTCGTTGTACATCGCCTACCTAAAATGCAAGCAACTTCTTTCAAATTTTGCTTCGTCCATTTTAGTACTCCGCGTGGTATTGCTTAAGATCTTTTAGGTGTACTGTTCCTTTCTTACACTTTCTATTGGGATCTATTAATTCAACTATTATTGGAGAATTAAATTTGATAGCCAGATATGGGCACCCGAATCGTGGTGCGAGTTTAGCTGCAAATTAATCAAGGGCTTTGGATAATACATGATTTCTTACCCATACCAGGTCTCCCTTCTTTGGAGGCCAATCTCTCCGCCTCAGGTTATAATGAGCTGCCTGTCGTTCTGTAGCGCTTTGTATATAGTACTGTACTGTTATAAAAACATCGCGTATGTGGCTGTATTTATCTTGGAAATTCATATAATTTACTAGCATCTGGGAATTTGTTTTGTCATCAAATAGCGTGTTGGGAAGTTGCAATTCTCTGCCAAGTGTTAAATAAGCCGGGCAGTATTCAGTTGCCGATTGCTTGCTAGAATTTACTGCCACTGATAATTCGGGCAAGTATTCATCCCAGTTTCTTTGGTTTTCTTCGATGTAGTGGGCGATCATTGTCTTTAACGTTCTGTTTGTTTTTTCGACTGCGTTTTCTTGCGGTGACTACGGGGCGGTGAAACGTTTGGTACTTAAAATAATTCTGACAATATCGACTTGTAAATTGAGGGCCATTATGCGTGTGAAGAACATATGGTACCCCAAAACGTGATAGAATACTTTCGGGGAAAGCTTTTATAAAAGTTTGAGTTGTGGCTTTTCTTACAGACACAAATTCTACCCATTTGGTAAATTTGTCGTGAAAAACGATTAGAGTAGTGTTTCCGTGGACCGACCGTGGTAAGGGTCCGACAAAATCGCCACATGAGATGCAGATGAGAACATTTTTCCAGCTGGTACGGATTGTAGAGGTTTCGCGAAAAATACCCGGCCAGTAGTATAACCTTGTAACACGTGCTATGGTCTTATTTATACCCAGGTGACCGGCAGTAACGTCATCGTGGCACTCTGTTATGGCCAACCAATTTCCACGAAACAGGATCCTCGTCGTTATGGGCCGATGAGTCAAAAATATGTCTTTTTACGTTTCCATGTTCTTCAATTGGATAATCAGGAATACTTTCTTTTTTTATCGATTCGAGCTTAATTTGATACCATCGTTTACTGCAGTCAGGCTCTTTAAGTATGGCTTGTACTATAGTACATAAACCTTCAAGAGGTAGTGAAGTGCGGGATAATGTGTCTGCGATGACATTTAGTTTTCCTTTACGAAATGCATTAATTCCAACGCCCATCGCACAATTCTTCCAGATGGAGTTTAAATAGAGTTAAGCCATGTCAGTGACTGATGGTCCGTTACGATTATAAAATGCTATCCTTCAATGTAGTGCTTCATATTTCGAATTTATTACGAAAACAAATTCAATAAAAATATTAAATTGTTAAAAATTATCGTTTAAATTAGAACCTAATTGGAGAATACCTAAAATCTTTTGAGGGTTTTACACAACAGGAAGAAAACACAATTGCCCAGTTGTTATTACAACAAGCCCTTCAAACGATACTTATTGCCAGTTAATCAATGACAAATAAAGTAAAAGAATAAACATTTTGTGACGACAAAAGTCGCTCCTCTCGTTTTTGCCTACATCTTAGCTGTATATATTGTTGTTATTGTTATTATATTTTTAGTCTTTATTAGTTGTTATTATAATTGTATGTATTATAATTATTGTATGTATTATAATTATTGTATTTATTATAATTCTCGGCACTTATTTAAACTTAACGAAAATAAATGAGTAGGGGCGACGCCTAGCGTAAAGTTATTGAAACCTGCCGACGGTAAAATGCAACCCTGACGCTGTAGTGGTGAAAGCACTGAACAGCTGGTTGACCGTGGTGAGTTGAGGTTGACACGGTATATAAGGGTGTGTTTTAGTGAAAGCGAGTCAGTCGGCTAGTAGCTAGCAACCGGGTAAGAACTACCATTGGCGAGGAGATTACATCTCCCCAACTGTTTTTCTTACGTGAATGCTTAAGTAGTCAACTAGTGGAAGAAATAGTAAAACCAGAGGTCACACTTCTACCTTTACTGTCGCGCCCACACAACCGAAGCGTCCTTCGAGCGTGTGTTCCTTCCCCACTGGTTGGAGACTTAAGTAGGTCTGTGATAGTCGTGGGCAAGGAGATTACATCTCCCAATGCGCTCACCTCTAGCTCCGAACGCAGCGCGCAATTACTGCCTAGCCTGAAAGTGCCTGTATATTGTTTTGTAGTCCAAGTGTTAATAAAGTATACGATTTATAACGTTTTGTAATTGTGCGTGTTTTATTTATGTCGAAGAACGGAAACGACACTGGCCCGATGAGCTACCCCAGCACCCAGCAAAAACGTGTCGTTACAATGGCGCCCGAGCAGGGACATGAAAGTGTTCCAACCAACCGAACGCTGAAGACCACATGGGTCTATTATCTTAGACGGGAGGAGTTGCTAAAGTATTTGCAGCAATTTGAGCAAAATACTACAGGCCCCGTAGAGGAGCTGAGAAAGAAGTTCGTAAAATTCTTGGCGACGGAGCATGATGAAAACCAACAGAAACAACTGCTAGATCTGCAGTCGATACACGAAGCGTTGAACGGGACTACACCGGTGTCACCCGTCACACGGTTACAAGTGCCGGCGGCAACGGCAGAAATATCACCGATGAAAAACGAAATCACCCAAAGGCAGGAAAATTCAACCCCGTCTAGTGACATTCCAAGAACCCCCGCGGACAACAAATTTATAATCATCGAGGTGGTAAGAAGATGGGGATTAAAATATGATGGTGGCGAGGACCCGTTAGCCTTCATAGAACGCCTGGAGGAGCAAGCTGACATGTACGGGGTTAATCTAGACGAAATGCTGCGCCTGATGCCCGAATTCTTTCGGGAAAAAGCACTGATTTGGTTTAAAAATAACAACAAACATTGGGGAACGTGGACGCAGTTCAAGGCAGATTTTTACAAATTCTTCCTTCATTCTCGTTACTTTGAGAAGCTCGAAGACGAAATCAGAAAGCGAGTACAACGTCCCCGAGAATCCTTCAAAGATTATGTCCTTTCACTTCAGGATCTTATGCGGCACACGAGTATGACGGACGAGCTAAAGCTGGAGAGGATTTTTCGAAACGCCCAGCCAGACTGTCAGTGGTACATTAAAAGAAAGGACTTTGCCACTCTGGATGATCTCATCCAGCTAGCCGATGATTTGGAAAGCATACCCACTACATCCCATCACCGGATGATGTCCCACCGCCAAGAAGATTCCCATGGCTCCGGGCCTAGAAATAAAACCAGCATCACCTGTGACGACGAGAAGGTAAAAGCAACCGTGCTGATTAATAATAAATTGATCACTGCCATTATCGATACGGGAGCCACCATGAGCTTTATCACCCCGAAACAAATACGGCAAATATGTGATAAGCCTGTATATGTGGCGATAAACATAGATGTGTTTTTGGCAGATGGATCAAAGAAACCCATAACGGAGGCTGTAAAATTTAGGATTACCCTGGGAGATGTCACGGCAGAATGTAATCTGCTGGTGATTCGCGAGGCCACAGAAGACATCGTACTCGGGCTGGATTTCTTGCGAAAATTTAATACCACCATCACATGTGCAGGCCTGGAAATAAATTGTTCTCAGCAGAGGACGTCCCATCGCAAGCCCCGGAAGAAGGTAAGCGAAACGGGGGAAACCCCCCAAAGACTAGACCCACCCGCCATCATCGCGAAAATTCTGTCTGTCAGTTCAATCGAGGAGCAACAACAGCAAATTACTCAGTTCCTAGACGAGGAGCTGCCGAAGTTTCAAGCAATCAAAGGGCTTGCAACGATCGCCACCCACAAAATTGTGATGAAAGATGACAGACCAATTAAATTACGGTACGGCCAGCGAAACCCAGCCATGCAAGCCATTATAGATGAAGAAGTAAATAAACTGATCGCAAGCGGATGCATAGAGCCCTCATCCAGCCCTTACAGTTTTCCCATCACATTGGTGAAGAAAAAAACGGCACCTGGCGCACCTGCATGGATTTCCGACAGCTGAACCTGCGATCTATTCCCGATGCCTATCCCCTACCCCGAATCGATGCCATCCTCAATAGATTAAGAAACGCCCGATTTATCAGCAGCCTAGACTTAAAAGACGGATACTGGCAGATTCCCATGGAAGAGACCAGTAAGAAATACACGGCGTTTGCAGTCACCGGAAGGGGTCTATATCAATGGCGGGTTATGCCTTTCGGGCTACATTCAGCGCCGGCTACGTTTCAGCGAGCTTTGGACAGCGTAATAGGGGCTGATATGGAACCCCATGCCTTTGCCTACTTAGATGACATCATTGTTATTGGGACCACCTTCAAAGAGCACATGGAGAACTTGAGGGAGGTATTTCGGCGCCTGCGTGCGGCAAACCTGAGGATAAATATCGACAAATGCGAATTTTTTAAGACCGAAACAAAATACTTGGGACATCTCGTCACGAAGGAGGGAATAAAAACCGATCCGGATAAAATAGCTGCCATTTCGCAAATACCTGCCCTGAAGAACATTAAAGAGATTAGGCGATTTTTGGGCGCTGCCTCTTGGTACCGAAGGTTCGTACCCGAGTTTGCAATGATTGCGCAACCGCTGACACAATTACTGAAGAAAGGTAAGCACTGGAAGTGGGGCGAGGCTCAGCAGAAAGCGTTTAAGCTGCTGAAGAGCAAGTTGACGAGCGCTCCCGTGTTGGCATGCCCCGACTTTAGCCAAACTTTTGTGCTACAAACTGATGCGAGTAATGAGGGCTTAGGTGTCGTGCTAACGCAAACCTTAGAAAACTCCGAAAAAGTTATCGCTTATGCCAGCCGACATCTGAATCCTGCCGAAAGGAACTATTCCGCCACGGAAAAGGAGTGTTTAGCTATTGTGTGGGGTATACGAAAAATGAGGCCCTACCTTGAGGGGTATGAGTTCGTAGTCGTCACAGATCATCTGGCCCTAAAATGGTTGAACTCGATTGACTCGCCAACAGGCAGATTGGCCAGGTGGGCGTTAGAGTTACAACAGTACCAGTTTACCGTCAAATACCGAAAGGGGAAGCAAAACCTTGTGGCCGACGCATTGTCCCGACAACCCTGTGAAGTCAGCAATCTCTTGACGGCAAGACCAGCCGGTACGTGTAAGTGGTTACAAACCAGATTGGATGAAGTGCGTTAAGCCCCAGCCGATTTCCCGGACTACTCCATCGTGGAGGGTCAACTTTATCGCCATTTTTCGCACGAACTAAACGATGAAGACTGTACCCCGTTGAAATTGTGTGTAGCCACCCCATTGAGAGAAAAGGTGCTGAAAGAAACCCATGACAACGCGACCGGCGGACATCTAGGGATCCGGAAGACCATCAACAAAGTCGCCAATCGGTACTATTGGCCAGGGATGTTTCGCGACATAAGTCAATACGTCCGAAGATGTGAAAGTTGCCAGCGCTATAAGGTATCGCAACAATTGCCAGCCGGATAAATGCTTACCCGGATTCCTGAAGAACCATGGGCTACAGTGTGCGCTGATTTTGTGGGGCCATTACCAAGAACCAAGCATGGTCATACGATGCTGCTGGTTTTCTTCGACAAATTCTCCAAGTGGTGCGAACTGGTTCCCCTGAGGAAGGCAACGTCAGATGGAGTGGTGAAAGCATTTCGAGAGCGTATTCTAGCACGGTATGGGGTGCCCAAGGTACTCATCACTGACAATGGTACGCAGTTTACATCACGGGTTCTTACAAAATTCCTCGAAGCTATGGGAGTACGAAACCAATTTACAGCCCCATACACACCGCAGGAAAACCCCACCGAAAGGGCAAATCGAACCATTAAGACGGTTATAGCACACTTGGCCGGGGAGCAACACAACACGTGGGATGCGTTCTTACCCGAAATAATGTTGGCCCTAAATACCAGCATATCCGAAACCACAACCTATTCACCTGCTTTCCTTACCCAGGGTAGGGAGCCACGGCTCCCAAAGTCCCTTTATGATGAGGTCACCATGGGAACAGGAGCAAGAAACCCTAACCCGGAGGAACGGGCCACCGAGTTGAAAGAAGTCTTCGAGATTGTAAGAAGGAACTTAGGGAAGGCCGCACAGAGGCAACAGCGCCACTACAATTTGCGTAGGCGTAACTGGAGACCACAAATCGGCGATCAAGTCCTTGTTAGACAACATCCCTTGTCGAGCGCGGTGAATAATTTTGCAGCCAAGCTCGCACCAAAGTACGGGGGGCCTTACGTCATCCAGGGGTTTGTGTCCCCCGTTATCGTAACAATTCGCGGCCAACAAAATAATGACGTGCGCACGGCTCACCTGAGCGATCTTAAAACTTATCAACACAACTTGAGTCAAACGTAATTTTTGGTGTACCTGATTTCGCAGCTAAATGACAAGTGCGACACACACACACCTTCACACAGAAAATTGGCGACCACAGCAAATACATCATCACCAGCAGCAAAGCGGCTACCACACCAGCAGCTACGAGAAGTATGGGTCAAGCCATAACCACGCGATCGGTCGGGAGGGGGTAATGTGACGACAAAAGTCGCTCCTCTCGTTTTTGCCTACATCTTAGCTGTATATATTGTTGTTATTGTTATTATATTTTTAGTCTTTATTAGTTGTTATTATAATTGTATGTATTATAATTATTGTATGTATTATAATTATTGTATTTATTATAATTCTCGGCACTTATTTAAACTTAACGGAAATAAATGAGTAGGGGCGACGCCTAGCGTAAAGTTATTGAAACCTGCCGACGGTAAAATGCAACCCTGACGCTGTAGTGGTGAAAGCACTGAACAGCTGGTTGACCGTGGTGAGTTGAGGTTGACACGGTATATAAGGGTGTGTTTTAGTGAAAGCGAGTCAGTCGGCTAGTAGCTAGCAACCGGGTAAGAACTACCATTGGCGAGGAGATTACATCTCCCCAACTGTTTTTCTTACGTGAATGCTTAAGTAGTCAACTAGTGGAAGAAACAGTAAAACCAGAGGTCACACTTCTACCTTTACTGTCGCGCCCACACAACCGAAGCGTCCTTCGAGCGTGTGTTCCTTCCCCACTGGTTGGAGACTTAAGTAGGTCTGTGATAGTCGTGGGCAAGGAGATTACATCTCCCAACGCGCTCACCTCTAGCTCCGAACGCAGCGCGCAATTACTGCCTAGCCTGAAAGTGCCTGTATATTGTATTGTAGTCCAAGTGTTAATAAAGTATACGATTTATAACGTTTTGTAATTGTGCGTGTTTTAT
>OX031007.1:89602292-89614792 GCA_943735925.1 Pollenia amentaria | reverse complement strand
ACGGCGCTGTCTTTACTTGCTTAATTATCACAATCAGCAATAGCAGGAACCCTAACATTCTTAACATCTTATTTTCTTTTGGTTGCTTTCTTGATGTACAAAAACTTGTAACTGAAGAACCATTTTCTTCACCGTCATGCTCATCTGACACCGGCAATGCGCATACTTTATGTATTGGACGCTTGAGTATGCTGTTTGGAAGTTTTACAGTCACAACTCTTACCATGCCATCTTTACCTTCATGTACCTCTGTCACCCTTCCCAGAGGCCACTTCGCAGGGTAAGTTGGTTTATCCTTTACGAGTACCACTGAACCTTTCTTTAAGTTCTCCCTAGGCTGCCTCCACTTTGCTCTTTGTTGCAATGTCACCAGGTATTCCTCCTTCCACCGATTCCAAAAATCTTTTTTTAATTTTTGGATAAGCTTCCATCTATTAAGTGAACTTATCTTAGACTCATCAATGGGCTCCGGACAGTCGATTAGGGGTCGACTAATCAGAGAATGACCTGGTGACAACGTATCTATAATATCGCTGCTCTGACTATCCACTTCTACCAGAGGTCTGGAACTCAGAACTGCTTCTATTTGCGTCAGCAGCGTACACATTTCTTCAAAAGTCAGCTTTGTATCTCCAATTATTCTTTTTAGATGATATTTTGTAGATTTCACACCCGCTTCCCAAATCCCTCCAATGAAATGACATTGTATTTTTAGTGATGCCAAAATTGGTATAATGGATTCATTGCTTTTTATTGCTTTTTTGAACTCTGCATCTTATTTTTTATTTGCGCCAACGAAATTAGTGCCATTATCCGAATATAAATGACTACAAAAGCCTCTTCGTGCAAAAAATCTTTTCAGCGCTGCCAAAAATGCATGTTAGATCGCTGACAGCTTCTAAATGAATTTCTTTAGTTACCATGCAGACAAATACTGCAATATATCCATTAAATGATTTTAAACCTCTCCCTTTTGAACATTTGATCTGAATTGGCCCTGCATAATCTACACCTGTATGCATGAATGGGGAAGATGGCGTAACACGTACTTCAGGCAGATTCCCCATGAGCTGTTTGGCTGAGTCTTGTCTATAGCGCACGCATTTTGTACAATTTCTAATGTGTTTCTTCACAGCTGCTTTTGCCCCTACAATCCAATATTTTCTTTTTATATTTGCCTCTACTAGTCGATTGCCTCCATGAAGTGTTACGGTATGTACATAATCTATTATCAACGATGCCAAATATGAATTTTGTAAAATTATTGGATGTTTTTGGTTGTAAGGCAGACTTGAATTATTCAACCTTCCGCCCACCCGAAGAATGTTGTCGCTGTCTATAAATGGGTATAGACTTTGGATTTTACTAGTAGAGCTGACTATGCGGTCTTTCTTTAAACTTACAACTTCATTTTTAAATTCATATTGCTGATGGTGACAGATAATCAATTTTTCTGCCGCTTTTAATTCCGCAACGGTCAAGTATTCTTGATTATTACGTTTGCCTTTGATTATGTTCGTGAATCGCAAAACATAGGCCACAACCCTAGTCAGATTATTTAACTTCAAGTTCTTTCAAAAAATTTAATTTTGTTGCAGGGTTTGTCATGAAACATGATATTATTGGCTGTTCTTCTTGATGTATTGGCTAATGTTCTGTTGGTTTGGACAACCAATTGGGACCATTCCACCATAATAAATAGTCCTTGAGTTTGTCGGCGTGTATTCCTCTAGACGCAATATCTGCTGTGTTATCTTTGCTGCTAACATGCTGCCATAATGCTGTAGGCACTAGCGTGTTGATTTCGTTCACTCTGTTTCTTATGAATTTATCCTTATTTCTGTTGTTTTGAATCCAACCCAATGTAATCGTTGAATCACTCCACGCGTATATTTTGTGTTGGCGTTTAAAGATGGCTGCTACTTTACGCAATAGCCTCGCTAAAAGATGTGCTGCGCTAAGCTCCAGTTTTGGAAGAGTTTTTCTATTCTAAATCGGATTAACCTTGCTTTTAGCTGTCAGTAATGTCACAAACGACTTGACCTTTATATATACTACTGCTGCATACGCTTTTTCAGAAGCATCGGCGAACCCGTGCATCTCTAATTCCATATCGTTTTCCGATTTAATCCATCTTGGGATCATAATTTGTTGAAGACTCATTATGTTTTTCGTAAATTCGTCCCATTCTTCTTTTAGCTCACTAGACAACACTTCATCCCATGTTGATTGTTGTAACCACAATTTCTGTATAAAAAGTTTTGCTACCAATGTAACTGGTGACAACCAGCCTAATGGATCAAGGATTCTGGCAACATCTGAAAGTGCTTGCCTTTTTGTTATTTTATCTTTTTGAATAAAATGAATATTGAACATAAATTCATCCTTTACTGGATCCCATTGAAGGCCCAGTGTCTTCACTGATTCGTCATCCTCAATTTTAATGACTGCATTTTTCTGAATGCTTTTAACATCTTCGATCACTTGTTTATCGTTTGATAACCACTTCCTTAAATTAAACCTGAATTTCTTTAGCTGACATTCAATTTTACGCTGAATACTTTTGCATTGTTGAATTGTATCTGCTCCAGTCATCAAATCGTCCATGTAAAAGTCTTCTTTTATTATGTTGTGAACATCCTCTTCCTTACAGCTATCAGCTATGTACAGCAAGAAATGGTGCAGACGCTGTGCCATACGTAACAGTATTTAATTTGTATTCCTTTATGGGATCATTTTTGTTTTCTCTCCATAACACATGTTGATAAGATTGATCTTGTTCTACAATCTTAACTTGACGGTACATTTTTTCCACATCCGCTGTCACTACATATCTCCACAACCTCTACTTTATGATGATGTCAAAGATATCCTTTTAAAGTTTCGGGCCCGTAAACATTGTATCGTTTAAGCTATTGCCGTTTGATGTTTTAGCGGACGCATCGAATACTACAAGTAATTTTGTTGTTAGACTGTTTTCTCGTATTACCGGTTGATGCGGTAGGTAGTACTTTCCACTATGGCTCTTATTTACCTCTGTCATGTGACCCAGCTCTAAGTATTCTTGCATAAATTTGACGTAGTCCTTTTTTAGCTTTATGTTGCGATCTAGTCTTCTTTCTAATGATAGAAACCTGGCTAACGCTTGTTTTCTGGATTGGCCCAAATTGATGTCATCTCTAATTGGCAATTTTACTACAATTTTGCCATTTTGGTTAATCATTGTAGTTTTTTCGAATATTTCTAGGCAGTGTTTATCTTCAGAATTTTCTTCAGCATTTGAAAGCTCTTCAAGCTCCCAAAACCTCTCCAGATTGGTTACGGCTGACAATAATTTGTTATTATTGCTGTTATTACTATAGACTCCTTTTAAAATCCAACCCAATTTTGTAGATTGAGCCACTAAGCCATTCTTTTTGCAAACCCCTTCTTCTAGAATATCGCCAAATACGTCAGCTCCAATCAGGATATCAACTCTATATGACTTATTGTACATTGGATCAGCTAGAACGTAGTTGTCCCACTGACTGAGATCAATTTTAAATGATTTATCAGGTTGTGGTCCTGAAATTGAAGGTAAAACTACCGCATCAGTACTTATAACTTGGTCACTATAGAAGCGTGGTTGAATTAATAGTTTCACCATTGCCTTTGATGTGGCCACTATTGTACTTCCAAGTCCTTGTATGTTAGTTTTGCACTTAATTCTTGGAAGTCCTAATATTTGTGCAGCTTCTTCAGAAAGCGCTGTAATTTGTGATCCCTGATCAATTAATGCTCTTAGCATAATTAATTCTCCACTTGCTGCACGAACTTTTACCTGTGAGGTCGCTAGTAGTGTTGTTGTAGTTGTGTTTGGTTTTTTTATCATCATTGATTTTGATGTACTAGATTTTGGTTCCTCGTTTTTTTCCTCATCTTTATGTAGCAGCCTATGGTGTCCTTTTCCGCAAATACCGCATTTAGTTTTATTAGAACATTTCCTATCAAATTTGTGGTTAATGCATGTAAAGCATAATTTATTTTTATAAGCGATTCTTCTGCGGTCAGCCATTGGTAATGTTAGAAACTTTCTGCATACACTCGTTAAATGGCCATTCATGTTGCAGTAAACGCACGCTTGTTGTGCCGTGTAAAGTGTGTTGGAAACTTTTGTATTGTCACCCACTTTTTTCTGGTACTTATATCCTTGGCGCTTCGTAACTGCTTCCAAGGCTTGAACTTGTTGCTCCAAAAATTTCAAAACGTCATCAAGACTTTAAATTTCTTTTGTTTTCTTAACATTTTGTTCATAATACCGGAGACCATCATTGTCTAGTTTTCTGATTACAATGCGAGCAATAAACGGTTCAGCATCCGTTATCTTCACATCCATTCCTTTAAGCGCATAAATGCAACTGTTTGTCGTGTCCAATAGCTGCGTTACACTTGCGGATGACTCGCTGTTGACCATTGGTTGATCAAGTAGTTTGTCGACTTGGTTGGTATACAACAGCCTTCGATTCTCTTATCTTTGTTTGAGAATTTCAAAAGCCGCCACATAGTTTATATCCGTCACTTTCAGGTGTTGAACTAGTTTCTTAGCTTCACCTTTTAGTGCTGTCACCAATCGATACATTTTCTCCACATTAGAGAGATAATTGCAGTCATGCACAAGGCTCTTAAACATATCATGAAATGGAGCCAAATCATTTATGTCTCCATGAAACTCAGGTATTTCTATTTTACCTAAGTTTGAAATGCCACTGGCATCAACTCTTGGCTCATTGACCTGTTCCCTTGAAGGATTTTTTACGTTTTTTGCACGTAATGCAAGAGCCATGTAATACTCGTCCTCAATATCTTCCTTGAGGATACGCACTTCTTTAGTGCTATTAAACTCGCATAGTTTTTTATAAACGTCTTCCAATGCTAAAAATCGTTTTTTTATTTGCTGCGTCTTTATGTCCAGTAGCTCGTTGGATGCATTAGATACTATTGTATGTAGTTCTAATATGCTTTCGCGCATCCATTCTACCTTTTCGATAAATTCTTCAGCTTTTCCTTGGACATTGGTAATGTCCTTGTTTTCTTTTTTACCGGCTATTGATTGCGTCCATTGGCTTTCTGATAATGACGTACTGGCTTTTATTAACTGCTTCTTTTGCTGGTGAACAATTGTCTGATGTTTATCTAGCTCTTCTTCATTCATTACTTGTTGAATTAATTCAAAATTTTCTGCTATTACATCCTCTATTGATTCAAAATACTTTTGTTCAAAGTAATCTTCAGACGTTCTTCCTGTTGTCAAAAGTGCTGTATTATTTGCCTCAAATTCAGCTCGAATCTGGTCAATACGTTTAGATACCTCAGGAATTCTTGTAGCGCGAATTGTTTTCAAGCTTAGTTTTGTCCGAATTGTAACTAGTTCGTCGCCCAACTCTTTTTGGCGTTCAAATAATTTTACTTTATTAGCCATAGCTAATATGCTTTATATTATTAATGTTTATAGAAATAATATCTGTGTACTCGGATAATTATTCACAACACAATCCCTGTTTTAGCCGAGATTGACGCTTTTTTTTTAACTCACAATCCCTGTTTAAGCCGAGATTGACGCTCTATAACTTTTTTGTATACTATTTTAAAAATGTTATTTTTCAATAATATCTAACGCTTGTTAAATTTATTATTCTTTAATTTTTATTTTCCACACTGGTTTTTTTTTCTCTCGAAGGACCAACTGTTAAATTAATAAAACATACGAGCATAACTACCCGCTTGAGTACTTGTAGGATACTAAATTTTATTTACAAAATTATTCTTAAGTACTAACATTGAAAACCTTAAACCTAACTAGAACTGATAAGCTACAACACCACCACCACCACCACCACACCAGCGACCCTTAATTTATTACTCGTTAAGTGTTTTATGATCTTGTTTAGGCACATGCGTATTTTAGTGATAAAAACAAAAGGTTTCATTATCTGTGTTAGTGTTTGTCAAAATAACCAATTACACAGAATTACATACATATGGAAACTGAATTATCTCTTACTCTAATGACCTTTTTATCTTTTATTCTTAGAACTAATGGAAATTTCTTTTTATGGGAAATTCCATCTCCACTAAATTATCTCTTACTCTAATGACCTTTTTAGTCTTTTTTTCTTAGAACTAATAAATATTATATTTTAATAATAAACATGTTCAATTCTGAACAGTATGTATGTATGTATGTATGTATGTATGTATGTATGTATGTATGTATGTATGTATGTATGTATGTAATGTATGTATGTATGTATGTATGTAATTTATGTATGTTTGTATGTATGTATGTATGTATGTATGTATGTATGTAAGTTAAGTTTGTCCTTAATTAAGAACATAAAAAAACAAAATTTTTTTTATTTCTTTCGGTCAGCGTGACCGCACTTTATTGAAGTCAAATTAAAACTTAACTTAATTTTACAATTATTAATATTTATAATTTGTATTTTTGCTTATTCTAATAAATTTTAAAAGTGGCGTAATTATTGATTTTGCAGAATTTATTTCTTAGGAAAATTAAAATGATTTTTAATAAGTCGTTGCACTTATTTCCAAAGAAATATTAAAAAAGATTTTTAGTAAAATGTCAATGTTTTATTTCCAAGAATTGAGTTTAATGACTTACTTTAATTTTGATAAATGTTTACTTTGCATTTCTAGTAATTTTGTTTTGTTTCACTTTATTTACAAGAATAATGTTTTGTTAATTGAGTTTAGTGACTTACTTTAGATTTGATAAATGTTTACGTTAACTCCTCCCCTCTTAAGTCGATTGTCCTCGATCGATTAATTATTGAATTGGGGAGTTGTGATTTGCAGAAATGGTCCATCTTTTATATTTGGGATATAGCCCGTGGCTATTTGTGGTTTTGACAATACGTACCATTTCTGCTGGATCTTGTAAATTATTATAAATGTTATAAAAAAAAAGAATTATAATTGCCACATCTGTACTTAAACTAATTACATGTGTATTTTTGTTCTTACTTGCTAGTATTTTAATGTTATCCTCATGCTGCATCTGTTTAATATGTAAATTTTCAAGTTTTAAATTAAGCTTTGTATTATTTTTACTATTTGTAATCATACTATTTGTAATCATAGCTGTAAAACAAATGTTCATATATCCTGAAATTAACATTAACATAAGTTTTATTTAGTGCATTAATTTTGCAGTTTTCGAATTTGATAAGAAACGTTCCTTTCTGTTTTATTTTTAATTTACTGCAGTCATGAGTTATAATTCCTTCGAAATTCTTAAATACAATTAATCCTTGAATTATTTCCATAATTACGGTTTTTTCTGAATTTTCAAGTTCACATTGAGCTTCCTTAAAATCTAAAATATTTTATAGGCATTTATTGTCTAATGCAATTAAATTCTTTTCCAGATTATCTTTAATGTTTATATTATAAATGTTGTTATTGCTATCAACCAATATTTCTGTTTCGTTTAATACAATTGATTTATTTTGAATATTTGGAAGTGGCTCGAATTTAATTTTTGACAAAATATTAGAAGAAAATTTGGGTATGAGTAACGTTAAAATGATATTGTTATTTTGAAAAGTACCACAATTTTAATGTTGCTATAACTGTCGAAGTCTGTAATTATATCTAGTTCTTTTTGTGTCAGAATATCAGCGGGGATAACGCCTAGCTTACAGGAAAAAATTATTTGTCCAATATCTTCGACGTGATTGTTCAAAAGTAGTATGTCATTATTGATTCTATATATGTGCTGAATGAATTGAACTTCATCCTCAAGTGTTTTGATTCTATTCTGTGTTTCATGTTGAAATTTATTAATGTAACTGCTAATAAGAACTTGTTGTTTATTTATATGCGTTGTGATATTATTAATCTGTTCGCTCATGAGATTGCTTACAAGGGTTAAGTTGTTAATTGTTCTGTCAGTAGCCCTTTCGTTGTCATGTATTTTTGATATGGCTTCGCGTATTTCTTGTTCGTCGTCGCTGTCCATGGATCCTGCAACTATTTTTAGGCCTTTTCCTACGATATTAAAAAGTCCTCTTTTGGATTTAGAGTTTATGTGAAGGTTATCAATTCGTGCACTGAGCAATATATAATTTTTATTAATTGTATTAATAAGTTGTTTGTCTTCAAAAGTGGTAGCATTTAAAGTTCTTATGTTTTTGGAGATTAAAAGCATCGTCTCTTCATATGTAGTCAAGTTAATGAAATGTAAATCTTTATCATAGCTAATCGTCTTCTGTTCGCCTATCTTAATAGGTATATACCCATTATTATTGGTCAAGTCTTGTACATCCAGTTGTTGTGCGTCCGTCGCTAGTATCCATATAAAGAGTGTAAGCAGGAGTTTCATATTGTTCTATAAAAGAAAGTAAATGTATTGTTATGAATTTCGTATGCAAATTTTCAATATTGTTTAATATTATTTTTATGCACAATTTTCCCTGAACTAGTTTTGACTGTAGTATTAAAGTTCTGTGCCACTGTCTCTTTTCTATATTTCGCCGATAACTTATTTCCTAGTCTCTTATTAATTTTGACAAAAATTTCTTCACCCGTTAAATATTCTTTTGGGGGTACTCTATTCGCGTTATGGTAGGCAAGGTCATTTCTTTGTTTTTCTAAAAGTCTTACGGTGGTTTCTTCCCTGTCTTTCGCTAGTAGTTCGGGATCGGTACTGACTCTTCTCCCAAAAAATGCTTCTATAGGTTTTTTCCCTGTAACGGTATGTATAGATAAATTGTACTCTTTTACGGATCTTTCGAGTTATTCTTGGAATGACCGGTGTATTTTTTCCGTTTGTAAGCAACGCATTATTTCTTGTAATGTCGAGTGGAATCGCTCCACTTGGCCGTTAGAACTACTTGTGTAAGGGGCGGTTCGAAAGATTTTTATACCAAATTCATTTTCGATCATAAAATTTATAGATTCCGAGTTAAACGACTTTTCATTATCCATCACGAGGCCTTCTGGAAAGAATGTAAAAAGAATATCCCTTAAGGGTTGCCTTATATCTTCGGTAGCTTTAGATTTTATGGTCTTCGCCGTAGCATACTTGGAAAATTTGTCGATTGCTGTTAGCACTAACTCCTTCCCAACTATGAGTATGTCTATGTGAACTATTTGCCCTGGCGACTGTGGAATGGGTGGTGGTTGGATCTGGGGTTTTGGTGGATGACGGTCATATTTATTCTCTTTACACACGACACACTTTTTAATGAGATTTTTAATTTTCCTTGACATTGCGGGAAAATAACATTTATCTTATTTTATAATTTCTGAAATGGTCTGAAAATATTTCTTGTATTATTCCTATGGTTGATTCAGATGCTTTTACGCAATTAATGATTGATGGATAAAGGAATTTTTTTAAAATTTCTACCAAATTTTCTGCGTTAAAGTGAGGTTGAGAAATCGTATGTCTATGGTAACTTGGGAACACAATTTCGAATTTGTAATTAGGTATAGGAGCGTTTTCAAGGAAGATTTGGTTTTTAAATGCATTTATGGGTACATCGACGTGATATATTAAATTATGAGACGAACTCTCGGCGCTATTTGTTGCTATAGATAGTGTATGAGTATTAGTTTCGCGTGGTATTCTTGAAAGGGCATCCGCAACGAGGTTTGCTTTCCCTGGTTTGTATAGGAGCCCGTAGTTGTATTCTTCTAGGATGGCCTTCCACCTTTTCATCTTGCTGTTATTATTCTTGTTGCTTAATGCATAAATGAGAGGTTGGTGATCAGTGTATATCTTGACATTTGCCGGTCCGTATAAGTAATTTCGGAATGAATTTAGTGTCCATATTATGGCAAGGAATTCTTTTTCATTAGCGGCATAATGTTCTTCTGTCTTGCTAAGAGTTCTTGAGATGAAGGATATTGGTTTGTTGTTCTGTGAAAGAACTGCGCCTAAAGCATATTTTGATGCGTTAGTTGTGAGTTCCATGTCTTTGGTGAAATCAGGGTGTGCTAGTAGTATGTCTTCGGATACCAAAGAATTTTTTATTTTGTTGAATGCTTCTTTATCTTCCAAGTTAAGATTTATTAGAACAAGGGAAGATTTTTTTCTTTGAAATTCTACCTTCCTCCCCTCTTAGGAGCGATGTTAGGGGCTTGGCTAATTTTGCGTAATCCTTCACGAATCTTCGGTAGTATACGGATAAACCTAGGAACGATCTGAGTTCCTTGAGTGTTTTAGGTTCTGGGAATTTCGCTATTGCTTCTACCTTGGTTGGATTTGTTCTTATCCCTTCCGCGGATATAATATACCCTAAGAATTCGACTTCTTTATGCAGGAATTTGCATTTATCTAATTGCACTTTTAAGTTTGCGTCTTCTAGAGTTTTAAAATTTTTACTAATATTGTCCATGTGTTGGTCTTCTGTTTTGCTAAATATAATAATGTCGTCGATATATACGTAACATCTTTTTCCAATATGATCACGAAGAATGTCGTCGAGCGCTCGTTGGAAAATCGACGGGGCGTTCTTCAGACCAAAGGGTAGTCTGGTAAATTCGTATTTACCGTTACAGACGGAAAAAGCGGTTTTTTCGTAATCGGCTGGTTTCAGAGGGATTTGGTGAAATTAGCTCTTTAGATCAATTACAGTGAAGAAATTATTTTCGCGTAATTGCGAAGTGACGACATTAATTTCCGGTATCGGATATCGGTCAGAAATTGTTACAGAATTTAGTTTTCGGTAGTCGATAACCATTCTATATTGTTTATTTCCTGCCGAATCAGGTTTTTTGCTAACAATCCATACTGGAGAGTTATACGGAGATCGCGATGGTTTTATAATTCCGTCCTGCAAAAGCTTATCAAAATGCTTTTCAATTTCGGATTTTAATGCAGCAGGGTATGGGTAAAATATAGTATAGATAGGTGAGTCGGATTTTGTACGAATCTCTCCTATTACTTTAGTCGTACAGGTCAGCTTTTCTTCGGGCTCTGCAAATAATTTCGCGTGCTTAGCTACAATCATACCTAATTTTTCCCTTTGTGTTGGGGACAAGTGATTATCTTTTATTTCAACTGAGTTCAAAGGAGCATGGGATTTAAGTTGCTTCAGTTTTATTTTTGTACCATTTTTTATTTGTAGAAAATTTTTACTCACGTGAATAACAGCATCGAGCTGCCTAAGCGTTTTATTTCCCAATATACCATTGAATGATTTTAAAGTTGGCATTAGGTAAAATTTTAATTTTACTTTAATATTAAACAAGTTAGCGAAGGTATGATCTTTAATTTCGACATCCCCTGCTACCGATTTTGCATAAAAAACGTTCTTATTTGCTAGAGGATGTTTGACATATCGTGGTTGAATATAATTTTTAGTTGACCCGGTGTCGATCAGGATTTTGAGATTTTCGTTGCTCTTCGTTGTAAATTCTATGTAAGGCAACGAAGAGCTTAATTTTCTAAAAAATGGATATCATTATAGTCAATATATTGGTTTCCTAGCATCTGGGGATCTTGGGTAGAGTCTAGATAATCGTCTAAAGTTTGTTCTTCTTCTTCATCTGATTTCTGAAGCTTTGCCTCATACTGCTGATACTCGGCATCAAGGTGAAAATTACGAGCAATTTTTCTTTGTGGTTGATTGACTGATGGCGGTGGTCTGTCTCTAGTATAATTAGGACGTGGTCTGTTCATTTCAATTCTTCTAGTGCGTAGACTTTCATCTACCTCCATCGGCTCTGGGGTAGGTTGTGGCTTAGGATTTTGTGGTCTAGGGGGTGGTTGTGATTGAAAATCAAAGCGTCTGTCGGGTGCGAATCTCTGCTGAGGATTATTAAAATGGAAATTTTCGCAAGTCATTTGCGGATTATGAGCGCGCTGAGGAAAGAATGTCATAGGACGTGAGCGAGGAGGAAGTTGTGGATTGCGATTAAACTAATTTGGATTATGATTACGCGTTGATTGGTTTTGTAAATTGTATCCACTTCTACTAAAGTTATTACCATGAGCATAATTCGCTCGAAATGTTTGATTTTCAAGCTTCAAACATAAGTGAAGCGCTTGAGGGAGGTCTACCGGCTCTCTCATTCCTAAAAGTTTCGGGAGATCCCCGTTTAGTCCTCGTATAAATGTGTCGAGAGCCTTATCTCTGTAAGTCTGTGTTAGCAAGCAAACAGATTCATTTGACGCATTCAGAGTTCCTAATTTGTTTAATATCAAAGATAAATGTTTATATACTCTTTGGTAGAAATCCTGCACAGAGGACCTACCTTGTACAAGTGAGGTCATCTGATACTCGAGAGATGCTAGATCTCTCTTATCTGCGTAATGCAGGGACAGACATCTTGAAATAGCTGTCCAATCTAAAGGGGTATTTTATGATTCGAGAGCTATGTCGGCCTCTCCAACTACTTTATTTCTAATGGTATTCAGTATGCCGTAGTATCTTGGTGTGCCTTTCGTGCTATCATAAATTTGTAGAACACGTTCTACACTCTTTTTCCAA
>OX031007.1:89594792-89597292 GCA_943735925.1 Pollenia amentaria | reverse complement strand
GTAGCGGATCTATATAAATCAACTGGAGCAAAATATAATGCTTCAATTGCATATATTGAAATGGAAATAAGAAAACTGTCATCTGAAAATACCAAGCCGGTGCCAACCGCAAGAAACACATCAGAAGGCTTCTCAGGTGGCCAGTTTGTCGGAGAAGAAGAATCGATCCATGGACTAGCAAGAAGAATAACAGCGCGTATGAAAGCGTTGACTCGTTTGCTGCAAGGTTTGGAATCAGTGGAATCAAATCAGCCAAAACAGTTTTATCAACTAAAATCCGAGACTGTGACAAATTTATTGAATCAAATTCAACCATTATATGACAACATATGGCAACAAACAGAAGACCCTTCAAGGTTGGGTCTACAGCAAGATACATAGAATAACTTGGTTCAAGATCATCTGGTGAACCTCGCAGTACAATCAGATAAATGCAATGAAGGTGTAACTCCTGCGCCACATGTAGGAAGTGACATGGCAGCACACAGTGCCCTTCCAGTGCCAAAAGTAACCATTCCTCAATTTAACGGTGACTGTCTCCAGTGGCGGCAATTCTATGAACTGTTCTTAGAAATGGCTCTCCCAAACGTACAGAAGATGTGATATCTCAAAACCAACTTATCGGGGTGGCTGGCAAACTCATAAGCCATCTAGCCCAAACAGAAGACAACTACAAAACTGCATGGACACTTCTTCAGGAACGTTACAACAACAAAAGGATTCTGGTAGCCACGCTGGATCCTGAACCAACCGAAGGGCACGTCATCAACTGCCTTACTTAAAGCGCTGCATGATACAACAAAAGAGTGCATTTTGGCACTCAACAATCTAAATATCGACACATCTACTTGGGATGACATTCTCATTCAGGTACTCCTGAAAAAATTGGAGTACACTCTGTACATTCGGTTCATGCAATCACTTTTAAACCCTAAGGAGGTGCCTACCATTAAGGAACTGTTTGACTTTTTAGAAAGACAATTTGAATCAATGGAGTCGATTGGAAAAACATTAATCACAATAATCCCTCACGAAGAGCTTAATTTTCTAAAAAATGGATATCATTATAGTCAATATATTGGTTTCCTAGCATCTGGGGATCTTGGGTAGAGTCTAGATAATCGTCTAAAGTTTGTTCTTCTTCTTCATCTGATTTCTGAAGCTTTGCCTCATACTGCTGATACTCGGCATCAAGGTGAAAATTACGAGCAATTTTTCTTTGTGGTTGATTGACTGATGGCGGTGGTCTGTCTCTAGTATAATTAGGACGTGGTCTGTTCATTTCAATTCTTCTAGTGCGTAGACTTTCATCTACCTCCATCGGCTCTGGGGTAGGTTGTGGCTTAGGATTTTGTGGTCTAGGGGGTGGTTGTGATTGAAAATCAAAGCGTCTGTCGGGTGCGAATCTCTGCTGAGGATTATTAAAATGGAAATTTTCGCAAGTCATTTGCGGATTATGAGCGCGCTGAGGAAAGAATGTCATAGGACGTGAGCGAGGAGGAAGTTGTGGATTGCGATTAAACTGATTTGGATTATGATTAAGCGTTGATTGGTTTTGTAAATTATATCCACTTCTACTAAAGTTATTACCATGAGCATAATTCGCTCGAAATGTTTGATTTTCAAGCTTCAAACATAAGTGAAGCGCTTGAGGGAGGTCTACCGGCTCTCTCATTCCTAAAAGTTTCGGGAGATCCCCGTTTAGTCCTCGTATAAACGTGTCGAGAGCCTTATCTCAGTAAGTCTGTGTTAGCAAGCAAACAGATTCATTTGACGCATTCAGAGTTCCTAATTTGTTTAATATCAAAGATAAATGTTTATATACTCTTTGGTAGAAATCCTGCACAGAGGACCTACCTTGTACAAGTGAGGTCATCTGATACTCGAGAGATGCTAGATCTCTCTTATCTGCGTAATGCAGGGACAGACATCTTGAAATAGCTGTCTAATCTAAAGGGGTATTTTATGATTCGAGAGCTATGTCGGCCTCTCCAACTACTTTATTTCTAATGGTATTCAGTATGCCATAGTATCTTGGTGTGCCTTTCGTGCTATCATAAATTTGTAGAACACGTTCTACACTCTTTTTCCAAGAGTTAAATTCGCCCTGATTCGTTCTGAATCGTTCTTCTATTTCTTGGTCTCTAACTATATTTGGTCCTGCGATAGGATTAAGCGTCTCTTGAATTAATTGTGGTCCTTGTCTAGTAAATACTTCTGTTGCAATATTAGAAATTAATGTGCTTAGTTCATCTAAACTGATTTGTGAGTTAGGCGACCGGTTGCTACCTTGAGGAAGGACAGCAGGTCTTATTAAATTTTCAGGGTTAGACATTATTATTATTTTCTTTTATTATTATTATTATTTTCTTATTCTCAAAAAAAACCGTTTTTTCTTCTAATTTTTTGTAATATGATAAAAATGTTCTAAAAAAATATTTTCACTTTAAATCGTAATCCATATACATATTCATATATTTTTTAATTCAATCTCTTGTAA
>OX031007.1:88076248-88116343 GCA_943735925.1 Pollenia amentaria | reverse complement strand
TTATTATTATTATTATTATTATTATTATTATTATTATTATTATTATTATTATTATTATTATTATTATTATTATTATTATTATTATTATTATTATTATTATTATTATTATTATTATTATTATTATTATTATTATTATTATTATTATTATTATTATTATTATTATTATTATTATTATTATTATTATTATTATTATCATAATAGATTATTATTATTAGCGATCTTGCTCGGGAAAAACTGAAGTTATTATATTTTTGGTTATTACCGTATGAAATGTGATTACTATTTTCTTTTATTATTTTTATTGCCAGTATTATTTTGTTTTCCATTAAACTCGAAATGTTATTATTATTTTTGAACTACGAAACTTTTTTTTTGTTAATTATATTTATACACATAGTGCGTAGTCCCATCTTGTTAACGTTATTAATTCAAATTTAAAAATAAGCTAACGCCATCTGTGGCCGAGTAGGAAACTACGGGGAAATGTATACGTAAGCTAGGAAATATGAAATAATTGAAACAGCTGTGTTCGAGTCACTGATATACGTACGCATGTGTGTGTATGAGTTGCGTGTACGAGAACTGCTATAAAAGCAGAGTGGTTGAGCACGAGGAGTCAAGGCCGTGTCAGATACAACTTTGTCGCTTTGCGTGACGTTTCTACCTTTGGCAGAAAAACGCAAAGCAAAAGGTGTATGACACAATGAAAATTTTGACAACACTCAAGCATTGCTTTTTTTCTTATAAAAGCGGTTGGCAATTTGTACATTTAATTATTTGTTATGAAAATAAAAGTTAAAAATTTAAATGGACAGTTTTTTGGAATTGAATTTGGCAAAAAAATTAAAAAAGCGAAGAAAATTATACCAGCCAATTGTCAAAGCGCGCAAAAAGATGAGAGTTGGCTAACTTTTTGCTTCGCTCCGCTTTGAAAGTACTTTATGTGACATGTTTCGTATAAATATGTATATTTTATCTTAGATGTCAAAGCGAATCGGTAACGCAACGCGAAGCAAAAGTTTTATCTGACATGGCCTTCAGTCAGCTTACCGCCGCCGACTAGGTAAAGCTGGAGGTCCACACCACGCGTTTTAGCCTCAACGCATTGCATGCGTTGAGGCTAAATTGCGTTCTACGTTTCAAGTTACATGCAACGCTTCTGATGCGGCATCACCACAAGTAAAAATAAAATTTCATTTGTCAAAATCAGCTGATTTATTCGAACGCTGCTTGTGACGCTTGCAAAAGTAGAAAGTAACCCTACTTTTCGCGTTCAACGCCTCAATGCATCCTAGGCTAATGTGCATGAAACTTGTTACATACAACTACACAGATTCTACTTTTTTGACAGCTGCGTAGACTGCGAAAAGGCGTGTAACGCGTGGTGTGGACCTCCAGCTTAAGAACTTATTTAATTGCTTGAGAGTAATACTCCATCAATTAAATAAAGTTAGCAAAGAGACTCTGGGTCATACACGTTCTCCTAGCATTACCTTAAAGTGGTTTAAGAGTCCTCCGCATCTGATTGCCTGGGTAATACCCCGTCAGAGCGTTGGTCACTGGGTACGTGGAAGATTCTAGGGTTATACTCGGTCTCCCAGCGCCACCCAGTTCTCTTGTACACTCCGGTCGTACTGCTGTTGTATTTTATTGTTTAGTAAAGTGCGGTTAATCTTACTTGAGTTGTTAAATAAGTACGGTCTATCGCGTAGTGTTAAATAAAATACAGTTTTGTAACGTTTCACGAAGACCTGCGTTTTACTTCTTTTTGGGAAAAAAGTGAACCCTGGGACCGAGAGCATACCCCAGCAGACCAGTGAAGAATCACGTCGTTACAACACCTTGTTAGCTTTACTACGGTTAGTAACTAAGTAAATTGAGATCATTAAGATTTTCTTAAAATTTGGAAATATCAGGCATTTTAAAATAGTTAATTAATTAATTTTTAAAATTTGTATTAACTTATAAAGTTTGAGGTCTATTATTTTTTATAAAAACATTTGTTTCATTTTATCCAATAATTCGTCACGCCATTTTGGGACTTGTTCAGGGAAAATGAATAATTTAAAATTTCTAAAATAATTATGGAAAACAAATTTCAAGCTGGCATACACATTTTTAAATAAAAAGCAAATTTTCAAACCAAACAACTATTTTTCATAGTTAAACAAAAAAACCTTATTCCTAGGCCCACAATATCGACAAGAACATTTCTTTCGCATTTTTATATTGAAAACAATAATAAAAAACTAAAATTTGTTTTTGTTTTCAATTTAAATGTATGAAAGAAATGTTCTTGTCGACATTGTGGGCCAGGCCGTTAATCTTTTACAGTATAAAATATTTTTAACTTCCGTTCATGTTCAGACTAATTATTTATCGCAACATCATTTCACTCATTTGATTTGTCGTAATCGCTATCTAAGATTTCTCCGCACCCCTCTGTACTGGTTCTTCCAGTATAATCATTGACAGGTTCCCTACTGGGTCTTGTAGAACTATTGTTGAGTGACATAAAACCGTTTTCTATTTTTCGACTCATTCAGTACTTTTATTACACAACTGATATATTTTTAAGCTTTTCAAACGAATGAAAACAATTTTAACAAAAAAATTTATAATAGGTAACCAATCTTTTTAAATAATCAGTATTCAAAATTATATTTAAATATAACAAGTAACAAGATGTTGCCAAGCTTTATTTTAAAAATATTACAATTAATTTTCAAAACAACTTATTCAGAGTTGAAAGAACTTTTAAAAAAATTATTTTAAGATTAATATTTAGATTTTTAGTTGAACTTTATGAATTATTTCGAATTTTTTTAGTATTTTACATATATTATTGCAAGCAATTATAATAGTTCAAGTTCATTTAATTATTTTCCTTAGAAACACAATTCTATTCACTAAATTTTCATAATTTCTAAGAATACAGAAAAAGTTAATTTTGTACACAAGTGTCAGAACGGAATAGATGTGAATGAAATGAAATTGTGTCTGAATAACTTACAAACGTAGTAGTTTGCAAAAAAAATATTTAAAATACTTAAAACATCAGTTATTGATTTCGTTTAAAATTTTTTTTCTGGTCGAAAACATAAATAAGATAAATATTTGTATATGGTAACACTGGCACTAATTCAATTAAATACCGATTTAGCATTAAAAATTAAGTATTCAAAGTTTAGTATTCAAAAATAATTGAATAACCAATTTTGGATAACTATTAAAAAAATAGAAAACATAAGAATCGGCTTGACTTTTACTTCGGCAGCGGCGCGCCTTGTTGAAAATAAACGGCTGAGCGGCTAGCCGTTAGCCGCGCCGTTACGGCTTGCTTCTCTAGTTTCCATTTTATATCAATTAAGTCCCCTTTTACATGGAGGCCACACGATCAATTTTCGTCTTTCAATTCCTTTCAATTTACTCTCACTCTCATTTTTTTTACTAACACACTCACACTTTTTAAATTGATGAAGAGATTGCTCTCAATTTTAACTATCCATGTGTTTGGAAATTTTACGTTCAATTTAACAGCTGATTAGAAGTTTAGTGAGCAAATTTTTCGTTTGTCAGTATAAGTTGTTTTCTTGATGACATCTTGAAAGTAAATTGCTTAAAAATTGCGTGCAGCCTACGTCACAGCTTTCAATTTATGTAAATTTTGACAAACAGTATATGTAAAAGGCTATCAACAAAAAGTTGATCGTGTGGCCGCAGGGTTAGACATCCAAAGTTTACTTTGACAAAGTCTGTTGAATTCTCTTTCAAACTTTGTTTCGTGCTCAGACACACAAAGTTTAATTTGACAAATTTTTGTTTTCTCTTGTTTGAATATAATATATAAACAGCGTTGCCAGATTATTTAAACAGTTAATTTTTAAAACAATGAAGTTTTGCATCAGCTTGATGTGTATCAGTGCTGCACACTTTTGTACCCAGTATCTAGAATACACAAAATTGCATCATTATTTCTGGACAAAAATATTAAAAAAAAATGCATAAGAATTTCTTCCAATGTGCGAAAGAATTTCTTCTTTCGAACAACTACATTTAAAACAAAAACCAATTCTAAAAACTTTGGTTTTGTTTTAAATGTATTTGTACGAAGTAAATAATTCTTTCGCACATCGGAAACAGGCAGTTAGAATATTGATAAAAAAAATATTTGTGAAAAGAAAAAATGTATATTTTTAAAGTTTCATATACTGACGAATTATGTTTTTATGTATTTCAATATAAATAATAAGAAGTATGTTTTTATAAAAAATTAATAATTCTTACTATTTTGCCCTTGTTTTAAACAATTGAATTATGAAAAAAATTTAAGATTTTCGTCTTCAAAATATGAATTCTTTCGCCATATGACAATTTCCATTCCAAAGATTCTGGTAGCGCTGTATATAAATATAAAGTTGCAGCCAACTTCAAGTATAATCTACGAACGAAAAACAAAACGAATTTGTGAGTACAGCAAAGTATGTACTCCCCCGCTATTCTTTTTTCCCTTCTCTTCTCTAAACTCAAGACTTTGCAAAGTAAACTTTGCTTGTCTGAAAGGGGTCTAACAATAGGTTTGAAAAATTTGGAAATCGTACCAAATGAGTTTCGGGGATACCAGCGTACTTTTTATTTTTGAATTGTACCAAAAAAAGTACAGTTGTACCAACTTTTTCAACAGTGGGTATGGCATATCAGCGTAAAAGCTACGCGGAAGAAAACGTTCCGTCCTCCGCTCTTGTTTAAGGTCAAGGCGAATTTATGTATACGGTGGTGTCGATACTACAACAAGTAACAACACCAAAAACACAACAATGTATTTTTTTGTTGCTTTCGTTGATCGATATGTCAAAAACACAAGCAACTTTTGACATTTCTCCCTCTAAGTAAGAAAAAAAAGTAGCACAGCCACCTGATAAATGAATTCGCCTTGTTTAAGGTGTTATGATACTTGCTATTTTTTGTATTGGATTTTTTTAGGATTGACTGAATGAAACAACAAATGCGAGAAAGAACAAGAAATACAATATGTAAACAAAACAAACAATATTGCCCACGTTTTGTTCCCACAAAAACCGTCAAAAAAGTTAAAACCCGCTACTATCGATCAAAAACCAAAAAAGTTAGAAGCAGTGCTAACATTTAATCTGGAAATGTCAATTTTAAGTTACAAATTTTTATATTTTTTTTGACAGTCTAGGATTATTTATCGATAACACACGTATATTTTTTTGACATTTCAAGATTTTTTATGGTATAATCAAACTCTTTACACTGAGTCAGTTTTCCTATGCAAATATATTTGCACTGTTCTCCAATATAGAAAAAATACAAAAAATAGCAAGTATCATAACACCTTTAGGTACGGCTGTTATGCACTCAAAGTGGCTAGTTTGATTTTGGGCTAAAATTTTTTGGATTTTTTTTCTTTTAATTATTAGAAAACAGTTCAACTTACGAAAACAGAAAAAAAAACTCATATACCATATTTTCCTTTTTTTATAATCCATGAAAGTTAATAATTTTTTAGAGCTTAAGTAAATAATAAGCATTTTTAAAACCAATAAAAAAATTGTATAGGAAAATAATTCAACTATTTTTTTTAGCTGATTAGACGACTGCAATTTCTACCAGCAGCATTTGTAGTCGTGTGTTCGTGTAGCCTGCTGTTGTGAACAGGGCTGCCGTTTAAAAATTTTTATCCGACCAAAATTGTCTGCAAAACCTACCATAACCGACCAAATTTTTAAAATATTTAAACTTAAATATGTCGTTATATTAAATACAAAATGGCCTGTTATCATTTTAAAAAATTTTTCAGGAGTGGTAAGGAACTTAATAAAAAGGCAAACTATTGGCTGAGCAGTAGACCGTACCTCAAAAAAAGTTTCCCCGTACACCCTCTAATACATATAAAGTATATTTCCAAGGAGGTTTCACAAAATATTTTTTTTGCCGAACGTAGGGATCGCCTTTCTACATTTTTCGTTATCATTTAGGCATTAACAGTCCGATCTTAAAATATTATATATCGGTGTTTTTGTCTCGAGAAGACCAATATTTTGCCCTTAGGGCCCATTGACCTCAAATATCACGTTTTAATATTTTTCCACCAGATCTCTGTTTGTACGACCCTAATGTCAGAAAATTTAAGCTCGCAAGAAACTATTAAACTTTTTCTAAGGAATTAATTCGATAACTCCAGCATTTTTTGAATCCTCCTTGCTCTACTGAGTCCAAAACATCCTCATACAAAGTAAAAATGTATCAAACAGTTTAACAACGCATTACTTTTTTGATGCACTTCGGGACAAATAGGTTTGTAAAAATCAACACGGTTGCATTGTAGAATGCTTAAAAAAGCGAGTTTCTCTGCCAACAGATGTTTTGGAACTCACCCGTACTTTCTGCAAGTTCTGCGCCTCTTATACCATAAAAAACATGACACAAAATACAGTATGTCACAGTTCTATAATTCTTCCAAAGAAGTACATCTTGTATAACAAACACTTTATATCTTACGGGGTGGCACAGAACAGTATTCCAGAAAACATTACCAGTCATTACGTTAGCGCCTTTTGTTGCCAATCCGATAAAATATTTTAAAGGAATATTGTTTGTTGATAAGGAGTTGTTTATAAGAACAAATATTTGAACGGCAACTATCCTGAATAAAACTAACACCGTTTATGCTACTAACGTAATACATTTCATTTCACTGCCACAACCATAGTTTCATCAACAATAAAAAAAATTGTGTTTATAAAAAAGATCTTAGATATGCACTTGCTGCTTTGCCGGCCAAAATTAGGTTTGGCCTACCATCCGACCAAACGCAAAACATCCGACCAAATTTGGTCGGAAAAGACCAAGTTCGGCAGCCCTGGTTGTGAATGTGTTTAAAGCTGGAGGTCCACACTACGCGTAACACGCCTTCTCGCAGCCTTCGCAGCTGTCAAAAAAATTGAATCTGTGTAATTATATGTAACAAGTTACATGCACAAAAGCGTAGGATGCATTTAGGCGTTGAATGCAAAAAGTAGGTTTACTTTCTACTTTTGCAAGCGTCACAAGCAGCATTTGAACAATTCAGCTGATGTTGACAAATGAAATCTTATTTTTACTTGTAGTAATGCCGCATAAAAAGCGTTGCATGTAACTTGAAACGTAGAACGCAAGTAAGGTATAAAAATCATGCAATGCGTGGAGGCGAAAAAGCGTGGAGTGGACCTCCAGCTTAATGCATAATACTCAGCCAACGAATTGTAAACCACATAAAAATTTCCTTAATTTGAATTATCATGACCACAAATTTTTTCTTCCTACAAATAAAAAATAAGCTCCCAAATTTAGGGGGACACCTGCAGCTGGCAACTCTGATGCAGAAATACCAATGGGTGGCGGCTTATAAACGTTCACTTTATGTGAGGCTACCAAAGTGCTAGTTTAAGTTTATCAACTTTGAGATATATTCACAACAAATTTTTTTTGTTAATAAATTTGTTAGAAATAATCTAAAAAATGGGAGAAATGTGCCAAAGTTTAATTGAATGGTTTCAAACTTTAAACCTAACAGCTCTCCATTCCAATAAAGAGGAATTATCAGACGGTGTGGCTTTGGCGCAAGCACTGCACCAATTTGCTCCAGAATCATTTACAGGTTTGTTTATTTATTATTGCAAAAAGTAAAATATGTAGATTCATCGTTTTTTAGATATTTGGCTTTCAAAAATAAAAACAGATGTAGCAACAAATTGGCGTCTTAAAATGAGTAATCTTAAAAAAGTTGTTGAGGGACTATACGACTACTACTGTGATGTTCTAAATTATTCTCTATCAGAGTTTCCTCGGCCTGACGCTATGCGTATTGCAGAGCAGTGTGATTCTGTTGAATTGGAACGCTTGTTACAACTGATCTTGGGATGCGCTGTAAATTGTTCTTCAAAGCAGGATTATATTCGAAAAATTATGTGTCTAGAGGAATCATTACAAGCTAATATTATGAGAGCTCTGCAAGAGCTAGAATCAAGCTGGCAAGGGACATCTATAACACTAAATTCTTTAAGCATTGCAAACTTTGATTTTAAAATGTTGCAGGAAGATCGAGATCAATTGGCTCAGAAATGTTATGAATTTGAAAAACAGGTATTTTTGTCTCTAAAAACGTAAAATTGTTTTATTTGGTTACGATAATTTATTTGAAAAAAAAAGAATGGGAACAAAAAGTTTACCAAATTAGCTCCAAACAAAATAATAATTACATATGTAAGGTGATAGAAAATTAAAAAAGAAAATGTAAAATGTAAATTCTCGGAAACGCATAGTTTTCGAGTTATGGACCTCTGAAGTTTTCATATATGTAAACTATATACATATATAAATACCATTTTCCATTACATTACTGAACGTATATGTCCAATATTGGTTTCATCTGAAAGCTTTTTAATAGATCTCTGGGTATACAAAATATATTTACAAATTATTAACCCATTAAGAAGCGGAGATAAGTTTGCGAAAATACAAGAGTTTCTTAAGTTTGTTTTACTATAGAGAATAAAATCCCTGCGCCCGGCCGAAAGCCGGCGATGCAGATAAGCTTCAGTTAGCGAAGCCAGTATTTGTTATACCATAGAGAAAACGATTGCGTCCGGCCGAAGGTCGTCTATCCAGGGAAGCTTTAGTTAGCGAAACCGGTGTTTGTTATTATTTATTTATTTTATTTAGTTTTTCTTTAGTTAGCTAATACAGAGCCCCTGCGGTCCATTAAAAATATATTACACAGTCTTAATACCTAAGTAGTTAAGAGTTAAGGAAACAAAATTTAATTTTATGTACCTATGTATACAGTTTAAGAAAAAGGGTAAATACACCCCACAACTTTGCGATTTTAGGAAAGTTATAAAGATAATGAGAAAAATTGGTATGCTAATATTTAAGCTACTATTCCATTTTTTTTTATTTAAAAAGTCTTCCTTTATTAACATTATTTAACAAAAAACTAAGCTAAATATTTACAAATGAGATCTTATCTTTACATACAGATATTACAACAAATGATTGAGCTGCTCAAGAGAGTTTAAAGAGTTCATTCACATAGTTGAGGATTTTAAAGGTAAAATTGGGTAAAAAAACATTTATACTAATAGTTAAATAATCCAAACATTGTTCGAGAAGGGTCATGTGATTACACTATGACTATTATTTATAATAGCCTACCATAAGCACAGCCTTCTCGGTTTGATAATTTATAGTTAATTTTGGTTTAAGCCATTACATTCTCTTATTAACAGATAAGAAGAATTTTCGTTTTTCTCAAAATATTTATTTTTTAATCTATTTATAAAATCTATAATTTTTCCGTAGCCTGTTTCCTCATGGATGAGATGCGTTGGGTACCACCAGGGTTTATTGTTGATCATTTTAAGGCATTTGTTTTGAATGACTTGTAACCGTTTTAAGTGAAATTTTGCGGCAGTGCTCCAAACAGGACAAGCATATGTTAATATCGGCCTGATAACGCTTTTAAAGAGAAGGTTTTTGTAATTTAGGTATGAACGCCTATTTAACAATGACCATAAGGCTCTAAAAGATTTTAATGCTTTAGAATATATTTCGTTAATATGGCGATTGAAAATCAGTTTGTTATCCAAAACTACGCCGAGATATTTAGTTAGCTTCGTTTACTATATTTATGGTGTTGTTTCCAACAACTAGCTGGCGACTAGGCAGCCTCTTGGGGGATTTATTAAAAGGGAAAATTATTGTTTGCGTCTTGTCTGGATGACTTTTGATTTTCCATTTTTGAAGATATTTCATGCAACTTACGTATCCTTTTTCCATCTTTTTCATCAATGCACTTGTAAGTTTGCTTAAAAAATTAATGCTGTATCGTCAGCGTAATATGCAATTTTGAAATTATTTGGAACCTGAAAGTCAGATGTGTATATCGCATAGAGTAATGGCGACAGAACTGATCCTTGGGGCAACCCTGCAGAAATAATTTTTCCTGATGAAGTTTCGTTATTGATGGCAAACTGAAACGTTCTGGAGTCTATGAAGTCAGCAATTAGTTGACAAAGATATTTAGGAATGTTCGCAGCCAGGAGCTTATATATGAGGCCATTATGCCAGACGGTATCGAAAGCCTTTTCTATATCCAATAGTATTAGTCCGGTAGATCTTTTGTTTTTTCTATTGGTTAGTATTTCGTTCTTTATCCGGTTTATTTGATGGGTTGTCTGTTGATAGCTTAGGCCTTGGTAATAAATGGATTTTCCAACAAGACAACGACCCGAACCATACCGTTCACGTTGTACGGGACTGGCTTTTATATTATGCCCTGAGGCAATTAAATTCCCCACCCCAATAATTTAAACCCAATTAAGCATATCTGATATGTTTTAGAGCAAAAGGTACGTAAATATGATATAAGCAGTCTTGAAACCCTTAAAACTACTCTTGTTCGAGCATGGACCGAAATTACGCCTGATTTTACTGAAAATTTAGTAAATTCAATGCTCCGTCGCCTCCAAGCAGTAATTGGCGCCCAGGGCGGAACGACAAAATATTGAAAATTATCACCCCTATCGTGAATACTTCCCCTTTTTCTATAATTGCAATCGTGAATAACTTTTCCCATGAAATGTTTCCCCATTTTTTTATATATAATTCAATGGGGAATGACACCAGAAAAATATTTACATTTCAAAAATTTCCCATGATCGTGAACGGTTTTTTCAAAGCTGTTTATTCCCTTTTTCGTGTTAGTTTGTTCACTTTATTTTTTCTAGCGAACTTTATAAAAAATTTAAGTAATTTTCACTTTTTATTGAATATTTAAACCTATTTTAGATCAAAATCAATAAACAAAATGCAAAGCGACATACTTTTAAATAGGATGCCTAATAACATACCCATTGCATGCGGTTTTGTTAAGGTTTCCAAAAAAACGAGTGCTTTTCATATACAATTTACTACTCTTTCAATCACTTGTGTTGTGAAAACAGCACATAAATAAGTTGTTTTTTAAGACTTATAATTCTTTTTATATTTGAGCTGCTATATTTGAATGTGGTATAATTCTTGAATACTTTCAGCCGCTTGGGTAGCCTAGTTATTGATAATTTTACAGACTTTCCTCTCTTAGTAGATCAGAGAAGGAGAAGTCTGTAAAGGCAATTAATCTTCAATTACTCCAAGGAGTAGTTGAAGGTGATTGCAGATTAGGGAGATATAAACAAATATGAGGAGTGAGTGTGTCTGCAGGAAACAGTGGAGTTCGCAGGTTTGCTTCCCTTGGGGTTTAGGATGCCTTTCAAGTTGGAGCGCTTTAGCTTTCAATTTTACTTCCCAAGTATTGTAATTTATTTACAGCAGACTTAAGTGCTAAATTTATTTGCAAGGGGTTTATGTGTAATTACAATTTATATGTATTTAAGAAAAATGTTATACGATACGTATTTAATTACGACAATTTTGTAACTTTGCATTGTATAGAGATCACACGTGAGGCGATTGAATGCAAAATGGCAAGTCGTCAACGAAACGACCTTTCGAACTTATGCAACCTTTGGTGTTTTTCCCACCAAAAGGTTGGATAAGTTTGTAGTGCAAGTTGGATAATCTTGATTTCTAGTTATGCAGTACACGTAAGTAAGGTTACCCTAGCCACTCACTCTGTGCTCTCAATACTCAATACAAGAAATAACTCAATAAATTTCAACCTTAAATGAGATACCCTAGCGAACAATTCAAATTCAATCAAACAAATGCTATTAACAAAATGCAATTGCAAAAATTAATTAAATCGGAAACTTCAATTGTAATGTAGATGTTACATGGCGCCACCTCCGGAAGGACGTCCTCTATCCAGAGGGAACCTTTAGTCCACACACAGCACTTCCGCTATGGACTTGATGGCTGCGATCAAGACCCTCGTATTTGGAGCGGCTGCTGCTGTTGATCGTGGTTCTGCTGCTGGTTGTGTTGCCGTTGGTTGTGTTGCTTGTTGACGCTGCTGGCGTGGTGGCCGCTGACGACGTTGCGGTTGTTGGCACTGGTGCTGGGCCCGAGTCGTTTGTTACTGTTGTGGGCGAGTCCTTCGTTGTGTAGTGTGTACATACTGTAGGTATTCATTTGGTGCATGAATACTGAGCATAGAGAGTTTTACTAATGTACTTAGAAACTTCACATGGTAACATTTGGTATACATGTGTTGTATTGGTACACAAAAATAAACGAACCCAATGAAACTATGTCTGTGGCGAAACAATTGAAATAATATTCTGACTAAAGGGTTCTTGTTTCAATTCTTCCGCATCTATCTATCTTCTATCTATCTATCTATCTATCTATCTATCTATCTATCTATCTATATATATAAAAATGAATTATGTATGTTTGTATGTTTGTTTGTCGCTTTATAGACTCCGAAACTACTGAACCGATTTTCCTGAAATTGTTACAGTAACATCACGTGAGCCGTAAAAATAAAATAGGCTACTTATTTTTTCGATAGGGGCAGGGGAATTGGTACCCCCCATAGGATGCCAATATTAATTATCGAACCGATTTTCCTGAAATTTTTACAGTAACATCACGTGAGCCCTAAAAATAAAATAGGCTACTTATTTTTTCGATAGGGGCAGGGGAATTGGTACCCCCATAGGATGCCAATATTAATTATCGAACCGATTTTCCTGAAATTTTTACAGTAACATCACGTGAGCCCTAAAAATAAAATAGGCTACTTATTTTTTCGATAGGGGCAGGGGAATTGGTACCCCCCATAGGATGCCAATATTAATTATCGCATATCTTAAGAGCCGCTGCACGCATTTTGCTGAACTTTTTGTAGTAGGATCTTCTGAGCCCCGGAATTGAAATAAAATAGCAGCGGGGGTAAAGGAATACCCCATAGGACGCCAATGTTTAACATCGCATATCTTAAGAACTGTAATAGTGAGAATGTTCAAACTTTCTAAAAGTCACTCTTATGGTATACTACACTTTTGAAAATAAAAATAAAGCGGGTAGGCGCAGGGGGGGAAATACCTCCCATAGGATGCATACATTAAATATCGCTCAACTGAAGAACTATTAAAGGGAGAGTCTTCAAACGTGGTTAAAGCTACTATTATAGTAAACTATAAATTTCAATATAAAAATGTGCGGGGTCAGTGTAGCGAAGCGCACCGGGTTAAGCTAGTAGTAAATAAAATTGGTTACGGTGCAAGGTCGGCATGTAAGAATAAAGAAAATATTTTTGTGTACTTGACACACTCTATCGCTGCGACAGTACTGAGTAATTTTAAGAGTGATTTTTAGAAATATAAATAGTTGTAAATATTGTTAAGAGATTAGATTTAAGTTGATACTCAAATAAAGAACGTCTTGGCTTTAAACCAATCACGAAAAAAATATAAAAATAAAAGTTTTGTATTTGAATAGACTGATCTCACGATATGGCGATCCTGCCTAAATTATAAAAAAATAAAGGATCCTTTTTTTTTTTTTTTAAATAAATATATAAAAATAAATAAATCAGTGCAGTCAGTGAAAAAAAAAAAGATTTATAGCCTATTTCCGATGTGCGAAAGAATTCTTTCTTTCGAACGAAAGAATTCTTTCGCACATTGGAAATAGGCTATTAAAATTAAACTAAATAATACCAAAACAAGTGATGAATCCAAGTACTAAAAAAAAGGAAGAAGAGTGCTGCATCAATACAATTTATGGTTCCTAGTTCAAAGCCGGAACTAGAAGACAAAGAGAGCCAGAACTCTTTGTAGGATAACGGTCAACTAACCATCAGAAAACAACAACTGCGAAAAAAAGGAAACGTAGACTCTAAAAGTCAACAGTGCCCCGGAAGGAAAAGGAACAAAAAGAACGTAGAAGAAAAGAAAAACCAGAACCGGCAAATACAAATTAGAACACATATTGTTTTTTATCAAAATCAAGAATACAAAAAAAAAAGTGAGAAAAGCCAAGCCAAGTTGTATACGATACAAAGATATATTATGAAAATTTGAATTTCTGTGTCTTATAGTATATAACAGAATTTAGTACTTATCACAAAAAAAAAAAAAAAAAAATGGGAAACACCCAAAATAAGATTAAAGAAGTTATAACGGCAACCGCTAATGCACATCCAGCAATAAGCGTCAGTTTAGATATAGTGATTTTTATGTGCATCCTATTTACACTTCACATGATAATTAAATACTTGCGGGTATATGTTAGAAAACAAATTAGAGTTCACATGGTGAAAACAAATATAAACAGTGTAGTATAAATAAAAAATAATTATAAATTTTCATATTTATTCGAATAAATGTTACTCACCATTAGAAATATATTCCCAGATTCTATTTGTAAAAAATTATATATATATGTACACGATGTAAATCTTCTTTTAAACAAATCAATATAATTATTTCTCTTAAATAAAACAGAAAAAAAACACATGAATTACACAGAAACATTAATACCTAGAACATATGGATCATCTGTATGCGAGATTGGAGACAATTATAGTTAACGCAAAGAAATGCTCAAATAGGCCTTATTCTCTAGAAACGATAAAAACAAAAAACAAGAGGTAGAAAATATAATCACAGAGGCTAACAATATATTAGCAGATGATAGTCTCACTGAAGAAGTTAGAAGTAAACACACTAAGAGACTAAACAAATTAACAGAAGAGACTCAAGCACTGCTCAAAAGCCACGCACAATCCATTAGATCAGGTATGACAGATAGGAACATAATGTCTGCCATTTTAGACATGAATGAATTGGCGACTATCGTCAAATTAGTCCAAATTTTTTCGGGTAAGAAAGATGAACTACAAAGTTTCATCACAAACCTCAGCATAATTTCTGAAACTATCCCCACTGAAAAACAAAGTTCGTTCTTCAACTTTATATTTAAATCCCGACTTGATATAAGAGTACAAAACAGAATTAAGCAAGGACCAATACCAAAAAACATTAGTGAACTATTAAACGCATTGAAATTGTCATACAAGCCACAAAAATCCTCGAATAAGGTACTAAGCGAACTAACTCAAATGTCACAAAAAGGTGGAAACGTTATGGGATTCGCAAACAAAATCGAAAATCTTGTGACCGAATTAAATGAGATACAAGTAGCCGAGGAAGGGGCGCAACACCGTGCATCCATAATGAAAGCTAATATGAGGATAGCATTTAACACCTTCGTAAATGGATTAGAAGACCCTCAATTAATGTCAACCATAGATGCAAGCCAAGTTACCACATTCACTGCAGCAGTAGAAATTGCTGAGAGAGCTGCGACGCGTACGGCACAAAGGAGTGTCCTATACCAGACGACACTAAGACGTGTAAATCGTGATACTAGAGATACAAATCTGTGCTCTAGATGCGGACAATCACACGGAAGGGACTGCCCGGCACAAGGAAAAAAATGCAGCAAATGCGGAAAACTCAACCATTTCGCTAGGAAATGCCTCAGTAGGAGCGGCAATAACGATAATAGTGCAAGAAATAATTACAATAGGACCAGAAATCATCAGGCTAACAATAGCAACAGGAACACAAGTAGAAATGACGACATTAATAGGACAAGGAATAATAATCACAACTACAACAGGAACAGGAATAGAGACATAAATCATGTACAGAACCAGGGAAACTCGATAGGTCCGGAGACGGTGATACATCAAGAATCTCCGGGACAGAGCGATTAATACCTACAATTTATAATATTATCTCCGACCTTAGAAATTATATTAATTTAAACATAAAAGACACAAATACAACCTTAACATTTTTAATAGACACGGGTGCGGACGTATCTTTGTGTAAAGTAAACACATTACAAAATTATGAAGAAGACCCAGATGACTATTGCTTGTTAACAGGTATTTCAAAGTACAAAATAAAATCTTTAGGATCTACAATGTTAAAAATAACATTAGGAGGAATGGTAATAAACCAGAAAATACAATTGGTTGATAGTAATTTCCCTATTAAATCGGATGGTATACTAGGAAGAGATTTTCTTTGTAAATATGATTGTAATATCGATTATGGGAAATATATATTAACTGTGAACATGGAGAGTGAGACCGTAATGCTCCCAATATACGACAAGACACTAAGAATAAATCAGGTGAGTGTCCCACCAAGAAGTGAAGTTATTGTACCTTTTCAACTAGAGTTAGAAGTGGATTCAGTAATCGCTAGTCGTGAAATTACACACGGTTTATTTCTAGCAAATTCAATAATGCCCAAAACTGGTAATCAACACATAAGATTACTTAACGTGTCGGATAAAACAACAGTAATTAAAAATCTCAAAGTTTAAACCACACCTTTGGAAAGTTACAATATCTTTAGGTCATAGAAAAGGAATTACTAGCCATATATTGGGGGATACAATTCTTCAGACCCTATTTATTCGAAAGGAAATTTACGGTAGTCACAGACCATCGACCGTTAGTATCTCTGTTTTCTCATAAAAATCCAAGTTCTAAGTTAACTAGAATCCGACTGGAACTATCGGACTATGATTTCGAAATTGCTTACAAAAAGGGGAAAATTAATACAAATGCAGACGCATTATCTAGGATTCAATTAAACTCTGACACGTTAAAGGAAATTATACCTTATGAAAGTGATGAGACGATGAAGAAAACGCTGGTGATAACGAGGGGAATGAGGAAAAAAACGCAAGATAAAGAAGGGAGTAAAGAAAACGGGAAAACTTGTGGAAAAGAACAAGGAAGAATTACAGAAAGGGATGCAACCGAGGAGAGCTGCAAATCTCAACATGAGCCTGATCAACTCAATATGTGGGAATGCATTTCCATCAACGACATCAAGCGCTCGAAGAAAATAAAATTTATATTGGAAAAAAAACTAGGTTCGAAAGTAATGATTGAAGACAATATAGGTCTCAATTAAATCCAAGTACTTAATATGTAGCGATAATTCTTATTATTTCGACAATTCAGTGAAGAAACTACTATCTACATTAGAGAGTTTGAATTACAAAAATTATGCACTTAGTAGAAGTGATAATGTATTCAACATGACAACCCACGAGGTATTGAAAAAGAAAATGAATAATAATAGAATAAAAGGCGTCACGATATTTCTATACACAGATCCTCGAAAAATAACAAACATAGAAAAGCAAAACGAGTTAATAGAGCTATTCTACAAGACACCATGCGGAGGACATTTCGGGATACGGAAAACGATGTTGAGAATAAAACATAAATACATTTGGAAAAACATGTATAAAATGATAAAGAAGTATGTATCGACATTTGATACATGCCAGAGAAAAAAACAGATAAGGCATACGAGCTTTGAAACGGTGGTTATAGATACCGTTGGCCCACTACGCCCTTCGGACAACTATCGTTATATATTGACGATGCAATGTGAGTTAACGAAGTATGTTATAGCCGCAACGATGGAGACGAAGGAAGCTAAGTCTATAGCTAAGACTTTAGTTGAAAACCTTATGTTGAAATACGGGATATTGAAAACATTGAAATCTGACAGGGGTACGGATTTCACGAACGAATTGATGAAAGAAATTTGTATCCTACTGGAGATAGAACAAAAATTCTCTACACCGTATCATCAGGAAACTAGGAACGGTCGAAAGAAATCATCTGGTTCTGAATGAATATTTCTTATCGTTCGTAAATGATGGTAATTGGCATTCATGGATACCATATTACAGCTTTGCGTATAATACTACACCCCACGTTGACACAGAGTATTCGCCTTTTGAATTAGTATTTGGAAAGATACCTAGTTTACCAGGTGAACAAATAACAAATTGTAACAAGGTATATAATCTAGACAATTATGCGAATGAACTAAAACTAAGGCTTAAAATTTCATTAGAAAGGGCAAGAAAATTAATAGAGGTAGTTAAGAATAAGAGGAAATTAGATTCATATGGAAGGTCAAATAGCATTAATTTAGAAATAGGCGACTTAGTTTTAATCAGAGTAGAAAGTAGGAAAAAGAACGAACCACCTTATCACGGTCCGTACGAGGTATTGATGATTTTAATGTTATAGTAAAAATTAAGAATAACATTAAGGCTTTTCATAAAAACACATTAAAAAAATATTATAGATAAAAGAAAAAAAAAAAAAAAAGAAACGGAGATAATAATAACAAAGTTTTTTTTTCCTTTATACATATATGCATTTTTGTTAAATGATAAACAAGAACAAATTTAAATAAAACTTTTTTTTTTAATATTAAGTTACAAGTAAACAAAAAAAAAAAATATATGGAATTAATAAATTGGAAATAGTATAACCAGTCGTACAGTATACATACTAATAGGAATCATCCAATTTCTTGTTTTGAATATAAATAAATAGTATGATTCCTCTCAAGGGCGATGGTGTAGTGTGTACATACTGTAGGTATTCATTTGGTGCATGAATACTGAGCATAGAGTGTTTTACTAATGTAATTAGAAACTTCACATGGTAACATTTGGTATACATGCGTTGTATTGGTACACAAAAATAAACAAACAAAATGAAACTATGTGTGTGGCGAAACAATTGAAATAATATTCTGAATAAAGGGTTCTTGTTTCAATTCTTCCGCATAGTAAATAAAATTGGTTACGGTGCAAGGTCGGCATGTAAGAATAAAGAAAATATGTTTGTGTAGTTGACACACTGACATAGCAGAATGCACTTGTCACCAATTAGTGAGATTGGGTCACACTCTATTGCTGCGACAGTACTGAGTAATTTTAAGAGTGATTTTTAGAAATATAAATAGTTGTAAATATTGTTAAGAGATTAGATTTAAGTTGATACTCAAATAAAGAACGTCTTGGTAAGTATAAATTGATATGAGTATAAATTGGATAAGTGCGAACCTTGTAAAGTGGGTAATTCAACATAATTCTAACACGTATCCTCTTTGTTCAACAAAGGAAGGTAGCACAGTTTCACGATGGGTCTCGTAATGACCCCTGTGGCTATCCGTACCTCAGACGTACGCACATTTTAGTCAGAACCGAGATAAGTGTTTTCTACTCTGCCCAGTCGCCATTCACACGGTGGTAGCAAGTCATCCATAACCACTACCAGATCTCACACCTGTATGTTAGGTACTGAGCTTTTCCACTTATATCGCCTTTGCAACGACCTTAAATATTCCTCTTTCCATCTTACCGCGAATCGATGTTGCATCGCTTTTAACTCCTCCCATCGGTTTACTACCGATATGCTTTGAAAATCCTGCTCAGGTAGCGCCGTTAAAGGTGCTCCTCGCAAAAAGTGATCAGGAGTCAGCGCGGCTAGGTCAGATGGATCCTCAGATAAAGCAGAAATCGGCCGTGAGTTAAGCACCCCTTCAATTCGGGCCAGAATGGTGGCAAGCTCTTAAAAATTTAATCGTCTACTGCCAGTCACTCGTTTCAAATAAAATTTGAAACTTTTCACTGCGGCTTCCCATAAACCGACCATATGCGGCGCGTACGGCGGAATGAATCTCCATTCAAACCCCTGGGTGATATATTTCTGGGCTATCGTCCTCACAAATATGCCAAAGTCATTCTCTAAGTCTGCTTGCCCCCAGGAAATTTTTCCCATTGTCTGTTACTACCCGTTGGGGTAGTCCTCGCCTCCCAACGAGACGAGCAAAGGCTGCACGGAAGGCTGCTCTAGTCAAGTCCGAGCAAGGTTCCAAATGGACTGCCTTCGTGCTGAAACAGACAAAAACTGATGCATATCCTTTTGTTAAAGCCACAGAGACTTGAGGTCAAACGGGTCGGCAAAGTCTATACCGGTAACCTGAAACAGTAAAGATAAATTACACCTTTCTGGAGGTAAAGGTGCCATGAGTTGAATACATGCTTGCTGTTTGTAAACAATGCAAGTTTTGCAATGTCGTATTACCTTTTTCACTCGGGGTTTGAGTCGAGAAAGGTAATACTCAGTTTGTACCATTATTTCTGCATGAAGCCTAGTACTCTGTTCAACATTTTACGTCAAATGCTGTCAAAACTCATATGAAAAAAACTTGTGCGGAATTTCTATTGTATAAATGTGATATGAATTGCGGCTATAATATGATTCAGTTCAAACACATAAATCTGCACTGATATATTAATTGCCTTAATTGTCCTCCAAGCACTTTAACTTGTAGAACGCTAATAGATTCAATCAATAAAACACTTTAGATGCCTTATAGTAATTGAACGTCTTTCTTTATTTTGGTTCTTTCTTATATACTAAAATTTAATACATTACTTAAAGCTGAATGCCACTATTGCACAATGCGGAAGTGACCCAATTAATCGTTTGCATAATTGCTGACTAACATTTCAATGTACAAAATATAAAATTATGATTTAAGTAACCGAATAAAATTATGCAATGTTAACACTTATAAACAAAAGTAAAATAAAATTGTTTGGGATGATTGAACTTCAAGTAAAAAAAATAAATTAATGATATGTCAACAATTATTTATAAACAAAGGGTAAAATAAAACAAAAAATGAAATTATGTTATGTCAGCGATAAACTGAACTTATGTAGTTCATTAACATTAAGTAACATAGTTAAAAATAAAATTTAAAATTAAATGTATGTTGATGTGAATGTCAACATTCTCCCCCGCGTTGACCGCTGGTCGATGATAACCTATGTGGGTTAGGTGTCTATGATGTCAATGGTGACAGGTCGGGGTAATGGAACTGGATGCGGTGTTGGTTGGTTGGAGTTGTGGCCTATTCCTTCTTGATGGGTTGAGCTTCTTTTAATTAGGGTTATGGTTACCGCGATGAGCAAGGAAATTATAAGTGCGAAATAGCTTACTATATGATGATGTTGGCTATTAGACTTGATTAGCTGTGGTAGACGTGTAATTGTTGACTCATTAAGTTGTTTTTGCAGGTTATTGAGTTGATTAAGGTAAGTCTCAAACTGGCTATCTGTAGTGTTAAGAATCTGTTTGATTTCCTGTGGTCTGCTTATATGGTCGATGTGTTTAAGTTGGACGTATGATGTGTGCAAACTGTTTGACGAACTAAAGTGACCTTAAATCGTGATGGAATTGGTTTTGATTATACAAGTTTGGTCTATTTGCATTATGCCAGTGCCTCTTATAAAGTGTTGTGAAGTTTCTGTGGCGCAGACTGCTGAGATTTCTACTTCTGTTGTGGAAGCAAAAATCCAAGTGTTAGGATTTTTTATTTGTGTCCATGTTGTGTTGGATGGAATTCGGATAAGTTTGCAGTTGGCTGTGTTCCGGTTGATGAAAATGTTTGTTTCACATGAATTGGCAAGTGTGTCCCCTTTGAGCTTGACCTGCTTGTTTTGGCATATGTATTCATCGGGTTTAGACATTATGCAGTTGGTATCGTCTTCAGTTGAAAAAGGAATATATTCATCTCTGTGTGAATTAATTGCTAGAAAAGATTCCTTTGAGTTAATAGATATTAGAAGATTTTTTTTATTATTGGAACCGGAATTACATTGAAGAGTTCTAGAAATTGCTGGTCGATAATTTCAAAGATAACTTTTCTCTTTGTTATCGCTCCACTGGCCTTCATTAGCTTATAAAATTGTATCAGACTATCGTCTTCTACAGGAAGTGCACGTTGCCTTGGGAGATGTGCCCTTATTACGGTTAATTCATTCCTAAGTTGATGAGGAGCTAATAGAAGCGGACTGATTTTTCCATGATGAGCATCGGTTAACACGTCTATTACTTCCCTTTCTATTCTTTGCAGGTTTAAGGTGGTTAAGGTCAATTGGTTGGCGAGTAGCGACATTTGTTGTGTTTGACTGATTTGTTCGGATTCCTTTGCTATTTCGTTTGTTGCTTCGTAAAGATTTTGGACAATTTCTCTTAACTGGTTCTGTGCATTAAGCTCATCTTGCTTAATGATGCTAACAGTAGAATCAATGATGGACGTTTGGTTTTTTAGTAGCTGGGGAAGATAGTCTGTTTCGATCTTGGACCTTTTAATGGTATCTGACATTTCATTTGCGTAGTCTGAGTCCAAAATACC
Source organism: Pollenia amentaria (assembly GCA_943735925.1). Lineage (NCBI taxonomy): Eukaryota > Metazoa > Arthropoda > Insecta > Diptera > Polleniidae > Pollenia > Pollenia amentaria. The sequence goes on along the minus strand of OX031007.1, from coordinate 88,094,276 downwards.
AAACAGTGATCTTGCTACATTTCCTACAATGTTAAATGCGCCTCTTTTTGTTCTACTAGTAACGAAAAGTGCCTTCTCCTCTAGTAAATCTTCCTTAATATGAACAAAGTTGTTTACCAATGTGTTGCATGTTGACAGGTGTTTAATGGATGAGCATAACTGCTGCAAAGTGGATATTCCAGACTGAAAAACCCTTAGCTCAGACAAAACGAGTGTTAAGTCGTAGTATACCATGAGCTTCCATTCGGCCGTAACGAGTTTTACAGTTCCAATTCCTTCAAAATATAGCCCTGGGTCATAGCGAAAGTTGGTGATATTGATCTTACCGCTTATGACCGCTGGGATGAGAAAGATCGCTAAAATTGTTGTGAGAAGGATTGGGTTACTGTTAGTCCTGGCCCTTTTGATTGGTGGAATATCTGCTTCATCAGATGTCAAGTGTGGCGTAGAGTGGGATGCTTCATTTTCCTTTAATTCATCCTCGGGAAGTAGTGGGGCTAAATTATGGATTGGCCCTCTTTTTATTCCTGATGCTGTTTTTACATCTGCTACTCGAACCTTGCCATCGTTTCCCTCATAAGTTTTAAGAATCCTGCCGAGTGGCCATTGCATGACCGGTAGATTATCCTCCCTTATTATGACTAATTTACCTTCCCTTGCATTTTCGGATGACGTTTTCCATTTTCGTTTCTCTTGGAGATGGTGCAGGTATTCCAATGACCAGCGTTTCCAACATTCATGTTTCAGTCGGGAGACAAGATTCCACCTTTTTGACAGTGAGGGGTTTGTAGGGTTGGGTGCTCTTGTATCTTTTTGTGCCGTAAGTGGTTCTCCGATCAAAAAATGACCGGGAGTTAGGGCTGCATAATCGTTTGGATTACTTGATAGAGGTGTTAGTGGTCGCGAGTTTAGTATTGCCTCAATTTCGACAATGACAGTTTCTAGTTCTTCGTATGTAAGTGAAGCTGTTGCCATGCTTCTGAGCAGTAACTGTTTAGCGGATTTCACTGCTGCTTCCCATAATCCACCGAAATGTGGTGCCCTTAGGGGTATAAACTTGAATTCGATACCACTGTTGCTACAAGTCCTTTTGATTGTTTCCTGCGAATGCTCAGAAAAGATGACGTCATTCAATTCTTTAAGTTGGTTTCGTGCTCCTACAAAATTTGTAGCGTTGTCTGAGTATATGGCTTGGCAGCGTCCTCGGCGGGCAATAAATCTTTTGAGAGCCCCAATAAATGCTTCTGTTGTAAGGGGGCTTACTACCTCTAAATGTATTGCTTTCGTTGAAAAGCAAACAAAGACTGCTAGGTATACCTTGTGGGGCCTCTTGCCCCTTAATTTGTAGGGCACCCAGAGTGGGTCACAGTAGTCTACACCTGATATCATGAACGGCCTTGTTGGAGTCACTCTAGTGGCGGGTAAGTCTCCCATAACTTGCTGCATTAGTATTGGTCTCGAGTTTGTACATCGAACACAGTTTTGGACGATGCTTCTGGCTACAGACTTGCCCTTGATTATCCAAAACTGCTGTCTTGAGATGGCTAACAGCGTTTGTGGACCGCAGTGGTGGTTGTCGGTGTGTAGCATCTTCATTATAAGCCTTGCGATCGGGTCATTGTATGGAAGGAGTATTGGGTGTTTTGCGTTGTATGAGAGGCAGGAGGCCTCCAGCCTTCCCCCTACCCTTATAATGCCATTTTCGTCCAGAAAGGGAGATAAACCACTTATTTGACTTGATTTTTTGATTTCATGCCCTTTCTTTAATTTGTTGAGCTCAATTTTAAATTCTGACGCCTGAATGCCTTTGGTGATTAGGTAAGTTGCTGAAGTGAGTTCGTGAAGGGTGAGTGTTTTGCTTATTGGATGTCTTAGCATTTTGGATGAAACAAAGTGTATATTCTACCACCCTTTGAAGGGTCTTGAATGAGTCGTGATCATTACTTTTGTAGATTATCTCTTCCAATCCAGGTGAAGTGGTAGATAGAGCAGTCACAGGATTTAGTTTGAATTCTTCGGAATGAGGAGGTGATTGAGATTTATTAAATTCTTTAGGCCACACCCTTTTACTGCCATGTAGGAATATTGGTCCGACGAACCACAGGTTGCATTGAGACAGTTTTTCTGGACCTCGAGAAATTAGATCAGCTGGATTTTGTTTCGAGCCAACATGTCTCCACTGGCTGGTTGTTGTTTGCTCTTGGATATAACTTACTCGATTGGCGACGAATGTACGAAGTGACGATGTAATCCAATGAAGAACTATTTCTGAATCCGACCATAGGTTTGTTGGGGTGTTTTCAGGTCGTATTTCCTTTTTTACTCTCTTGGTAAGTTCTGTCCCAAGGAGAGCAGCGCATAGTTCTAATCTTGGTAAGGTTAGCTTCTTTTAGGGTGCGATTCGTGATTTGGAACATAACAATCTGACTATGATTCGATTATCCTTCAATTTGGAACGTATGTAGACTGCAGCCCCATAAGCTCTTTCTGATGCATCTACAAAAGTGTGTATTTGCGTATCTTTCGAACCTTGGCCATCAAAAATGTGTCTCTTAAGGTACGTTCAGACTGATGAAATATTTGAAAGCAAACATCAAATATTTCATTCACGTAGTCTGAACACAAAATATTTTTGAGCAAATAAAAGTATTTGCCGGCAAACAAATATTTGTCCAATGTGAATATAGTGTGAACACAAAAAATCAAATATTTTAGTCATTTTTAAGCAAACATTTATTTGATATTACAAAAAAATTGTAAGAGCAAACAACGACAAATAATTTTAGCCATGTTCCCAATAGAAGCAATTTTTTCTGTAAGTTTTCGGATTCTTTACAATTTTAAAGATTTTTTATAATTATTATACTTTGCTATCGTGCAAATTTTTGCGAATTACCGCTTATTTAGCAATTTTTATAGAATTTTTGCCATTCCTTATAGTTTTAGGCACTTTTACTAAATTTTATGGCTTGTTTGAAATATTAAAATGGTTCGCGAATTTTCGCTATTTTTGCAACATTTTTTTTTTTGTTTTTCCCCTAAATTTTGTTTTTTAACCAATTTAGCAATTTCAAATATATTTAAGGGTTTTTTTTCCAAGTTTGCCATTATTTGCGAATTTTATATATGTTCGCAAAAGAAGCGATTTCTTTCTGTGATTCTTTGCAGCTTTAACTATTTTTAATAATTATGAGTACTAAAGTTTGGTATCATGCCGCTATTAGCAAATTTTTGCGAATTTTCGCTAATTTAGCAATTTTTACCGAATTTTCGCCATTCCTTATACTTTTAGGGACTTTTTTATCAATTTTATGGCTTGTTTTAAATATCAAAAATTTTCGCGAATTTTCGCTATTTTTGGAAAAAAAATTTTTTATGTTATTTTCCGACAATCTGTTTTTTTAACCGATTTCAAATAAATTTTTGGGTTTGTTTCTAAATTTGCAATTTTTCGCGAATTTTAGCCATGCTCGCAAAGTAGCGATTTTTCACTGTGAATCTTTAGAGCTTTAACGATTTTTAATAATTATTAGGCTATAATTATTATAATAATTATTTGCTATCATACCGCTATTAGCAAATTTTTGCGAATTTCCGCTAATATAGCAATTTTTATCGAATGTTTGCCATTCCTTTTAGTTTTAGGCACTTTTAATAAATTTTATGGCTTGTTTGAAATATCTAAATTTTTCCCGAATTTTCGCTATTTTTGCAACATTTTTTTTGTTTTTTTTCTTGAAATTTTGTTTTTTTAACCAATTTAGCAATTTCAAATATATTTTAGGGTTTGTTTTCAACTTTGCAATTTTTCGCAAATTTTAGCCATGTTCCCGTTACCCAGTGGCTTCCTTTTTTTTCTTTTAAATTCTCCTGTTCTAACACTATAAGAGATGCTGATCTACAGAATAAAATAAATAAATTAGCTCTTGCGCTTATTTTTACTATTTGAGAAATATATTTTTATTTTTGAACACTTTCATTAAATAATTATTTGATGCAAATATTTCTTTTAGTCTAAACGCATAGCAAACATGAATAAATTTATTTTATTTAACACTGTTTGCCAACTGTTTCATCAAACAAAAATTGTCAAATATTTGAGCTTAGTTTGAACATTAAACAAAATATTTTTTTGTTTCACACAGTTTGAAGCAAATATCAGAACAAATATTTTCGTAAAATATTTCATTAGTCTGAACGTACCTTTAGTAGATAAGTTGTTTATATGTTTTAAGTTTTGCCGGAATGACCACCAATAGCTGTAAAGATCTTCTGGGAGTACGTCATCCCATGATAGTTCTAGCTGCCATAGCTGTTGTATAAAGATTTTTGCGGCCACTACTACGGGACCAGCGACGCTCAATGGGTCAAATATCCGTGCAACATCTGATGTTACTGTTCTCTTTGTGATTCTTTGGGTTTCTTGGATATCTGCCTTGAGGCAGAATACGTCTGCCTTGGGATTCCATGTTAATCCCAATATTTTTGTGCTTTGATCGTCGAAGTCTAGGTTTAGCTCCACGTCTTCAGGGTGTATTCCAGACAGTAGCTGAGGATGGTTTGCGCACCATTTCCTCAGTTTAAACCCAGCTGTTATTATCGACTGCTGTTATTAAACTGTCTGAGCCAATCATGCCATCGTCGACATAAAAATCGTATCTTAGACTTTTAGCGCCCAGAGGATATTTCTCCATATTTTTGTCTGCGAGCTGTTGTAGGCATTTTGTGGCTAAGTATGGGGCTGCAGGCGTTCCATAAGTTACCGTATTAAGCTTGTATGTTTGCATTGTATCAGTTGGATCCCTTCTCCAATAAATGAGTTGCATATTTCGATCAGCCGGATCAACCAGAATTTGCCGATACATTTTCTCGATATCAGTCCAAAACACAAATCTGGGCAATCGAAATCGTAACAACATGCCAAAGAGATCTCCTTCAGTTGGAGGGCCAATGCTTCGTATATAATTGGTTTCTGTTGGAGATAGATTTTGTATTAGTCTTGCGGCCTCACCTGTCACATTTGTTTTTAGAAACCACATTTTTTGTATGGTTGGCATTGCCTTTTTGTGTATTATTTCGTTGCACATGTCATAGAATGGTTGCCAGCTCAGATAATCACCATTGAATTTTGGTATTGTTACTTTGGGAAGATGATGCGGATGGGTATCTTGATTAATTGTTGCTTGGTTAATAGCTTCTGGCATCAAACTCGTTTTTAGGTCCTCAATTTGCAATATCTTATCCGTTACTTCTGTTTGTTTTGCCAGAAACTGGTATATATCGTGCTCGATATTCTCCGTACATATCTTATCCTGCAACTGCTGTATTGTTTTCATATTGTACTCGACTTCCTTTAGTTTTACATCAATCTGCTGCTTTGTGTACTGAACACCTATGGATAACATATCGTCCAATGTGCTGATAATTTTGGATATGGTGGCGTTCTGTATATTTATCAAATTGTTCTTTGTTGTCCCCGATGCCTGCTTCCCAGCGATGCCTGAGTTGCTTGCTTGCATCTTTGATTGCTCCCTTATAATTTGTATTTGTTTTTGGATGTAGTCATCAGCCTCTCTAAAACTTTGACTCGTCTCTTCGTATAGTTTTTGTAAGAAATATGGATAGTCTTCCTTTGCTGTCGAATCACTTCTTATGCGATTATCTATCTTTTCGAAATTTTTCCACAATTCTTCGAGCTCCTTAGATTTTCTTTCATAGTATTCTACGGATCTCCTTTCTATATGTGTCTTCCTTATAGAACTAATCGCCCGATTTATTTCTTCCGCCTTCCCGTCTTGTATCTTAACAAGATCGTTTAATGTCGTCATTTTGTTTTATAGCTCTGTGCTACTGTTGTTTGTTTTGTAAAATTTTGTGTAGCTCTTACACTGCTGTTGTTTGTTTTGTTGAAACAAATTTTTTGTGTAGCTCTTTCACTACTGTTGGTATTGCTTGCTTCTTCAGAGGTCACCAAATGTTTTGGTGGCTGTTGGTTGGACTGGTGTCCTGAAGAATATGATGGTCACAAAATGGTTTTAAGCGCCTGTTGTATACTGATGTCTCGATGAATACGGTCAGATGTGCCTTTTGTGTTCAAAGGCACCTAAACGCTGTTAGGCGACTCAAAATCTTCGACAAAACGGCTGAAACTATGGGTCACCAATGTATTTGGTGCCGGATGATTGCTGCGTGTTCTGCCTTTGGAGTAAAAAGTCCCTTACCGCTGGTGGGGGGAAACTTGTAATTCTAAAGACTCTGGGGTCACCAATGTATTTGGTGCCGGATGATTGCTGCGTGTTCTGCCTTTAGAGTAAAAAAGTCCCTTACCGCTGGTGGGGAAAACTTGTAATTCTAAAGACTCCGGGGTCCCCAATGTATAAATGTGATATGAATTGCGGCTATAATATGATTCAGTTTAAACACATAAATCTGCTGATATATTAATTGCCTTAATTGTCCTCCAAGCACTTTAACTTGTAGAACGCTAATAGATTCAATCAATAAAACACTTTAGATGCCTTATAGTAATTGAACGTCTTTCTTTATTCATTACTTAAAGCTGAATGCCACTATTGCACAATGCGGAAGTGACCCAATTAATCGTTTGCATAATTGCTGACTAACATTTCAATGTACAAAATATAAAATTATGATTTAAGTAACAGAATAAAATTATGCAATGTTAACAATTATAAACAAAAGTAAAATAAAATTGTTTGGGATGATTGAACTTCAAGTAAAAAAAATAAATTAATGATATGTCAACAATTATTTATAAACAAAGGGTAAAATAAAACAAAAAATGAAATTATGTTCTGTCAGCGATAAACTGAACTTATGTAGTTCATTAACATTAAGTAACATAGTTAAAAATAAAATTTAAAATTAAATGTATGTTGATGTGAATGTCAACATCTATGAAAAAATGTTGATAGAGTTGTACTCTGTTTAATTTGTGAAAAAGTTGCGAAATGTTTCTGGCAACATTTTTTTACAACTGCGAAATAATATAAGCTGCACTTATTTCACGTGGAATTTTAAGCAAATAAAAAAAGTTTAAACTAAATATTAAAATGAGAACTGCAAAACATAAATAACACAACCGGTAACAGTTTTTCATCAATATTTACTTTAATTTTTACTAAATTTTTTATTTAAAAAAATACTTTTTAGTAAAATACATGTGGGTTTTGTTTACATATGCAAAACAATGTCGAATACTTTAAAAGATTAAAAACGTCAAATTGTGCAAACTCTCGAGATAGGTAACATTGATACATGTCAAATTTTTCGCATGAAGTAATAGATGTTGCTGAACATTTTTCAAAAATTGGAACAGAGTACTAGGCTTGACAGAGAAACTCATGCAGATGAGTTAAGTAAAGGTGGCAAAATCGGGAGCCTGGCAATATCATTGGATATTTTTCATTATATGGCAGCGACGATTGAGCCAGTCTGCCATTGACCCTCATAACAGAATTTGTAACGAGAAATGGGTTTAGGGTTTTTAAAGGGCTTTTTTTGCTATTGTTTGCGATTCTAGCAAACATTGGTACTCTTCATGAAAAATTGCCCTTTAAGCCAATGCAAGCAATCTTACCTTGACATGGTTCATCTCCTTTAAAGTTATGTCATGCGTGCTTGGGGTATCTCCGGCCTGAGTTTGGCTGCGACTTTGTTAAAAAATTTGAAGACGTATACTATCACCCGAAGATATAATGAAAATCTGTTAAGAATATAATCATCTTGTTGAACCTCCGCAAATAGCGTATGAACCTCAACTGGGGTTTCAATTACTTCCAAAGGCTTTCGCTTGGGCCATTCTGAAATCGGTTAATGCAACCATGGAGGTCCGTACCACCACTGCATGTGATTTACTAGTTCCTGCGACTTACAGCCACGTGTACCCAGGTTTGCGGGGTTTGTATGTGTTGGAACATGCCGCCATGTTGCGTTGGGAACTAGGCGGTGAATCTGAGCAATTATGTTTGCCACGTAGGTCTCCCATGTTGACGGTGGTTTCGAGAGCCAGTCCAGTACTATTGATGAATCCGTCCACAGAAAAGTTTCATTAATAGTGAAATTAAGTGCGGTCCGAACGTATCTTATCAGATTTGCTAATAAAACTGCACCGTTCAGCTCCAACCGGGGTAAACAGACAGTTTGTATAGGGGCTACTCTTGACCTCGCCAGCAATAAATTTGAAAAGGTGGTATGGGGCCCAGTTTGACAGCGAATATATACTGTGGCGCAGTATGCTGCCTTTGACGCATCCCATGAATCTGTACCTCGTCTTCAGGGGTGTACTGAATCCATCGACTAATTGAAATTTCTTCAATTTTTGAGAGATCTGCAACCAACTCCTTCCAGCTTTGCATGGATTCTGCAGAAATTTCTTCATCCCAATTCAACCCTTCTAACCACAGTCGCTGCATAAGTATTTTTGCCCTGATGACTATGGGTGTAAGCCATCCTGCAGGATCAAACAGTTTAGCAACTGATGACAAAATTTGCCTTTTTGTTAATTTTGTGAACTTTTCCATAGGCTCAAAACTGTAAGTGAATGCATCCGATAGTGCATTCCACTTAATCCCAAGGGTCTTGGTGGAGCTTGCCCCGTGAAACCTAAGCAAATTGGAATCATATAAATCCCCCGCCGTTAAATAAGAGAGCAACTCACTACTATTGGACGTTATCTTTTTTAAGGGAAGTCCAGCGGATTTCAATGCACTGATAAGTTGCGTCGGAGCTGAAAGGGTTTCTTCAATGGTATAACCTCCGGCTAATATGTCGTCTACATATGTCTGGGTACGAAGAATTGATGCCGCTTTAGGGAACGTAGCTTCACACTCAGAAGACAGTTGCAGCAGGGTACGAATGGCAAGGTAAGGAGCACAATTTACACCAAATGTTACCGTTTTTAGCTGGTAATCTTTAATTGGGTCATCAGATTGGTTTTGAAACACAATTTTTTGGTACTTCCTGTCATCCGGGTGGACCCAAATCTGCCGATACATTTTTTGTATATCGCCACTAAAGACGTAGCGATATTTCCTCCAATTTAGAATTACTGTTATTAAGTCATTCTGAAGCGTGGGTCCAGTATAGAGAATGTCGTTCAGAGACACCTTTGATTTAGTTTTTCTGGAGGCATTAAATACCACCCTTACCTTCGTCGTTTTATGCGCAGGTCTCACCACTGCATGATGGGGTAAATAAAAAGATTCATATATGCCATCAGATTGAATTTCCTGAGAAGTTGTTTCTTCCATGTGCCCCATCGTTAAATATTCTTCTAGCACGGCTTTGTCTTGTGAACTCAGTTCGGGGTTTTTATTTAGGGTTTGTTCCATTCTAGCATTCTGTGCCAGGGCGGTAAAGCGGGAGGTGATCCTAGATGGATCTTATCAGGAAATTCAGATTTGAAAGGTAATCTTACCATAAATTTACCATATTCACATCTTGTGGTAGTTTCTCTATAAAATCGCTCGCAATTTTCCTCTTCTGCCGACTTCGGGCGATCTGTGGGTATTTCCTCGTCCTCCCAGAACCTTTTCAAAAGTGCACTTAGTTCACCAGTATCAGAGTGAATCACTGAAGTGGTAAAAGTGTGAGCTACTTGGGCCTGCATGGGACCATTTAGCACCCAGCCAAATACGGTGTTATAAGCGAACGCTTGGCCGCAAACATCCTTTTTAATACCCTCCAGGTTAATAAAGATCTCGTAGTCGTTGCCGAGAATTAAATCTATTTGTGCCGATTTATTGAATGAGCGATCGGCTAAATCTAGATTATCCAGCTCATTGCAGCTGGGCTCTTGAAATGAACAGGTTGGGAGTCGCTTCGTAACTTTTGGTAACACTATGGCTTTTATGAATATTCTCGTGTCTGTTCTTTTTGCGTACAGCGTTAGCTCGCATTCTTTAGATGCCGTTTGCTTTTGGCCTCCTATCCCTACGGTTTCGTAGCAGGATTTTTTATATGGGAGCTGAAGACGACTTCTGACCTTTTCCGTTAAGAAAGTTCGTTGAGACCCCGGGTCAATAAGAGCTCTTACCGAAAAATGTTCTCCCCGGTGCTCAATTTGCATTAATGCAGTCCGCAATCGCTCATTCTGGCGGTCATTTTCCACCTTAGGGGCAGAGTTTAGGGACTCGCTTACTGTAGTTGAACTATTTACTTTCTGAGACTCCTGAGAGGAACCCGGAGCTCCCTTTGTCATATGCAACAGTGTATGATGTGGTTTTCTGCACACCAGACAGGTATACTTACTTTTGCAATTTGGTTTGAGGTGAGAAGTCCCCAAACAATTATTACAAAATTTGTTTTGAAATACATAGTCCACCCTCTGTTGTACCGTAAAGGAGCGGAATTTGGGACAGTTTCTCAAACTGTGGTATTCCTTGCACAATTTGCAGTTCGATTTGATAGTTTCCTGAGAAACGTATGTCTGCACTGTTGATTGTGAAGTGCACGACAGGGTAAAACAATCCTTCTAATTCCTTATACTTTTAAGCCGCTCGACTGCCTCATACCTATCTACGTGAGCGATTGTTCCCATAACGCTAGAGTTGTATCTGGTAATTTTGTGGAGAATAATCTTATGAGAATTGGGTTCCAGCTTTCTACTTCCACCCCCAGAGTTCTCAGGGTGGCCAGCGAGTCATTGACAGCAGACTGTAATTTTTGAATCGACTCGCTATCATCTTTGGCCGCTGCTGGGATATCAAAAAGTAATTTTATCTGGTTATCTACCAGTACGCGCTTATTTTCATATCTTACTTTTAAAGCATTCCATGCCAGCTCAAAATTTTCATGCGCGACAGTATATCTTTTCACTATGGCCCCCGCTTCCCCTTTGGTTTTGTTTCTCAGATGATATAACTTCACTACGGGAGACAGTCTTGCATGATTAATATATACCGCAGTGAACATGTCTCGGAATGAGGGCCACTGTTCGTAACTGCCTTTGAAAATTTCCGTGTCGCATGGCGGCAACTTTATAAAGCTCTCTGAATGATTGGGCACTAGGTTATGATCTGGGTGGGCATATCTCGAGGTCGACTGGAAGGCGGGGGTTGGCGATGACTCTATTCGGGTGACCTTTAACATTTCATTAATCTGCGACGAACAATTGTAATAGATTTCAGAACAGGTGGCAAACTCGCTCTTGGCCTGTGTCTTGAATTCGGTTCCCACTGAGGCATCTGAACCTTCCTATAAGAATCTTTCAAAGTCAACCATTCCGAGTCCAGTTCCTTTAACTTCACCTCCAGTGTTGACTCACTCGGATCTTGCAGTGTGCTATTAAAGGACTCACCAAACTGGAGCAGATTCTCACAGTCAAAAAGGAATTATTCCCTGTAAAGGGTGTTGAAAGCCGAATCAGAGGTTCCTGTCGTGCTCGTCATAATTATAACCAGGGATGAAAATTTAAAAATGGAGAAGTAAATTTGAAGAGGATCCTTTCACGTTTCAAATGAGATTCAATGGTAACTATTGGATGTGTGCAAACATTAGTTAAGAATTGCACCTTTAGGTATAAGGGTAAGTTTGACTCACTTTTCGAGTGAGCCGTTTGTTGGAAACGAGTTAGAGCTACTGATTTTTTGCGATATTATTAACAAATTAAGAAAATCAACACTTTCCTGGCCAATTTTAGGGGGGTAGGGTAACCATAGATTAGTCAATGCAATAAATTGTACCCAGGAAAACATATACCTAAAGTTTACATTTGCATCTACGTTCAAATGTTACGCACCGTTATCAAATTCTCATTACTTTATGCATGGACTGTAGAATAACATCCCGCTTCAAGCGCGATCGAACCCTTGTTCCAAATGTATTCAACCGTTGGACTATGTTAATACTTTTGGATTCCGGACAAAAATTTAAATTTAATTTGGTCTGATATTCAGAGGTTACCGAATTCAGGAAATTCCCAATTTTAATGCGGACTTGGGCTAATTGAAGTTATCAACTTTGACAATTTTAGAATATTAATAAGGGAAATTTAAATTTTATTAAATTAAAATTAAAAAAATTGAAAAAGTAAATTTTATTAAAAAAAATTTTTCCCAATTTTTATTTGTATTAAACAAACTAATTCTATTTTACATGGTAAAATAAGATTTCATTTACCATTTTTAGGAACTGTATTCACTTAAGAATGTTAATAATTTTTTCTCTCTTTATTTTTGGGGGAATTTAAATTATTTAAATTTTTTAAGAATTATTCAATTTAAGAATATTTATTTCATTTATGCTGGAATTTATTATATTTTTTTCCAAGAATTATATTCATTTAAGAATATAAAATTTTATCTAAGAGGGAATTTATATATTTCAAGAATTATATTCTTTTAAGAATATAAAATTTTTTTTTTTTTGTTTACCAATCCGGTTAATCGCAATTGGCGAAATTGCTTTTAGTAATTTTAGTTAAATTTTAACTCAAATCCCGACCGGTTTTTACTTAACTTTTACGCACTTATATATGGGTTTATTTTATATTTCAGGCATTGGAAAAATTTGTTCCAATTCATATTATGCAAATTTTCCCATTAAATTTTTAAAATATTCAAATTTTTCTTCCTCCCCTACATCCCTATGGGTAATGACTTCCTCTAACCAACTCTAAGTTTACGTATAAATGTAATATAATATAATAGAATATAGTATAATATAATATAATAAAATATAAATAATGTAGAAAATTACGAAATTTTGATTTTCAAAGAAAAAATTTTTTCTACTTTTACGAAATGTACGTAAATTTTCGTAGTGGACTGTATTTTTATTCTTTAGTTATAGCACAGTATTCCGGCTATTGCTAAAGTCAGCAAACAAATTAAGAATTTCTCAATCTGTTGCTTTTTTAAGAGCGCAATAAATTATTTCGAGTTGTTAATCTGCCAACTAACAAATGAGTATATTTTTTTTTCCCACTTGTGAGTTCAATAGAACGCAATTAACATTACAATTAACCTGTTAAATTCCCTAACTCTTTCAACTAACGATGGGTGTGTGTGTTTGTATTGAACCTGTTTAGGGGAAACAATTGAAGAGAACGTTGTACTTTGTTGGTTCAATGATAATGCTGTGTGTGTAAATGTGGATGATGTTTGCCAGTGGAATTGAAAAGGAGACAAATAGCCTTTTTTAATGAGAAATGTATTTTAAATATGATTTTTCTCCCTACTAATGTGTATATGGACGTATTTACGTTATTAAAATGCATAAATTTTAAATTTAAATACCTTTTAACACTCTTCTCGTGTTTTGATGAACCAGTGGATGTCTTCAATTTTGAAACAAGTGGCTGCCTTGAGGGGTAAACTTGCTGTTTATCTTTGCTTTCTCCTTCACTTCTCTTTTTTTTTCTTTAATTAATTATTATTGCTGCACAGTGCATCATGCACATACAGCTGCTAAATAAGGAGTTTGGTTAAAATTTCCCCTTGTCCAAGCGAAATTGTTAGCATGTGCCTTTTTTGCTATTCTCACCAACCATATGGCGATTCACGTTTTCTCACTTTTTCAACCACTTTTTTGACACTCTCTTTGGAAGATATTTCCCCTTTTTTAGTGCGGCAAGACAAAAAACACCACTTGTTAAAAGTGATGTAAATACTTATTACACCACTAGTTATTTGCCTTCTTTTTGTTTATTTGCCTTACACAATTTTTTTTGTGAATTTTTTCTTGTTCTATATTATTTTTTTTTTCTTATTTAATTTTTATTTAAATAAATGAGCCAATTGTTGAACAAAATTTTTCCACGTTATTCTTTAATGTTACCAAGATGGCGGTTTTTCGCATTATGTACCTTTCCCTATATACACACTAGCTCAGATTTGCACTATATGTACATATTAAAATTGCCAATATGCCGTTTTGATTTTGACTTTTATTTTAGAATACTCTAATTTTTTCCATTAATCTCAATATTTCCACTTTAGATTTTCACACACCGATTTTCCTAAATTTTTTCCTCGTTTTTTAACACACACACAAGTTTTCTTTTGCATTTTATTTAAATTTACTTTCAAATATAAGGGTTGTAGCCGGTATGTACTTACTCGTTTAGTTGTTTTATAATACTACTGCGCATTGAATAAGTTACCTCATTTTTTCGCCTTGAAAGAGAACGTCGAGATTTTACTTCTGTTTTTGGGGTGACCAGATGAACTTTTTTCCTTTTATAGGCGCTTTACTTCCCCTGGTTCGATTGGACCATGAATATTTTCAGCCGCTTGATAATTTTACAGACTTTCCTCTCTTAGGAGATCAGAGAAGGAGAAGTCTGTAAAGGCAATTAATCTTCAATTACTCCAAGGAGTAGTTGAAGGTGATTGCAGATTAGGGAGATAGAAACAAATATGAGGGGTGAGTGTTTCTGTAGGAAACAGTGGAGTTCGCAGGTTTGCTTACCTTGGGGTTTAGGATGCCTTTCAAGTTGGAGCGCTTTAGCTTTCAATTTTACATCCCAAGTATTGTAATTTATTTACAGCACAATTTCAATCAATTCAGACTTAAGTGCTAAATTTATTTGCAAGGGGTTTATGTGTAATTACAATTTATATGTATTTAAGAAAAATGTTATACGATACGTATTTAATTAAGACAATTTTGCAACTTTGTATTGTAGAGAGATCACACGTGAGGCGATTGAATGCAAAATGGCAAGTCGTCAACGAAACGACCTTTCGAACTTATGCAACCTTTGGTGTTTTTCCCACCAAAAGGTTGGATAAGTTTGTAGTGCAAGTTGGATAATCTTGATTTCTAGTTATTCAGTACACGTAAGTAAGATGCAACTCCTCAATCTGATTACTCGTTATGGCGTGCAGCTAGAAATCTTAAAAGACCAGTTATCACTAAACCACCATTAAGAAACTTAAATGGACGTTGGGCACGAAATGACATAGAAAAAGGAAATATTTTCGTTAATCATTTGAAAACCGTATTTACCCCTCATACATCTTTCGATACTGCGGTCGAGTTACCACCTGTTGCTGTTAGATCAGCTGTTCCACTAAGGTTTGAAGTAAGAGAAATCGAGAAGGCTATTCATGATTTAAACCCCAAGAAAGCCCCTGGTTTTGATAAGATCAGTAACAAAATGCTTTTGGAGCTACCCAGCATAGCAAAGAAAATTATTCTACTAATTTTTAATGCTATTTTACGCCTTGAATACTACCCACAAGAGTGGAAAGTATCCTTAGTTACCATGATACCTAAACCAGGAAAGGATCCCACAAAAGTTGAGTCATATAGACCTATAAGCTTATTGTCTAATATATCAAAGCTTTTTGAGAAACTTCTAGTGTCTAAATTAACGCCGATTTTAAATGGTAACAGATGTATTCCCAATCATCAATTCGGTTTTAGAAGAAAATACAGCTCAATTGAACAAACTAATCGAATAGTAAATGTCATAAGAAAAGCCTTTGAAGAAAAAAAATATTGCTCAGCACTCTTCATCGATGTGTCTCAAGCTTTTGATAAAGTCTGTCATGAAGGTTTACTACTGAAATTGCAGCAAAACTTACCAGCAAATATACACAAGCTGTAACAAAGCTACTTAGTCGGTCGTCAATTTATTATAAAAGAAGGCGAATTTTTAAGTTCTCCACAGCCAATTAGCGCTGGAGTCCCACAAGGCAGCATCCTGGGCCCTCTATTATACTTAATTTATACTTCGGACTTGCCAACAAACAGCTACACCCATACCTCAACATTTGCGGACGACACAGCTTTTCTAAGCGTACACGCAAACTGTCAAGAAGCATCTCGTTATCTACAGGATCATATATTTGAACTAGAAAGGTGGTTAAAAAAATGGAGGATAAAGATCAATGAGCAAAAATGCGCACATATAACATTCACATTGCGTCGGGAAACATGCCCCCCTATTAAAATAAATAATCAAATAATACCCCAACACTCGCATGTAAAATACCTCGGTATATATCTAGATCGGCGTTTAACGTGGAAATGGCATATAGAAGCGAAATTAACTCAAATGAAACTAAAAGCAATCCAAATTAATTGGCTTATTGGAAGAAATTCTGTTCTTAGTCTCGATTGCAAACTTCTACTCTACAACTCTATCTTAAAGCCAATTTGGTGCTACGGTATTCAGTTATGGGGCACTGCCTCGGCTTCTAACATCGAAAAAATTCAAAGGCGCCAAAATAAACTTCTTCGAATAATCACAGCCGCCCCCTGGTACGTCAAAAACTCAAATATCCACAAGGATCTCAATGTGCCATTAGTAAAAACTATGATAACGAAATATGCAGTAAAATATTTAAAAAGGCTGGAACTGCACCCAAATCCATTAGCTAGAAATATTTTAAATTATGGCGGCCACACTCGCTTAAGAAGAAGAGACACTGCAGCACTCACCCAATCAGATGAGCGATAAACACCTATATATGTAAACAGAAACCGTGATGAATAAATCTTTTGTGTTTGGCACTGGCAGGACATAAAGCAAATATTAGGATAAGATTTGATTAATTATTGTTAGTTCATATTTAATATATGAAGATTCAATAAATAAATAATGAAAAAAAAAAAAAAAAAAAAAAAAAAAGTAAGTAAGGTTACTCTCACCACTCACTCTGTGCTCTCAATACTCAATACAAGAAATAACTCAATAAATTTCAACCTTAAATGAGATACCCTAGCGAACAATTTTCCAAATATGTTTTTAAAAACCTATTTAATATGTTTTCGTATTTGTTTGTTTATTTATTTATTAGTATTATTATACTTTTAAAATTCACTTTGATTACATAAATTTACAATTTTTTTGTGTTTGCAATAAGATTCTAAGTTACGTACATTGTTTCTTACAAAATTTAAACAATCTTTTTTAAAAATTTATTTATTAGTTTGAACTTTAGTTTTATTTGGTAACGAATTATATAATTGTAATCCTTTATAGAAAAGTGATCGTTGCATCGCTGTTGTGTTCGCTTGTTGCAGTCTAAAGTCTCACGCATTTCTTAGCCCATATGGTTGCACGTCTCTTACATACCGTTTTCATCTTTTGTATAAAAACTATGGTATTTAACTCCAATCTTTGATTTATTTTCAACCACTTGAGTGTATTTAACATTACCTCAATTGGAGTATAAATGTTGCATTTCAAAATTGTTCTCATTGCCTTATTCTGTAATTTTTGTAGTCTTTCGATTTGTGTTTTTGTACAACATGTATAAATTATTGTTAAACCAAATTCAAAATGTGGTTTAATAATCGTATTATTTATATTAATTGCTGTTATTGTTGATACTTTATTTCTAATTCTTTTAAAAAACCCAACTTTTTTTACCAATGTTTCTACAAATATAGTTCATATGTTCTTTAAATTGAAGTTCTTTATCTATTATAAAGCCAAGATATTTTATTTGTTCAACTTTTCAATCACTTCATTATTAATTATAAAGTTTCTGTTACTAGTCATGTTTATTTCTATTATTTTTGTTTCATTTAATTTTAGTTTGTTCATATTTAACCAAATAAGTATATTGTTTATGTCTTGCATCATATTTTTCTGACACTGTTCTTCATTATCTCCTTCTGTAAAAATCAAGGTGTCATACGCATATAAAATTATTTCACTTTTTGTCAAGATGTTCGGCATATCATTTATGTAAATACTAAATAATAGTACACCTAGGATTGATCCTTGTGGAACACCAAATTTGCGTTCAATTGAATCAGATTGTACCCCATTAACTGTTGTTATTTGTTTTCTATTTTTTAAGTAAGATTTAAACCATTTATTTTCTATATTCTTTATTCCGTACATATTAAGTTTTTCACACATTATCTTTCTGTCGATTGTTTCAAACGCTCTTTTAAAGTCTAAAACTATTGCCATAATTTTCCTATTTTTTTCTATTTTTTCCCATCTATTTATGACATAATTTACTGCGGTTTCACATTAAAATTTTTTCCTGTAACCAGATTGGTATTTTGATAGTATAGATTTTTCTTCTATGAAGCATTC